>KN538375.1:2296115-2359426 GCA_000797535.1 Trichuris suis | reverse complement strand
CCTTTAATTCAAATTGGTCTCTCAAGTTAAATTGCAATAGGCAATTATTAAAACGAATAAAAAGGAACGGAAAGCTTTCTTACGGGACATGACAAAGACGTTTCGGCGCTGCACAACTTTATGTCGTCGTCATTTGCACGGCCATCATCGGAATCTAAAACACCCGTTATCTATTATTTTCAAAAAAAAATGGCATAATCGTATACTGCCGTAAATTTTTCAGATTTGGGAAACCGTGCTATTAACTAATAGATACAATTCGGGATCTTACTGAACAAGCTTTCCAAAATGTCCTTCGACGAGAACATTGGACGAGCCTGCAGCTGAGTTAACAATGCGTCCATCGTGCGTTCCAGCACAAAACGAATGGAGCATATAAATTTCTACAAAAGAAGATGAGTAGGTTCCAAGAGAAGAAGTCAAACACTTCGTACTCGTTTGTCCATAGATGACCAATTAACGCGTACGATGTTTACTGGAAAAGGCAATCCGTCTCGTCCGTAGAAGCACCGAGTAACATCGAGCAGCTTTGCTCTAACCACTGGCAACTTGTCCTGATTGTTTAAGCTAGGAAACTTCTGAAAAGTTGCTTCGCTTAAAAGCTTACAATGCGCTAACTAACAAAATGCTTACTCCCACATCGACAGCCATACCGTTAATACTTAGAGAGAAAAGGTAAGGGTATTCGTCAACTGAAATTGTCTTCCCGTCGTAAACACGAACACGAAATTGTATTTTGACCGACGGCCCGTATCTGGGAAAAAACCATGGACGGTAAAGTAGCTATTTGGAAGCAAGAGAAGGCTTACACGCACGGTTCCGCTTTTATCTTGAAGTATTCACTGCATACGGCAGAACTGCATGTGTTATTGCACTGACCGCCATGACCTGAAATAAGAATAATTCGGGCTAAGATTAAATGCCGTAATACACCTCAAGAGCACATAGATGAACCTACGCATCGAATAAAGACTTACCAAAGAGATTTGCCGGGATGTATCGCTTCAAAACCGTGTAGTAAGGATTTTCTATGAAATCTATGCAGGGCTGATTTTCAACACGTTGCGTTTGGCCAGACGCTTGTGAAACGGGAACAAATGACTGCAGCTAACGGATAGACGCGTTCAGAAAGTAAAGTAAAAGGCGGTAAGAGATTACCATTGCTGCTTGGGCCGACAGTGCCTTTCTGAAAATAAAGTTATCTTAATACGATTATTTTTAATCCACTAAATCATAACTGTATTCCTAAATGTTGCTTTGACAGCCAAGATGAGTCAATAAGATCAAAGGATCAACGAGCGAAACGATAAGCACTTGTAAGAATGAAAGAGACGAAAGGCGCTTCTTCAAACGAAGGCTTTACAGCAGGACCTTCTTGTTCAGCGGCCAATTCTTGGAAAAGCATTCGAACTACTCATGTACAAGAGTAGTCTCGCTTACCAATCGATCGTGACTAAGAACCGCCAAAGAAGGTAATAAGTTCTCAACAAAAAGTGAAATTTTTTGCCAGCTCAGAAGAGCTTGAAAAAAGAGCAACAGTTAAGCCCTACAACGGAACGCCATCGTTCTCCGGCGCCGCATTCCCAAGAAAATAACGTCAGCGTAGTTTCAATCGGGGAATGCAAAATTTAAATGCACCAACTACAAGAAAGTACTAGCAAACAAATGGGCAAAACGCGATACTAAGGCACTCCTACTTGACCACAATGATCCAGAAAACTCGGCTAAGAATTCGCCAGTTTGTTATCGCTGGCCACCGTAGCCCCTAATGAACTAACTTGACCATCTTTATTTGCTACAGTACAACGGTCATCTTGAAAAGCGTAATTTAACCGCCAGAAAGTTAGATATACTCTGAACAAAGTGGCTGAACATAATCTTATTGGAACGAAAGAGAACTTGATTTATTGGAATTAGCTTAAAGCAGCAGTCGAAATGGTCTAACGACCCCTCGGAGTCTACTTGAACTTTGTACACGTGCGCTAAGAGCTCTGAACGCTGCCGCAAAGATTCACTGATCACGGAAACGTAGATAAGTAAACTAAACGCGTACAAGACGGCGTCATCCAAAAAGTCTGCACGTACCGGCTTTTTCCAGGCGGCAGGGAACATAGCCTTAACGAACCTGAACATCACTAAGGAGACAATGATTATTGTTTTCCGTAAAAGAGATCACTGGAACGAGAAAATTTCGGTACGAAGAACAGTTGTGCTTAAAATGTCCGATTCGAAACTTTAACGCAAACAAGTTGCCATCCTGTCGCGGTCTGAGCATAGCGCCTTACCGAACTGACAGTACGATTGCGGTTAACACGCAACTTATAAAACTACTGAAAATATTGGACCTGTTTCGCAACCTTTTCTGGAGCAGGGTCCCTTCACGTCTTTCGCTACTCTTTCCTGAGTACCTTTCTCACGCAGCTGCCGAAATAAGAGATAATTTAAATCACTACAGAGATGAATGAAGAAGCCCTTATTTGTTCGTAACCTCTGTGAATCTACTGAAACACTCCAGCGCCCCCTATCTCCACCATACTACTCAGGGTCCCCATTGGGAGCCGCTGTTGTAGACGTTCTGCGAGGTCCTTTCTCTGCTGGCGCTAACAATGCTTACGTCTTAGGAATCCACCCAATTTCCTCCCGGATGAATATTTGTCGTCCTCTAATGGAATATTTTTCAAACTAACAAATTACTCAAAGAGGAGAATATAAAACTTAACCCAGCGCACACCGGGCAACTCGTAAGCAAAAATAAAATCTTCCAACAAGAAAGCAAAACACATTACCGCCAAAGCAGACACGTAAAAATAGGAAACCAGATAGAAACATGAGGAAAGTCGATTGACGCACCCTTTGGAGGTTGTGGCTTCAGATTCCGTTGCAACTTCGACGAAATCAACAATTTCGCGCACTCCCGGTTCGGCATACGACACATCGTCCATACCAAAGAAACAAGTTGCCAAATATGGATCTCCCGGTGGCAGCCAAACGGGCGTCACTATTTTTTTCCCATCCAAGCAGTTCGGAGATGTCTTTCGTTTGCGGCGCATACCGATTTGAAACTGCGAAACGCAACCACTTTAAAGCACGTCCACTGAAAGCAAAAAGCTTAGGCGAAGTACTTAAATTTAAAACTCGGATAATGAAACAGTTTTGTATTAAAGAACATATCCAAAACTCGCTTCATAGTAATGCCACAAGTACTGTATGATTAATGAAAGATAGGTTACTCAAGGCGATGCATACGATCTTTATGAAAGAATTGGGTAGGATGAAGTGAACCACTGATTTCATTACAGTGAATGAAAATTTGATAAAAGCCTCCTATGTTGTTTCAGCGGACATTCTCAGTAATGCAGCATTTGTTATATTATGGCTAAGCAAAACTTAACGCTAACGAACAACTTAATGGCCAGTATAGCAGCGGCATATTTCCTTGGGTCGTTAAGCTAGCAATTAAGGAACCGTGAATTTTAATTTTTGAAATCTTCAACTTGCTAAGAAGCTCAAAAGCACTGTAAAGTATGAATTTGAATTTGACGCATACAATGCGACGGAGACGAGTTCGAAGCTGGCAGATTGCCCGGCATCGAACAGGCTACATTGACCTGGTCATAAAAACTTCGTGTACTCTTCGCAAATTTTTTAAAGATCAAAATTCAAACTGCCACTTCATTTGCCTTCCTGTTTTTGTTTAAACGAACAAGAATTGTATTTTCTCCAACCCCTTATCGAGCAGACGATGCTCAAGTGCAGCAGCGGAGAAAACTGAGGTCCTATAGGCTATGCGCTCCAGCGTCTGAGAAATGCAGGTTCCTTTTTGTTAAGCGTGCGGCCATCCTTTTCTGCCCTTACTAGCGAGCATGCTAACTACCCTGTCCTGCGCTTACTAAGGCTTGTGCCAAAACGCAAGCCTTATGTTTAGGCTTAGCGCTAGGTAAGGGTAGAACGGGAGGCCGGGGGACTTACAGTATGACAACGCAGCGCGTAACCGAACAGAGACGCAATAACTGCAAAGGAGACGGAAGCCACGGAGCAGTTGAAATTACTATAACATAAATAATTAAAATACATTAACTACAGATCACACGAATTCTTTCTCCAAATACACACTTGCCTTAGAACGCGAACGCTGCTGTAGCGAAACCCTGTCGATACATAAAGTTCAGCTGTGCTATTAGTAATTAAAAACGAAAATTCACTTGATGTGGACTGAGAGTTTCAATACAAGCGAGTGCCTGCACTTGCCTCCATCTTGATGATCAAATGGGGTGTACTGTAGTTTGGAACCGATTTTCCATTTAAGCGGTGCAATGTATCTAAGGGCACCTGGTGAGGAGGAAGATACTTTGGAAGACGAAGCTGACGGAGACGATGAAGTTATTTATTTAAACGATGACGAAGTAGTAGTTAGTGACTCAAGCGAGCCGGATGGGGACAGCTGCGAAGATGAAGGGCGTGACGATTCCTCGGTCACGTTCGCAAGGCATACAGACGTCGTGCTTTCAATTGCAATAAAGGGTTACCTTGTAATAAGCGGCGGTGGCGACAATAGAGCTGTCGTTTGGAATGCGCAAGATGGTGAGTTTGTTACTGCACTTGAAGGCCACAACGATTCCGTGGCGGAAGTTCACCTAAATCACAACCAAGCCTACTTAGCCACTGGTGATATGTCCGGTGTCGTTATGGTATGGGAAACGAGGCAGTGGGAAAGAAAGTTTACGTTGGAGTCGTTGGATGATAGCATCGTGGAGATGACGTGGATGTTCTGGCATCACAGCACAAATGTAATTTTTCGAGGTTTCACGTCCGGCTTGATCGCTATGAACACAAGTAACGGTTGTAACGTAAAATATTTTCAAGGCGATGACAGTGAGTGCACTTGCGGTAAGCTTCTGGCTGACGGAATCCGGCTTATCGCTGGATACAAAAATGGCTCGTTGAGAATTTGGAATTTAAGAGAAGCTAACTTCGTCGTTGTGCCTGGAAGCGAGGAGGTTGTTTGTGTTGACGTCTTAGACGATCGTATCGGTGCTAGAGGCACTGTTGATGGCACCTTTGCATTGTTCAACTTGGCAGATGGGACAGTCTATTCCAATTTTAGCATTTCCCAATTCACCGATACTTTAGACGAAGTAGGTTACGTAGAAACCGTCGCCTTCGATCCGACCAAATCGCTCCTGTCCGTTTCCGGTATTAATTGTCCGTTAATATTCTTCGATGTGCAGTACAGTCGAGCAAGAGCAGTTTTTGCTGATATTGATGGCGTTGGCAGAGCTTTGTGGCTCGACAACTTTTTACTGGTAGTTTGTATTGACGGTTCTGTTCACTTGTTGGATAGTCGCTCTTTGGAACATAAAACAGAATGGCGTGGCCATAAAGGCCCTATCTGCGCTGTGGCTGTAAACATGGACGGACGTTTCGTTGTTACAGGCGACGAAGATGGCGTATGTAAAGTGTTTCCACTGCCATTGACTTTGACCTCAACTGTTGAGCGATAAATAAAAATTTTTTCCAAATTGTGCCTGCACGCATTCTTACTTAAACGAACGTACAAGAAAGCGAAAGCATAAGCAACGGCTCCTAATTCAGCATGTATCATTCATTTATTGAATGGCTTTTCATTCAGTGCCTGTAGTTTACTATTCTTTTGTAATATGTTTTAAAAAGTTGTTATTCTTGAAAAGGGCACCTCAGATTAGATAATCGCGGTTTTAGCGTTCTTAGTTTTGAATTGTACTTTTAAACAGTTTCCTGTGAATACAGTACGCCACCGCATATTACAAATTGTCTGTCAAAATTCGTACAGGCTAAAAACATGGTGCTTATATTTCTTAGACTCTACTGGGGTTCCATTCAACGTTTCTGAAGAAGTTCCATGTCACTATACTTTACCCAAGTACGGGATGTCTGATAACGAGTGCATATAAGCTTTCATAACGTGTTCTAAAATGTTCTGAGCATGAAAAGTCATTCTACTTTTATAACGGATAAAATGCAATCTACGCTTTTTGAGGAATTTGAACAGCTATAAATAGATAAAACACAATTTCAAAAAGGCCTCAGCCAAGCTGCAGCGCCGAGAATATCATTGGAGCTTCTAGTTCTCCAATAAAAATAAGGTAAACTAAAAATCTAAAGAATAAGACAGCAAAGCAAAGAGTCGGCCTTATAAAGCACTTTTCGGATCATTTCTGTTAGGCGCCCGACAAGTCGTACTGTATTCAGAAAATGCAGGTTCCTTTCTGGCAAGCATGGCGGCCAACTGGTTGTGCCCTTAGCTAAGCCTAAACCAAAGCTTACAAGGCCTGCATATTGGCTTAGAATTAGGTAAGAGCGGAACAGAATGGGTCGGCAGGCTTACAGTACGACGACGGGACGCCTGACGCAAAGGAGCCATTTTTCATTGCATATCAGCTTTCAACTTTCAATAAAACCAACGCTTCATAGTACAAAGGGCATCCAGGAAAACATAATGAGGATCCATTTGGAAAACTACGGTAATTCAGCTTGTTCTTGAACAATCAAATCGCTTCGCCGGTTCGAGCAACTTGCAAGGCTGAGTTTCGCCCAGCCGTATTTTGAATGCCGGTTTTTGACCCTCCGTAACATAATCAGATGGCCTAAACAAAATTTTTATGTCTCTTCCTCTGTCTGACCGCAAACATTACAGTACGCCTCAGAATAATCAGGTTTTTTCAAATCGTAAACATACAGTAGGATAAACAACGTCGATTTTTGGTTTTTCGCGCGTAATGTCTGAGAAATTCACGGTTCCTTTCTGTTAAGCGTGTGGCCGTCCTGTTCTGCCCCGACCTAAGCCTAAGCCAAAATATAAGCCTTATGTTTACGCTTAGGCTTAGGTAAGGGCAGAATAGGACGGCCGGAGAAGTCACAGTATAACGGGAGGACGCATAACCGCAAAATCGTGTTATTTATCCTACTGTATGTTTACGAGCAGAGAAAACCTGATTATTGTCAGATTACTGTATTATTTGCGGGCAAATTCAGGAGGAGACCCAAATTTTTAAATTTGGCAAACTGCCAAAAGAAGTTTTCACTTTATTTAAATTGGTAGTTGATAACATTTCTGAGAAACTCATTGCAATCCACAAACATTTGATCCCATTCATTGTTACATTCACGCACATGCGGTTATTTGGGATCTTTTCCGTTTAATGCCCGGCCGCTAACCATGAACATGCTGCATTCGTACCTGGTGGGTCAATAAGCAGTGATATCTTGAAAACCTTTTACAAACGGGTCGCCACAAGGCATGTTGGCATGTTTCGCTGCTTCAACAATCAGTCGGACAGTCAGGGTGACAGGTCACGCATAAGTGTATACCTGCGCATCATGTCTGCGCCGGGCACAAAAACAGAAAAGATCCCACATTTTCTGCGACTATTAATCCGCTTTCACAACCGCAGTCTCAATTCTTCGTCGGAGGCTAAAGTTTCACGTTGCAGAGAGTACAACAGCCATTCTTCTGCCAAAACGTTTACTGCGCAAACAAACACGGAGTTTTTGAAACAAGCGAATTCTTGGCTTGGCAACTTCTCTAAAACAAAACGATTTGAATTTTTTTTGCAAGTCCAGCTGGCAGAAGTACTAAAAGTGGAAGTATACTTTGCATATTCAAATTAAATTTCGGAAAGCATTTACTTTCGAAACTAAATCAAACCAAAGTAAAATAAGGCTCACCTTGTAACAAAGGGGTATACATGTTAGTCTCAAGCATTGTGACTGCGTTCAAATTCAATTATGCCTACTGTCCAAGGGTTTATGATCATAGATAGGGACGCAAATAGTTGTTTCTGAAGTTATCCAGATCACCGCGAAGCATGGCCAAGTTATTTCTGCAAATGGAAAACAATTGCACGTCTATTCGTAGACCAATAGCAATTATACTTCATCGGAGTGATTACGGAAGAAACTTCGTCCAGCAATTCGCCTTCACGCTTTAGTTCCTCCACTTCCAGCTGAATGGTGTCAAGTTCTTCATTGGCCAACTCGGTCAGTCTGGAGGATAGTTCTTTTATTTCCCTAAAAGTCGTATACGCGATGTTGCTTCAAAAATTGAAACTTCGACGAGTTCTACCTGGCCACCTGATGCTTACAAGTTTCAACTATGGTACTTTCGAGCAGCTTCACTTTGTAGCCGAGATGATCGCAGAATTGGTTCTTGAAAGCTCGCTCCTTAGCCCGATCGTTCCAGCACAACCTTTCGTACAAATAGACCAATTCATATATAACCACAATGGTAATCAACACCGGCCAACCGACGACTTTTTTGACCTGTATAAATCGGCAGGTCAAAGAAATATAAGAAGAATAAGTGCAAGTTAATTACCACCGTGCAAAGAAGCAGAAATCCCACTCCACCGTCCGCCACTACAGAAGCGCTCTTAACAAGCGCCGAACTGATTGCGGGACTTTCCGTGAACATTACCGAACTTTGCGTAGTACCATCCGCCTGCGCAGTTATCTGCAAACGAAGGAGTCAATAAAAGTTGTAGTTGTTCTTGGGGCAATATACCTGGCGACGACTTTCACCCTGCATGAGCATTCTGTAAAATCGTTCCTTCGAAAGTGCCGACAACAACCTTGAGATGCCCAAAGAGAAGCGAAAGTCCAAGTCTTCTTGAAAATCGTTCAACAGCTCCACGCAGGGGACGGTAAAGGTGAATTCAAACGCCTGCCTTGTTTGAGCAATCATTTCAGCTTTCTCGCGAGCCTCCTGAGGAAGAAGGTCGGCAATTGTGCCTATTTTTAAAAAATAAGCTAAGACCGAGTCAGCCAGGAAAATATATAAAAGTATACCGGCAAGTTTACGTTCCGTTGTCAGGATCTGACGTAGCACCCGGCTTGAACAGCGCTCGGGAAGTTCAGCATTCATCACGTAGTCCACCTGATTTATGAGCTCCTAATTAACAACGACGACACATTAGTAAACAATAAAAAATTTAAATATTAGTACAGCTGGAAACACCTATGGAGATTTCCTTATCAAATACCTTTTTATATGCGTTCATTAAACATGGATCAACAGTGAACTTCTCTGCATAATGTTCAACGAAAGTATCTAATCGAATCATTTGGTCATTGAACTCCTTGGATATCTGTAGCATGATTTTTATGTAACGCTTAAATCTCACGTTGTACTAAAGGCCAACCTGCTCTTTGACCTCCATTCCCAAAGTGTTTGCGGCATTCTTTATGTGCAACAAAAATTCGCTCATGCGAGACCGCGACTCGCGAACTATCTCTTCTTTCTTCGAGTACATTCGTACGCAGCGTTCCCTAGTAGAAGTTAGCAACATATATCATCGTTCTGGTAGGCGACTACGAAGTTACGGATGCAACCGCGCAGCATAACAATAAAGCAATTGAACATTCAATTTACGACAACTTACTTTTCTGACTTAACGTTCTTCTGGAGGTTGTTAAGCGTGTCGTAGATGTCGTCGCAAATAATTTTTCCCTTCTCAACGTGAGAATCGAACTTCGTGAGAATTGCGCTTTTTGAGATGCAAAGCTACAAATTGATAGTCACTTGCAGGAGCACACGCAGCAACAGTAAGAATACGCGCCAACTTATCTACCTTTTCCTTACTCAGGCCCGTTACGCGCTCATCAGTCATACTGCACGCTTGCCGGCCATCCTATTTTGCCCTTACATAAGCCTTGTGTTTTGGCTTAGGCTTATGCAAGAGCAGAACAGAAAGGAACCTGCATTTCTTTCAGGCTACAGTACGACTTGCTGGGCGCATAACCAACACGATCCCAATGTTGACCGATTAAGCAGAGCTCAAATATTTTGTACTCAAAGCTAAGAAAGGGCGATTATGCAAATTGGGGCAGTAAATTTTAAAATTTACGACAATGTCGCAAGAAGTGTTTTGTTTGAAGGAAATGCCCCCTCCTTACTTCGAATTGGCGCTCGAAATTTTCAAATTCCTCCAAACGCTCTTCGGCACCGTTCATCACTGGCATCAAACCTGCAACAGCGCGTCAATTGGCAACCCGTAGAAGCTACTATCCATTCCAACTTGGAGACGCTATTCCTTTACGCTGAAGCCGTCTGCACAAAACCTCTCGAGCGGATACGAAGAATATTCGGTTCTTCGCTTCAACCTCATCGCACACTTGAAGTTCTTCAACCAGAAAATCCATGCACCGTTTTGTGTGCTGATGACGCAGCTGAACAAAAGCGCATTGAGAAAGACGTCGTCATTGCGTAGAAGTAGGCAAAATAGCGACAGACAAACTGTCAACAGAAAAAGAAGCCATCTCACACCTTTGTATTAATATTATTAATAATATAGCGCCGTCTACGTCAAAATGTCCCACCACCTTAAAATAATGATAAGTAGGTTAGCAAACTTTTGAATTCGCTCTTACATTTAAATAAGTAAATCACATTCAAGCTTGTCTTCACCCTACGCTTTCAGAACTGCTTACTAAGCATTCCAATAGGTTTAAAATGATATGGTAATTTTAGGACCTCCAAAAACTCCTCACATCGTAACGGAGTACGTATCCGTTATTAGACATGCGCGGATCAATTGCCGCCGCTTGGAAAAACTCAATTACAGTCAAGCCTCCGTAATCCGAACATCAACGGGCCGGGGGTGGTTCGGAAAATAGAGGAATTCGGATTATGGAGGGAGCTTACAGTACTACATGAGAATGCAGGTAACATCATGTTAAATGTAACCGCTTTAGCTTACGCGGGTGACTCTTTGACTAACGAAAGCCTGTGGCTAGCAGACAATAGTTTTCTATGTCGCGCAGAGGCTGTAAGACGAAGCGGCAGGGGAAATAGTCCCGTGAGAAAGCAAGTTAGCTTTTTAGGCTGGTACCTGATCTTAAAAACAGCGAAGCTTCCCAAGAATTGCTGCAAACACCGTACTACACGCTCACCTCAAATTAAGAATGGTCAAGTGCTAACCCGCTACGGTGAACGTTCCAAACCAGGCCTCCATCGGTCTGCTGACTTCAGTCTCGGAACGAGAACGGCATTTCAAATTCAGTAGAGCGGGAATCACACCCAAACAAAAACAACGGGAAGAAAAGAAGACAAGTTATAACAGCGGGCGGCGATGAGGTAGCCTAAGCATACTTAGGGCATACGGTCGGTCTATTGTTCTCCGCGGCGGTTCGGATTATGGAGGTTTGGCTGTATAACACTGCTTACTGCTACCCGTGTTTTCTCAGGTCGGGAAGTTTAAAGAGAATAACTGATTAGAAGATGCAGCATAATGGAACAATCAATAAATGTGAAAAGGTAAATAAGTAACGTAGAACTCAGAAAAAGGACTACTGGAGATAGATTGAAAGGAATGAATAAACAAGTCAACAAGCTAGCAGTTAAAGATAAGAAAAGGGTAATATTTGCATTGAAATAGGAAAGAATGGGTAAATGATATAGGCTACAGTATGACTGCTGTACCTACTAATCAGTTATCCTCTTTAAACTTTCCACCCCAAGAAAATACAGCAAAAGGAAATACGCTGGCAGACAGCGGTGGCCGGTTCGTGTTCGCCTGTCTGTTCTAATTGATGTTTTCTCAACGATGGCAATTAACTCGTATATTTTTAATAACAAACTGCATACGGATTAAAGCATTGTTAAAATAGGACTTAGACTTGCAAAGTATTAAAACAAAGTTACGCGTCATAAGGAATTATCACACTTCCTGTAAAACTTGTACTGAACTAACGCCAAAATGATATTTTTTAAAAAACCCAATTTTAGCACGTTGCAGTCAATCCTGCGGCTTACCTGGTCGACCATCTCTGATTCCATCATGCAGACATCCCAACGATTATTCAGGATGAAGACGTTGGGTCTTGAAAGTTTAGCCTTTACTCGTTGAAAAAATTTCTTCTCCTTAAACATTCCATCCAATCAAAAATGCCAACAGAGGAAGGACAAGTCGGCAACAATAACTTATTATGGTAGTTTGAACACCCCATAAAAGGGCAGAATCGGATGACATGCAAATTAGGGTTGTCTTACGGGAATTTTTGAAATGTTTACCGCATTTGTCAAAGTAGCTTCCGCATTGCAGACAAGAACGAACACATCCGCGTCGAGACAGTGCTTATCAATCCATTCGTCAAACTGAGGCGTCACGTCAATTCCGGGACTGAAGGAAAAATGGAAACATCCGTATTTGGGAATTTCAGTGAGGAATGCTAACGCACCTATCCACCAACACAACTTCATTTTGCAAAAGACGCGAGTCCGTTTTTGGCCACAGCACCCGAAACAATACGTCCTCGCCCATTTCTTGACTACAGAAGGCATGAGCCATTTTGTCAATAGACTTAAATAGAAGAGATGTCGACAAGAGAATACTGTATTTATGCAAATACATCTAAGCTTATATTGTCATCTGATCCCTCTTTGACTAAGCATTTCTGGCCACTGGAACTGCCTTCTACTTGTAGAAAACATCTTGTCGTATGGCCCATTCCGTAGGGGAGCACTTTGGAGTGCAGCATAGCGTTTACTACTGTACTCTTGCCATTGCTCGTTCTACGGTTGAACGTTGTGAATGCATAAGCTTTCCGAAAAAGGATATACCTTCCAAAAAAGACCACTTTCATATGATCACGCGAAAGCATTCCGTTGATTTGAGAAACGCCAGCTTTAAAACTTTCAACATGAGCCAAGACGGACGATTCCACTGAACTGCATGTCGATGCATTTTCTAAATTTGATAGCAACCGAACGTCAGAGGGGTCGGTGAAGAGCTGATATTGAGTGGCGCGCAGCTTACCACTCAATATCAGCACAATCTTGTCTATGCATCGCTCGATCCTCCGGTAGATATCTTGGATTTTTGCCTTAGCTTCCACAAACCTTTGCAAAGGCGATGAGAAGTCGCTGAAGTCGGAATGCTTAGCATTCGCTGAGGGAACAGATGCCATTAGTGCTTCACGGAGAACAAGACTCGCATACCTGAATACAATCGGTTGCTTGAAGATGACTTTGCATGCAAGTACGATTCTTCATTTTCTCCATTCGGCGTTAGGCTAACATCCATCTGTTTGCAACTTGCTAAAGCAATGTGAAACTAATAATTAAAAAATTTCAAATACCAATTGAAACCGACGAAATACGTTTGCAATTGGTAAAACAGCTTTTCCAGACTTCTAAGTTTTCTAAAGTTTGGTAGTCAATCTTCGCGTAATAGGAAGAAATTAATATACACATCTTCCTTAGAATTCTCTTAAATGCACAATGGTTCAGGCAAATATGACGACATCAACCTATTCGCTACTACAAACTCGATTTATCGAAAGTGCTAAAGAGAAAGCTCGTAATAACTATGGGAACGCAAAGCCAAGCTCAACTCTAAAGGAACAAGCGCCATAAAGCTTGAATGTGCTACAATGGATGGAAGTAACGCGTTTGCAAAGCTCAACTATTTCATTCAAGGATTGACGACAAGTTAAGCATTCGCTAACCCTTACCAGCTGGAAGAAAGTGACACAATTTTGATACCTACAAAAGTTAAGCTTGCTGCTGCTACGACTGGCTTGATGTTGAGCAGTTTAGCCTAGATAAAACTAGAATGAAAGTTTGCAACAAGCAATGCGCTTCAAGCGCCTTACGCAACCGCCATTATTCCGGTGGGTTCAGTTCAGCACTAATGCTTTCGGCAAAACCTTGTTAATCAGATTACGGTAAAATAATTGTCTTAGTTCTCAGTTGCCGCAACTCGTCTCCTACTTTCGTTCGTCCGAAAAGCGTTTAGGATCGAGCCTGCCTTTGTAGGCTTTTTTTTCTTTCTTTTCATTGCTACGCGAACTACTGCTTGTTGTTGCAAAAGGCTGGACTTCGTTGCTACTGCTTTTTCAAGTGGTTCACTGGTTTATAGTACTTTAACATTGTGCTCAAGTCTAAATATGCTTGACTAATTTATAGGCATATTCAGTTGCCAGAAATAACCCATAGAAGTATTTTTAAAGTCTTTATGGCAAATATACCGATGGATAGAGCTGCTTACAGTGTTCGAGCCGGGGACAACCCAAACTTGTGAATACGTTAGCAGTTGCTGTCCCCACAACATCATAAATTATTTTAGATGCGTCGTTAGCTTAAATAATCCACTAATCCTTATTTTCTTCGTCCTTAAACCATCAAAGCTTGTTACATGTTGCGAGTCGGCAGAATAAGGTTGCACTCCTTTATTCGTTCTTTTATGCCGGCTGGATGGAACTGGAAGTCACAAAATTGCGTCCAACGTTCTGTATTCCTTTGCCGTTACTGCTTGAGTCTTGAGGAATGATCCAACTTGATTGTCCAATAATATCCTGAGCATCTTAAGCCTTCTTCTTCTATTTATAACATCGTAGCAGCTACAAGTGTTGAGGAATGGATAGTTTCGAAGAGATGTCTTATTTGTGCTACGCTGTACTTGTTTTAAGCAGAGAAAGAGCATGTCTTCTGAAGTAGTAGTGGAAGCAGAGCTACTGCGAGAAATGCGTACTGGCACTCTTGGATTGAGACATCTCTTGGATGGCGCCATTGATTTCATAGCTGGAACAGCCGGTAACAAAATATACCTATATGACTTTGTTCGTTACTTTCTTCTCAAGGTGGTATAGCTGCAGTATACGCTGGCCAACCGTTGGATACTGTCAAGGTGAAGATGCAAAGTTTTCCCCACTTGTACAAAAATGGGTTTACCTGTTTATGGGAAACGTTCAGACAAGGCAGGATTAAGGGTCTTTATGCAGGTTAAATTTGCTGGCCAATGAATATTGGCACATATTTTTGATTTGAAGGTTCCTTGCCGGCATTAACCGCCAACGTGGCGGAGAACTCCGTTCTTTTTGCCGCTTATGGCGCATGTCAGAAGTTGATTGCTACCGTAATTGGAAAAAATGGCGATCCAGCGAATCTCCATCCAATCGAAAATGCGTGCGCCGGTTCTCTAGCTTCCGTATTTGCCGCCTGCGTTCTCTGCCCAACGGAACTAGTCAAATGTCGCTTGCAGACCGAACGCGAATTGTCTGGCATAGCCAATGGAAGGATGGAACAAAGGTTACCCCCATTCGTCGCATTATCATACGTCATAACTACAGCTTTCAGGGGACCTTTTGGAATGACAAAGGACATAGTCCGTCGTGAAGGTCTTAGAGGCCTTTTCCGAGGTTTCACAGCCACAGCTGTCCGTGAAGTCCCCGGTTATTTCTTTTTCTTCGGCGCATACGAAGGCGCTAAGTACTTATTAGCTCCCGAAGATGGCACGAAGGATGACATAGGTTATCAAAACCTTTTTAGTTTCCTTCATTGTACATGATCCCATATTTAGACGCCGTAACTACGTGTTTTTGCGGCGGCTTAGCCGGTATTGCTTTTTGGATATCGATTTTCCCTGCGGATGTTGTAAAATCAAAAATACAGGTACAAGGATCCGGCTCCTTCCTCAGAACGTTTACGTCCGTCATCCGAGAATCAGGTAATGCAATTGTTCCATTTGTATTTTGAAAAATTCATATTCGCTTTAGGTATTGCCGGTTTGTATTGCGGGCTGGCGCCTACGATTGTGCGAACATTTTTCGCTAGCGCTGCTCTATTCTTGGCTTACGAAGCTGTCCAGCGAAGATTGCGATTGATGTGCAATCCACTCTACGAGAGACATTCGTAGTTCAAACTGTACAGTAAAATGGGCGCCCTTCAGCAATAGCTCTTCCATGCTTCACGTGCAGTCATGCTTAATAATTCTGTTATGTTTTAATTTTGGTGAAACCAGTCAACAGGAGCAAATAGCTGCATACCTTCGCATAGGTGCTGCGCGTTTAGCCTTATAGCAATTAACCTATTCTTACAAGTACACATAGGAGCCATAGAATTTAGTATCTAATTTTGAATCCGGTAGATACGGCTAATTGAACTCTAAAATAATCATATTTTCAAAGTACTAACATGACCGGGGATGACCTGTAATGTTCTACACCACTGTACTTGCGTCATGGACTGTCGTTAGAGCAGGATATTCTGGTTTGAGTTTGCGAAGTCAAAAGTACAGCTGCGATGAGCAGTACCGCGCGTGAACGCCAAATTTTCATCCTACGTGTTCAATGACGTCACTTGGTGCACCATTTCTAAGTGACGTTTACGTCACCGACCGATATGAGACAATAAGGATTAATGAAATTAGGTCATAGGCTGCAGTTGCAGCACTGAACTATACGAGAGCGTTTTCTTTGTTCTGGCCGCATCCCGTAGGAGAATTGTTTGCTTCATGTTTCAGATAACACAAGCATGTTAACATGTGATAAAATTATGAATGCTAGGCGTGGCCATTCAAGAGATGACGAAGCCTTTTTAAATTGTAACGAAAGCTTTTTAGCAGCGCCAAAAGCTGACCACCGCAATCAGTGATGCAACGAAAGAAGCTGTCATTTAGGGAACGTCAAGCTTCCGGTGACGTGCAACTGCGTTTGGCGTAATGGGGCCGTTTCAAATCAGCTCCCCTATTATGCGCTAAGAGCGTTTGACTCGGGTTGACGTGGAGTTTTCAAAGTTTTCCGGTTGTTTGGAATTCCGCTATGAAATATGGTATAAACCTTTTGTCCACAACAGAATAGAGCAGGAAATAGGAGACCCCCATAAAACAATGGACGCCAAAGAGCATACTTCCGTTGGCTTTATTCGGCCAATGCCATATGCGTAATCGTTTCCAGTCTTAACAAGACGATGTGAAACAGTTTATAAGCGTTGTCCTTACATGTCAATTTCTGTATCCTTGTTGCTACACTGATACACGATGGAATTGCGCAGTCACGTTCTCGTGATAGCCGTAGTGCTTGCCAGCATTTCTGGAACAATGCCTTGCGAGGAAAAGGGATTCAGCAAAGCTGCAAAAGACTACTTTAGATGCTACCTGGAAGAGTTGGAATCCATCATTCCAAAAGCTGTGGTCGATTCGTGTTTCAACAAAGTTTCTCAATGTTTTCAAAGGTATGTCACACCTATCAAAGTTATATAAGCCGCGCAAGGCATACCCTCAGTAGCTGGCTATGACGGATTGGTTTCACCATAACCAGTCGCTTAGGACGGAATTAGGAAGTCGTATCCGTATATTCAGTGTTGTCATACTTTCAAGTTCAACTGCTCATCAAGTTTTGTTTCTTCCTTTGATTAGAGACTTGTTGATCAACACTTACGGTAATTGAATAGCACGTCAGTAATCCGCTACAAAATCTTCGTGTCTGATCTCGTTAGGATGTTATTGTTAATTTAAATATCTTTTAGTAGTGGCTGTGGTGAAGAATTATCTAACGCAGTGGATCACTCAACGGCGCATACTTTCGTCGAATGCTTTATGAACATTGGCAGCGATATGGCTAATTCAGCATTGAATACTTTGGCAAAGGCTGCAAGCGAAATCGAATCGGACGAAATGAATATTGTTAAAACATATTTTGATGAAAACCTCGAGTACAAGGCGAAATTGTACGTTTGCTTTAGCACCTAAAATAGGCATGAGAGCAGCGATTACCTGTAGGCTTCGGTTCTCGTGTGAATAATTTTTGTGTACGAGAATTTTGAGCGTAGGAATCTGTATCACTTAAAGAAATTTAAAATTCGTGCTTACCCATCCTTAGCTTAATTTATAAGGCATGTCATATGGTGCCTTTGATTTCATTGTCGCTATTTTGCACACAATCCATTATAGAGAAGAGGCTGTAGAACTCGGCATCGCTTTTCAAGACAGTTCTGTTTGTACAGCCGAACAACGCGCTGCCATAAGCGACTGTTTAAATGGTCTTGAAAAAGAAGTCAACAAAAGTTATGAGCATCAGAAAACTATAAAAGCAAATGCAAAAAAGCAGTGCTTTAACAAGTAAGTAAAAATAAATACAATTGCATGTTCTTCCACTTTACGGACCTACAGAATGGAAGAGAAATGCAAGGAGCATGTAAAGCAAGAAGAAGAAACGTTGGCAAAAGAAGCTTCCAGTGGCTCCGTGACAGCCGACTTTTACGCTCAGAAGTTTGACAGCTGCATTGGCAATCTTTCTGTACCGGAAACAAAGTACTTCATCGACAGTATGATTGCCAGTCTATTCAAAATTATTCGAAGCGACCTTTGACGAAGCAGCATTGTCCGTCAGCTTCTCTCTACGGCACTTCTACTTTTTCTAGCCTTTCTAGTTTTCAATGTTTACTATAACGATAGGTCAACTCATTTTTCGTGCTGCAATATACTTTACGCTCCTGAATAAAACTTTGTTCCCCTGTTTGCGAATACTGAATGCGTACGGTTAAGCGCAAGGCCCCGTTGAGGATCACTTATATAACCATCCAAGAAAAACCCCCCACATTTTTGATTCCATGGTAAAAGTCACAACATATCGTCACTACGTGCAGTCCTGGTCCATTTGGTCTAGTTTCCGCGTGGTTGTATCGCCTTGTACCAGCCACATGTCCCTTGAATTGATGAAGGACTTTTTCTCCTACGTACGATATAGAACAACCGCATCTAATGTCTCTTGTACTCATGCTATGTGACGCACATCTGCTCACCACGACAGAACAGTGCAATTGCTTTCAATTGCACTACTCCGCAGGATTACTGTATTGCCGTTCTGATATTCAGGTTAGTATACAACATCAAAGTCAAGACATAAAAAGGTCTAAAATGGGGCCATGTATGCAACAATCGAACAGCCTGCGTTCTATCTAAGGCTAACTTCTCCTTATTAAGAAGTGCCACCAGAGAAAACAGGAGAACCGTTGCGCTGTCAGTCGTTACGACATTTTTTATTGCGGAGCTTTCGAGGCTCACCTTGCCCCCTTCATCAGCGCACAAAATAGAACGGAATGAAAGAACCCACACAGGCAACACCAAATAGCAATTTAAAAGTGGGGACGCGCGACTTTAAGCAGGAAGATGCACTCTTCTTTAAAGTGCACTCAACCAATGGGCGAAGAAAACTGAAACCTAGGAAGAACCAAAAGAGAAGTTGAATTTGTGAAGTTGACAAAATAAGCCCATTTCCGAAGGTCTTACGGCTTATAATAAACAATTATAAAAAAAAGACAAAATAGTAATATTCAATGCATTGTTAATGAACAAAAACTTACCCGGCCATTTTTGTAGGCAAGCTGTACCCGGCGAATTAGAAATCGAACGCTACTATTAGCTAACTCAGCTTCTACAGTCGCGTCAGTACATTTGGGTCTTGTCGAAATGAGCTCTGGATTGTACAGTATGCTAGTTGTAATGCAGGTGCAATACGTAACTGACTGGCTGATCTGACTTCAATTCTCTACTTTCAAAAACTACAAGTTGACGTAATGGTTTCCGAAACGCCCCACCCCGCTGTACAGAATAAAAGCAGGTTACTGAGTCAAAATAACCATGGCCTGAATTTTTAACCATCTTTTATGCATAGCGAGAACTCTCTCAGCTGAATATTCGAAGACTGATTAAGGCGCAACGGATCCAAATGTTCACTGCACGATTTGAGATTCGCAGAAAGAAAATGGAGGTCTTTTCCACTAGACGCCGGGAGCGTACTGTACGTAGAACTAAAATCAAGTTCCAGTAGTCCAAGTAACCGCAGGCAGCCAAAACTAAAGTCAACGCTGATTTTAGTTGTAAGATTATGGCGCCTCTGGTTAGAGGAACCAACAGAATTTGATTATAGGCTTAAACTTAGGCTGTGTGCAGTTATCTGGACCAATAGAACTTGATTTTAGTTCCACCTACAGTACTCACCAAGCGTCTAATGGAAAAAACCCGAAAACCTCATTATTTGTTAATCGCTAATTTAGAAGGCAGCTTAGCTGGCTTATTACGCAAATTACCCACTTTGCTGAAAAAGCATCGCTGGCAGTGACCAAGTTGTACCGACTGTAAGTCTTGAAAGACGAACAGCAAATGAGCAAACGGTTTATTACTTGAGCGAATCGCTTTTGCCGGGATCGCAAGAATTGCATGTAAACATGCAATTATTTAAATCATAGTGACCTAAAAGAAAAGAGTTAACAAAAGCAAACGCAAACGGCAGCGTAGTACCGGAGCTAACTGCACAAGGGAAATGAAACATCCGCCCGCAACTGCCACTGCAGCAGATTGACGCTCCAACGCAATCGCACATAAAACAGGTCTAAAAGTGAATGTAGATCAGCCAGGGAACTTTTTCAAGAAGAACAAATGACAACAACTGATTAATCGCTCAAACTGAACGTACTGCTGTCCTCCTACTTTTATTTTGAGTTTTCTACGCTTACAACCTTCGTACGCTGAAGCAATAGGCTATTTCCGTAATAGGAAAGAGTGAAAGAGATTAACATATAGATGTTTGCTTGATGGCTTACATACGCCGCTCATATACTGAAATAATAGGTTGAATTGCGAAAAATTAGCAATAACCTACTTGTGTCCAATACTTTGGCATATGTTCTTGGATGCCAATAATGAACTTGTCAACGCGCTCCAAATCTGGGGCAGTGGCGATGCAGCGTATATGAAATTTTAAACCCGCTTCGTACATCATTGGTTCGTCATGAGGCTTCAAGCTTTCATGAAGAAATGGTGGCCAATGCTTCGGAGTTGATATTTTTATGTAATAAGGTCCGCATAGAAAGCCTAAGTTCTCGTATCCAGCAGGTTCTTGACATAGTGCACATATTTCAGGCGTGGGAATGACTTCTGCTAAGATGGACGGTTTCATAAAGTATCTAGCATTGAGACCTTTCATTGCACTGATTGATCTGCCATACGCTGCGGTATTGTAAACTTGCGCACTAGCAAGATCACCGTTATGTACAACAATCATAGGTTCCTTAACGGTTCGCCTTCTGCTCTTCTTTCTACTTGCTTCCCTATCGTATTGAGGGCGTAGGAACCTCTCTTTTACTTTTTCAATAGCATCTTGGTCTGCTTCAAAGTCATCAAAAGGGTCTGCTTTTCTACTTTTCTGTTTTTTCTTCTTTTTGGGCCGCCTTTTATTGATCTGTCTCTTTTCAGCCGCTGAGAAAGATGCTTCCGCCACTCCGTTCTGTTGGGCAGCCTCCGCCAGCTCAGCGGCGTCCACAATAGTTACTTT
Source organism: Trichuris suis (assembly GCA_000797535.1). Lineage (NCBI taxonomy): Eukaryota > Metazoa > Nematoda > Enoplea > Trichinellida > Trichuridae > Trichuris > Trichuris suis. The sequence goes on along the minus strand of KN538375.1, from coordinate 2,338,339 downwards.
TCCTCGTAACTTTAATCCACAGAACTCATTATTCGACATGTCGATGGCTAAACAGCAAAAAAAAATTAGAAATTACATGAAAACAAACTTGAGCATCACTGTTGTCAAAACTACAGTTTAATTGTGTAAGCTTTCCTGGATGGGATCGGAACTTAAACATATTTTGCTTTACCAATCCGGCATCCTACCTGTTGTAGCAATAGCTGACCTCGCGGTTGCGCAAACTGATTTGTGGAAGACTATTATGGATAAGAATAGAGCAAGTAACAAGCGGGTCTTACAAAAACCAATTCAAATCGTAGTAACAAAAGTATTATGCGATTGAAGAAGTTCTCTGCCTTCTTGACAGCCTGCAATGTTCATGAATTCAAGACTTGCGGCAGCGTTGTTCCAATACAGCAATGATACCCTTGCGATCAACAACATTCTGACAATCATCTGGTAGCAAATGGATAAGATGGTGACAGAAGGGGACTCTGCCTTTAATGGAAAGAACTAAACCATTTTGAACCTCCGTCAGTTGCCTGAAGTGCTGCCCGGATGCACCATGTCGCACTGAAGCGAAAGGTGGTAAACGGAGTGGGAATATCTGCTGACTGCTCCGAGAGTGGCAGGAGCATACAGGATATGCAGCAGAGCGACGTCATGCTTTCTTTAGTCTTTGCAGTATGAGTCTGTAGTCACTGTCTGACCTGATTGCAGTTGATCGCGATAGGCTACGGCTTCTTGGTTCCACCGAACATAAAGGCGCACTTCTTTGCTACAGTTGCTGACCACTGCTGGGCGCGTGCAGCCTTCCGTATTGAGTCTAACTGGCATTTTTCTTATTCTACGGGTTCCCCATTTCATCACCAGCAACAATTCTCTACGGGACACTCTTCCCTCCCTGCCTAAGCGACAGTGAAAGGCAAATGATGACGTCATTCAAAGTAGAAAATTCAAACACGGAGTAGCAACAACTTTCCCCGTTGCTGGGCCTTTCCCGTAACGGTTTACGGACTTCTGGAGCTCATGTAACAATTCAGTTTTTTTACAGCACTGTCTGCAAATCCCCATCTTCAGTTCCCTTGGGGCTCCCTGGCCTTGCTCAAACGTCTCCACCGTGGGGGAGTGCATACTGCCTTTTTGTTTGAGAGGAGAAAATATGACGAGCCGAAAACGAGCCAACAGAACGTGGCTGAATAAGATTTTTTTGCGGATGCGATAGTGGGCGCAACGAAAATTCAAGAGCACGCGCGATACTTCAGATTCTTGATGCGCAAGCTTAAAATCTGCTACTTTCGCAACCACTTAACAAAATGAGTATGCAAAGTGAATTTAATGTTGTAACAGCAGGTCGGAGTCGACAAGATCGGGAAAGCTGATGAAACGTGCCGCTCCCGTAGGAAACGAACGGACCGGAATAGCTTAAGATAAAAATGAGGTCTCGTTTGCCTTCAGAGAAAACGGAGCCACGCAGTTGGTGTAAGTTAGCGTCGATATTCGAAAAAGAAGAATTATAAAACATACGAAAGCCATCACAGTTAGCCGAATGAAAGTTGGCAATTCAAATTATGCTCATATGTTATCGTAGCCAACTTGTCAATCATTAAGGAAAACAATACATCTGTCTTTTAACGGCCGCAATAATTACGCCTATTCTTTATTGCAATGCTTACAAGGAAGTTTTACCAATTGTTGATGCTTTTTGTTTTTTGAAATCTTTGGTGGTAGCTTTAACAGTCTTCGGTGCGTGTAGAACAATGGGCTAACTAAAAGCAGGAATGCGTTCTCAAACGCTTATGACGTACACTGCGGCCTAAATGACGAACCTGAAAGCTTTACTATATTTAAAAAAATGACACTGGTGGTCGTGCAACTGAACTTGCTTTTGCCCACCGACGGGTCAACGTCGTTTGACTTGTTCGAAATGGATTGTTTCTGCCTACAGCGAACAGTGTCTGCCCTTTTAAAGGGCGAATATCCAACCAATTAAGAGAAGGGTGCTTATCAGTGAAACATTAACATTACTCCCACGCGATTTAATGGTGCGAGATTTCCGAATCGGCTACTCGCATCGTGGCCGTATGGAATAAAAGTCGGTGACGCATCCACGCTTCCGCTTCTGACGGATAGGATACGTTGATGAAAAGCTGCGACCATTAAACCGCCCACGACTATTGCTTCCGTTTTTAACTTGCACTTGGTTAGGGACTCTTTTTTTTGGGGTCACAGATCTTGCTACTCGCTGCTAACTGCTTGCCAGCAGCGGGAACTGAAAAACCACTTCGGAAAACTGAAGTTAGTCATAAATGGGCAACCAACCCAGCTTGTTTACTTTGGCAAAACTATGCTGTAGTACTTAAAGAGGTGGTCAAATTTCATTCAGAAAGTAACCTACTTGAACAAGCAGGATTCATTTTGGTTCATGACCAAATGGATAACAGCGATCGACCATCTGAACTCAGGCTTACAGGAGTGGGAAAGAAAAGCTCATTGGAGTCACGGACACAGTCTCGGTCCGCGATAAGCGACATATTGCTTAACAACCACGGTGACTCTTTAGCAAGATATGCCGCGGTCGACAGGATGTCATCTTACTGAAGCTCACATGAAGACGTGTTGGAAAACGGAATGTTGACAAGATAAGATGTACTGAGGACTGCGTTAATAAAAGGAAAGCATGAGACGGCGCGGCAGGGTAGAACGCGTCACAACCCCAACGTGCAACTATTAATACAATAAGTAGCCGCGCAATGGTGGGACGGTCAGTTGCATAAGCACTCATAAAATGACATAAGCATTAACAGATTAAAACGCGCATAGCCCTGAGAATGCAAACAACAAAGCGCTCAGCGGGGCGGTGAGCGCTGACGCCAGTTTGAAAAAGCAGAAGTCTCTACTGGCAACAATGTGGTGTCGATGCGCAGAGTCGAAAGAAACCTTAGGCGCCATACAAAAATAGGCAAAGGCTAACAATTTTGTCACCTGGCAATCCGGTGAATGCGAGTGAAACGTCGACAAGCACGTCAAGCCAAATACGGTCAGTGCGCCAGACAAGCCGCTATCATAAGTTTTTCTACAATAATAAATGTTTTCAGGTTGACAAAGCGGTTCAAACAAAAGCCGTTCTTCGCTCTGTCGTTGCTACGGTATTGATTGCTATCAAATCGGCAGGTTAGCCGAGCGCAATATGCCGACGCCTTATGGTAACGTGGTTAGCGCCATTTGTCAGCGATTGAAAATTATTCATGCATATGGTTTGAGCAGCCAGTTTTGGTCCACATGAAATTGAACCTAACTGACCAATCGATTGTGGCCAAAAATATCCCTTAACTTTTATTATTTTTTAAATAAAAAAAAATTGACACAACCATGAGATCAACTTTCAATTCAGTGGACCAATAAGCGCAGTATCAGCTAGAGCACTTTCGTAAAACTTAGGCGCGGTTGACAGTGGAGCATTCTACGATTTCTAATGGCTGCTGATGAACTACTGTGACTCACGGAAAAGAGTCAGCAAGTTCCATCGCAACTATCGGTGTTTATCAGTACGATTTGAAGGGCTGTCTGTTGCATTTTAAAAAGGCCACAATAAAATTGGGAATTGCAAAAATGTGTTGCGCTTTATTCAAGTAGTTGAATATAGCACTTTGTAATGAACCATTGCTGCCACTGTTTAACTGAACACTGCCCTGATCAGCGCTTACTCTTCTTAGTCTTTTGCTTGGTCGGCATTATTAAACTGGCTAACGCGCGATTGATGACGCAACACCCTCCTCGTTTATCCAAGTTCATCTTCTCAGTCGCTCTTCGGTTTTTTTTCAAGTAATGCTATTTCATAATACCTTCATATACTTTACGTCAATAAAATTAAAAGCATTCATTAAGCTTAATTCTTTTCTTGGCCTTATGTCTGCAGCATTTGCTGCCTACCGCACCACAGGGAAAATAGCGTAATATAAAGAAGCAGACATCAGAATAAAATTGTCTAGGCTAAAGTTGTTCTTCATTCATATCTGACGTCATACGCAACACTAGTAAGCATGGAGTAGTTCCCTGACGTAGAAGTAATTCAGCTTCGAGTTTTTATCCATGTAGCCTTCCCGTATGATGTTGTATTGGTACTTTTGATGCTGTGTTCACCTTATATGCGATTTGTCTTCAGCAAAAACGTCGTTTCGAAAAAATACGGAATCAGTCCCGTTTTACGGTTCTGACGACAATAGACTCCAGTTCCGAGAGCTATCTACTTCTCTGAAATAAGCACCTTTCAGGACGCGTCCACTTAACGTATGTGGCTTACCGATATGAGTTCATTTATGCAATATCGTCAGCACAAACTCCGCTTTCAGCGACATGCCGCTTTTGAAGTATATACAGTTGGCACTTTGCCCATTCTTTCAAGTCAATAGAACTTCCCATCAACGGTTTAGCAAAAATGCAGTCCGCTCGTGTTGGCTTCCTTTCGTCTGCCTCTGCGACGAGTTTTCGCCTTATGCTGAGGTATCTGCTTTATCGGCAATCATAGCAACGCATTAATAGCAGTTTCCTATCTTTGAAAGGGGTTAAGATCCTCTGAAGCCATCATCTCATCATTTCTCACGTTTTGACCTCCTCCTGCCATATGTGGGAGTGTGAAATGAATACTAAGTGCAAATGGTAAAGCTAAGCAACGTTGATCCGTGTACAAAGTTTCGCATCGCGATTTCGGGAACGTTTTAGCGCCTGCTGGCCTTGTTCAAAGTAAACTTGCGATCGAGAGACGAAATATTAGCCAGCCGAATGTTATTTGCAAAATAAGACAATACTGAGAAGCTGCGAATGGGGCACATTGGAGCATTCGAAACTGCAGCGGCTCGGCTCGAGCTAATTTTTAAAAATCTTTGATCCACCTGAATTGCGCCACACTTATTTTTTTATATTGCATTGTAATCTTAAGGAAATCAGGAAAAAAGATAAAAGGATCAGCAGATAGCAAATGAATAGGACAAAGCAGTGGGCTAATATTTAAAGACTTGCCGAAAAGAGAAAACTACAGTTTGCTTGTTTCCACTGCCTGCTTTTTCGCGCTGTTATGCTTTTCGTTTATCAAAACAGATCTTGCTTATATTGTAGTTTACGCTTACTAGAAGCCGTTTTCGTATTTCTCTTGTAGTACAAAAATAAGATAATCAAGTTCATAGATGCATGCAGCCATTTGAGACAAGAAAGGCCAGCGCTACGCAGGATTCTTTCTGAGCAAATTAGAGTGCGATTATTAACAGCTTATGCTGAGCTCGATTCTACGAGTAAAAGCGCGCTTAGAAATTGAATAGATTAATGGCATAGATACGCTGCTGTTCGTCATCACTTTATTTGCATTTTCGAAGATTGTCTCCAACAACAAATATCCCTTGGATAAACGATTTTCCTATGTATCCAATGGGAATTTGAATTCTGCGTGATTTCTGAATAATAATCAAGCACTTTGCTCTTACGCTAGAAACATTCGCGTCATTGTTGCCCCGCGAAAAATGAATGCTACTAAAATGCAAAAATAAGCAAAGCTGCGCTCGTTGCTTCCCTAAAAGGAATGAAAGGACTTTAAAGTTTTGCCCTATGTTGCAAGCTGGTTCGATCTACGTGGACAGCGCGCAGCTTACATAGATAATGAAAATTCCATTTTAGCAGGCAAGAATGTTCACTTTTTCGCAGGGCGAATGAATTGGCAATTTGAGCATAGGCGATCTCCTGAACTCACACACGACGAAGTAAATTGGTGCAAATTGAACAAAATCGAAATTTGCGGTACAATTAAAAAATCGCGTGCGCTAGAAGAGAAACGCTAACTTTTAAAAGGCCGACAGCTCGATGAAGTTGTCTATGAGAAACAACATGACGGCGGAAAAGATTTCGCCAATATGCAAAAGAACAGAAAAGAAACTTTTCCCATTGTCTTCTGCATAGACGGAATTCCAGTGGTTCGGCTCGGCTGGATTTAACTTGATGTATTCAGCCCAATGTACCAGCTCGTCATCGCCATTGTCCCCTTCAAAAAGGGTAATGGCAAAAAAATAGCGGCTCAATTCATGCGACGGGTGCCCATATATGCCTACATATAGAGGCCGACTAATTGACGATGGCAGCTCGACGTGATCCACTCCGCAAGTGGCAGACTGGAATTGGTGATCATCCAGAGAAAAAGTGGGCGTTGGGGTTCCAGTAGATATATACAAGTCCGCATCACCTTCGTACGACAGCAACACTAATGCGGCGGCACCGGGTTTGGAAATTTTAAAATACGTATAATTGCCAGCAACAACATCTCCAGTGATTATCTGCTGACTAGGAACAAGCGTATTATCGGCGTTTACCAAAGAATGGCACAACAATGGCAATAGGAAAGTGGTGAGCTCCATTGGCGATTACTATTCCAAATCCGCCATTCATACATCAGGCAATTTTGTCAATTCGCTGCCTCTAAAAACCACGATTCAATAAGGTACGCGTCCTAGTAGTTCTTAAACAATTAAATTGCAAAAATTACCTAAATATTAATGCGTCGGTCCGCAGCAACTAAAGTAACAGTAGCGCGCCTTATAAGCTACCTAATTTGGCAGGACGAAGAATTTTCCGCACTTACAGTATGGCAGTGACTTAATGATCGTTATATTGACCTACTGTATGCGTTGACAAGTCAGTTTATTGCGATAAATGGGGCGAAGGCCGGCAAGATGGTGCGTAAGTGTGTGCATGGTAAATTCCGTTCAGTTGAATTTATTTCAGCTATCGCTATTGCAAAAACAAGCCCTATCCAAAATCGCGATTCAATCGAGGAGTCCCCGGTGAGTGTAACGGCGTCAGTTGCCGCGTTCTTTTTCAATAATTTCCGAGCAGATCCGAAGATCCGCATATTTGATTTGGGAAGAAAGAAGGCAACAGTGGATGAGTTTCCTCTATGCGTTCATTTGGTTTCGGATGAGTTTGAGCAAATCTCTTCGGAGGTAAGCTCTTAATTCGTTTTATCAATTGACTCGATTCACGCCCTTTTCAAGGCATTGGAGGCTGCGCGTATTTGCGCCAACAAGTATCTAACGAAATATTGCGGTAAAGATACTTTCCATGTGAGGATACGCGTTCATCCGTTTCACGTCATTCGCATCAACAAAATGTTAAGCTGCGCTGGAGCTGACAGGTACGCCCCTTTTGCCTTATTAGCTTTATGTCTACTAAATAAAATGTTCAGGCTTCAAACTGGGATGCGCGGCGCCTTTGGCAAACCGCAGGGCACCGTCGCTCGCGTCCACATCGGACAAGTTTTGATTTCCGTTCGCGTTAAGGACAACCATAAGCCAGCGGTCATTGAAGCTTTGCGAAGGGCAAAGTACAAGTTCCCAGGAAAGCAACATGTATGCTTCTCAGTCGCATATAATCATCAGTGACAGCGAGCATATCCTTTTTTCAGATTGTGGTATCCCGAAAATGGGGCTTCACCGAATTTGACCGGGATGTTTACGAAAAATACCGCGCAGAGGGTCGCTTGGTTCCCGATGGATCCAATGCGAAATACATTACCGGCCACGGTCCACTGAGCGAGTGGAAGAAACACCCAGTCAACTGAGACATTTGATTCACAGTGTCTGCGAAATAAAGCGACAAGAATGACTGTTGTTTAATGGCTGCATCATACTTTCATTATCGTCTTATGACATTGCTAAGCGGTTCGTGTTGTTTAGAGTAACATTAGTTAAGCTCAGCCAGCAAGCTAACGTTCAATGGGTCTCTTCGTGTACTTGCCCGCAAATAATACAGCAGTCTGACAATAATCAGGTTTTCTCCGCTCGTAAACATACAGTAGGATAAATAACACGATTTTGCGGTTACGCGTCCTCCCATTATGCTGCGACTTCGTCAGCCGTCCTGTCCTGCTCTTACCTAAGCCTAAACCTAAACATAAGGCTTATATTTTGGCTTTGGCTTAGGCCAGGGCAGAACAGGATAGCCGGCACGCTCGCCGGTAAAGGCGGAACAAGACGGCCACACGCTTAACAGAAAGGAACCGTGAATTTCTCAGACATTATGCGCGAAAAACCAAAAATCGATGTTGCTTATTCTGCTGTATGTTTACGATTTGAGCAAACCTGATTATTGTGAGGCGTACTGTAATGTTTGCGGGCAGATAGAGGAAGAGACCCATTGAAAGTGGCATTGCTAAGAAGGGGCCTATGCAGCGCTTTCTCGTTAAGCGTGTTTTATAATTTGCAGAGGCGATAGGTGGCCTACGATCCGAAAACGGAGTTACTTTAAAATAAAATATATTATTTGTTCAATAGGAGAACGCCATGTTCTGTTTTGTCTTCTAAAGACAAATCTACAGCCTACAGTATACCATACAGCGCGGAACAAGCTTGAAGACTGAAGTTGCGCAACACCAAGTCTTGCTTGCTAAGATTGAGCAATTATCAAGTCTCTCCAGTTTGGTGAAGCTATCAGCTCTTAGGAATAGTTTAGCAAAACGACTTCGTTTTAAAGTAACCTGCAAATCATCAAACTTTTAAATCTTGCCCTCAGTGCGGTAGTTCAGCGACGTTTGCAGCAAAGTGGGCAGCGCTTTTAGTTTACCGAAGTATGGAGCAAGAGAAGAAGTTGCGCTTGGCTGCGCTTATGAAAAAGATTTTCAGTTTCAGACCTCTGACCGAGGATGACATATTCTACATAATAAACATGGGAATAGGGGCAGTTGAACGCGACGGCGCCTTAATTGAGTTAGATGCTCCGGTTGTCATTTGTGGGGATATACATGGTCAGTACTTCGACTTGCTACGCCTTTTCGATTACGTTGGTTGGCCACCGCATGTGAGGTACCTATTTCTCGGCGACTACGTAGACAGAGGGCATTACAGCATCGAAGTAATTTGTATGGTAATGCTTTATAAGATTCTGTTTCCCGTCGACTTCTTCATACTAAGGGGCAACCACGAATGTCCATCCATAAACCGCATCTATGGGTTCTACGATGAATGCATGAGGCGTTATTCGTACGAAGTATACAGGCGTTTCCAAGTGGCCTTCTCACACTTTCCGATTGCTGGTCTGGTCTCCGGCCGTCTGTTTTGTATGCATGGCGGTCTGTCTCCGGAGCTGCACAGCTTTGACCAAATTCGGAACATGGAACTGCCATTCTTGATTCCTACACAAGGTCTTAAATGCGATCTGCTATGGGCAGATCCTGACCACAGAGGGAGTGGCTTTACGGCTAGTATGCGCGGTGCAGGCGTGGTTTTTGGCGCTGACGTTGTTATAGACATGTGTCGACGTCTTGACATTGATATGGTTGTCCGCGCTCACCAAGTGGTCCAGAATGGTTACGAATTCTTTGCCGGGAATCGACTGGTCACCATTTTCAGCGCTCCGAACTACTGCGGCGAATTTAACAACTCGGCCGGAGTTTTGGCGGTCGACGAACAGCTCAGATGCAGAATCACCATTTTGAAACCAACTTACGAAACCGAGCAGAGCGAGGAGAGTCAGAAGACCGTTTTGAAGAAGAACTGATTGTTAGGTGAAAGGCAGTGGCCAACAAAAAAATTAAAATTACACAGAACGTACATCGAACTAATTGATTATAGTTAGAAAGTGCCTATGATTGCTTGCAATGACTCTGTCGCAAATAAAGTAAACAGCAACAGGAAGGAACAACTTTTAACTTTGGGCTGATTCCCACCATGACGTGCACCCCAAGCCGCATTCACTCATTGTTCCGTAAAGCATAAAGGACGGTTCTGCCTGTTTATTTTCGCTTGATGTTCCTGACCCATCGCCATCGGTTTCACTTTCCATTGGAGGCACATCCGTGAACGTCATGTCAATCACCCTGAATCTAACAATGCTCCCTGAAAAGGCATAGTTGCTTATGTCGAGCGTGTTTTGGTAGACTTCACCTTTTTCCATGTACAGCTGCGCCTCTCCGTCGTCAGTTTCGTACTCCCAAATCCAGGCAGAGTCACTTTCAGAGTAGTTACTTGGATAGGGCAAGTTTTCGGCCGAAATAAAGATTTCCGCAAAAAAGAGCGTCGACACTGAAAAGGGGTTAAGTCAAAACAAGGGAGACACGGCGAGTAAAAAAGGCAAATCACCCCAAACTCCGGTGTCGTCGCATTGACTAATTTTACCATGCAGTATTTCCCCAACGAAGGGACGAAAGATCAAAAGTCGAAAGATCACTTAAACGAAGGTGCGCCATCAATTGAAAGCGGTGCAAGCGCAACATACCGTCAGTGTAGGTGCACCCTTCCGTATGCGCAATGCGAGAGGTGCCTATTTCTCGAAAATCATAAAGGCCAACGCATACGCCTGCGTCCAAAATCACCTTGAAAGGATAGAATTAAAGTACGCTGTTCTGGCAGAAGCATACATCATTTCGGCAAGGAGAAGCGGTTTATTGTCTCGTTGTAAGAGGCGAACAATGACAGTTTCTTCTCCTCGCAGAAAATGGACAAGAACCGATATAAAGCTGCCGATTTTTAAAATGAAGCATACCTTATTGCAGAACTGACGATTGATTTCGCGCTTAAGGCATTCGACAAAGTCGAGTTTCAACTTGTGCGGTTCGGTGCGTATTACTTGCGATACGGTGTACACTTTGAACATTTCCTGCGAGCCTACAGAGCAGTCAACACAGTCTTGCTTGTTCGTAAAGTAATTTTTAAAAAGTTAAACGCACAGAATGGTCTTCTATCCAAAAACAAATTCGGATCTTTCCCATTAGATGCCCACCGGGCATACTGTAACTTTTCCTAAGCCTTCGCCTAAGCCTATGCCTAAGCCAAGCTACTGTGACGACAGTTCCTGAGGCTTAGGCTTAGGAAAAGCTACAGTATGCCCGGTGGGCAGCAAACAGGAAAGATCCCAAATTCGAAACGTAAAGCAATTTTTGAAATCATACTTTCTCATAACAATTAAAGCGTGATAAGGCTACTCTTTACGCGGCAAACAAAGAATAAGAGGATGAAACGCACTGTACTGTGAATATTTATGGATAGTTAGGTTCAGTTTTACAGGAAATGATAGGTAGGTTTCCTTAAGAGTGTTTCTATTGTCTTCAACGAAAATGGACTCCTATGTGCTGCCTACGGACTACTAACGGTTTAAAAGTCGTCTTGAACTTTTAATATGCAGCAGTTCCAACGTCCTTCAAATGGGGTGGATAATTCCGCCAATTTCTGCCCGTTCCCTCCGGCCAGTGGTTACAACGAAGCGTGGAAGCAATATTGCGATAACTTCAACGCAATGAAAGCCTGGTTTCGACACCATTTCGCATTCAGCGACTCGGAGACAACAAGTGAAGCTCCAGCGCAACCGCATCAAAATTTGCCGCCTGTCCCTTGTTGTCGCCAAAAGTGTTCGATGTATAAGCGTAATTTATGTTACAAAATTCCGTTTTCGTATAGTCGTAAGCGACGGAGAAGACAGTGGAATAGAGTGCGGAAGGCTCGTTACAGGCTCAACAGACAACGCCGTAAACGCACAGTGGCATTAAATTCCAAGAAGACAGAAATTGACAGTGAATTCCTCTCCTTCTTGATGGTCTCGCAACTACACAGGCAAGACCGTAAGTTGCAGTTCAACTTTTTTGAAAAAACATGATTTGTGTAACCTTTCTGTTCGACGTTCTTTCCAACGACAGTTCGCCTGCGCCAAGTTGGAAACGCGTCACTTGTTCTACTGCTTTCAAGCTGTACCTATATAAGACTTGTTTTTTCTTTCAACCTTTTTAGGGAGGTTCCTTCTTTTGAGAACTTTGTCCTAAAGATTACACGTTAACCGTTTCGCTAACAAAACGTCTGTTAGTACTAACAGTAAGCGGTTTGCATTGACCAAGTTGAGCAGAAAGCAAAAAAATTAATTGAGGCTATTTATGCATTTCTTTTTATGAAGGCAACTCGCCTCTTATCGATCTATCAGAATATCCTTTAGCTGTACTACTTTTATTTGGAGAAGTTTAATTCTTGCAACTTTGGCGCTGTACATTCCATTTTAGGAGAAGCTAAAAAAACAGAGGTACAGAAAGACGAGGTAAAACAAACGTGGCTGATGTGTAGTGCGGGTCAGTACACTGACATTGAAAAGGGTAAAAACGTAACTACCGTATTTAAGTGTGCTCAGGTAATGCTGTACTTTAAGTTTCAATTTATTATCGGCCAAGCACAGCGGAAGACTTATTAGCTCCCATAGCGGATCGCAGAAGTATTGCCAAGATGATGTACGGAGCAGCGGGAGATAGGATATACGATTTGGAAGAGGAAATGCAAGCCAAATTTGACGCAGAGATCGATACACACAATCCGCCTTTATGGCCAGCCACGCCTCTGCGTTTGTAAATTATCGGAACTGTTCGCGCGTTTTCAATGCTTCAAACAAAGTAAAGATAATTTATTTACATAATGCACATATACGCGGGAATGCCTATATCCTACACTCGGTTTCCAATTCGTGAACATTGGTTTGCCGCCTATCGGATGGCACTTTTGGCAATGTGTTGTAGCGTTTGGACTTTTCGTTGAGATCAGTCCGTCTAACCCACGGATCACCATCGTTTAGAAGACCTGCTTCGGCGCTTTTCCGTAGGCGACTTTGTCCCGACTTGATTCGAGTTATTTCCGAAAGCACCTGAGTGACGGGCTCAAAACCTGGGCCCCAATCACTAGGCGGCAACAGGTTGCCCAATGGCAGCGTTCGATTGGCATACTGGTTTGGAATTGGTAGGGATGCCCCGTTGGCCAGCCGAAATTTGTCCGCTTTCCTATCCAGGCTATTGCTGGCTAACACTTCGTCCACCTTTGAGTAGATTAAGTGTTGCAGATTTATTCCATCCTCGTTGGCACCTGAGGTAGCATATGTTGAATGCCCTTTGGTCGGTAGCGCCACGGTAGCAACTGGTGGCACTTCGCAGGAGGAAGTGATGCCCAAGTTAGTAAGGTACTCGTCGGTTGCGCCGGCTTTTTCTGCATCNGGCGGCTCGTCGTAAAGCCAAGACTGCCTAGCCGAGTCTGCAGGATCAGAGCGACGCCTTTGGTCGCTCTCGGGACGCGCACTTTCTGGAAGGTTCTCGTCTTCGTAGGAACCTCGTCCGCTGGACTTCACCGAATGATCGGAAACACTTTTGACCGGACATTTGCCGCCAAAAATGAACGAAGGAAGCTTAGGGAGCTTCTCTTCGGCTTCGGTCATATCGACGCTACCGAAAAGGTTGCTGTACTGCTTTAGATGGCCGTTTCTAATGCCCTTCAAAAGGGCGCATTTGCTACTCGAACTGTTCAACTGCTGTCTGGGTCGTTTGGGATAACTAACCGCCTTCATCGACGAACAAACTGTCGGTCGTCTTAGACGAATGGCCGTACCAATGCACAGCACGCAGCAGCATAGAAGACCAAGCAGAATGCCGAAGGCGAGCAAAAGCGTGGAACCGAAAGTGAGCATCTTCGAGCCGCTCTGTTGAAGAATATGGATTTCCACAATGGTCGTATTCTGCTTTAGTTGGGATGGATCAATTCCGGAATAGGCAACGACGGTAAATACCAAAAGATGAGAACGACCGCCGACGGAACTTTCTGAATTGACGGCTGTCGGATGGTGAGCCCTGTGCAGCGCTAAGTCTGCTGGCGTAAGAGCATCCTCGATATCGTCTGAGAGAACATCTTTCAAATTGCGCTTCAAAGAGAGTACACCCGTGTTGGGGTTGATTTCGAAGTAAGCGTTCGGTTCTTTGAAATCGTATGTAACCTGACCATCAATACCAGCGTCTTCATCCTCTGCGTAGACGGCTCCTAGGCTTTCGCCAATGGTCGCTTCATATGAAGTCTGAAATTCAGAAAGCCTGTGAAGTTTTTGTGCACAGAACAAATGTTATTAGAAAAACTCAAAATAGGTTCCTGTTTAACTTGTGGCCTGCTTGATAAGTATCTATTCATAATGTCACGTCGCTACGTACCTTGAAAACGTAGAGAGATTCGCTGAAGACAGGGGCGTATTCGTCTATTCCCTTTATGAGCACCTGACAAGGCACTGTGTTCATTTTACCAGAAGAGTCTTCCACAGCCAAAGTAAATCTGTAGGAAGTCTGAGCCTCGTAGTCGAATGGCTGCTTGGTGCGCACTTCGCCGTTGTTCTTGTTGACCGTGAAGAAGCGACCATCGTCTTCGCCATTTTGTATGTAGTAAACAACGCGTTGCTTGTCCCTTACGTCCATTGCGGCCTTAACCGTGAATACAAGACTGCCAGCCGGGGCATTTTCCACAATGTATCCAAGATACAGGCTGACCGGAAAGAATGGACCTCCATGGTTCAGCGTACCTTTTACCGTAACATAGCACATGGCCAGAGCTGACCTTGGAGGCCTTCCTGAATCAGTTACTTTCAAAATCAATTTGTACTGATTAACGCCGGTGGCGGAAAGTTTCCTGTTAACTTTGATAACGCCAGTATTGGGATCCACAAGAAATGTTGAGCCCGTATTGCCTGAGGTGATTTCAAAGTTAAGCCTTGCATTTGCCCCTATATCCAAGTCGGTGGCAGTCAGTTTTAGCACGACAGCACCAGGTTGGGTTGATTCCTCAATAGTGACGCGGTACTCGTTTTGGCTGAACACAGGGCTGTTGTCATTGATGTCGTCCACTTTGATCAGTACAATAGCAGTGGAATTTATAGCCGTGTTTTCCTTGGAACTTATAACTGCTTCGAGGCGATGTTCATCTTTCTTCTCTCTGTCCAGCGGTCGCAGCAAGATAATGCGTCCCAGCTGGTCTATTTCAAAAGTCCCGTCAATATCCCTCAACGCATACGTCATTTGGTTGTAGTTCTCAGGGAGCTGCGTTAAGTTCAGCTGACCAATGATCGTACGGACAGGAAAGTTTTCAGGTATTGTAAAGCTGAAAAACGTGCACCCATCAGATTGTCAATCGTCATTGGTCTTTCAGAGACGAAACGCTGCAACATATTGAACATGCGCATATTTTGCACTAAGGACAAACCTGTAGATCGGCTGAGCAAACTTTGCTTGGCTTTTTGACGTGGCAGAAAGTATTTGCATAATTATTGGCAGTCTACTGCTTCGTGGAGGATTTCCATTGTCGGTGGCTTCGACAACCAATTTGAAAATGGCGGCAAACTTGCCACTTTGACTGATTGTTTCGTTAATGTACAATATGCCGGTGTCGGGATCGATGCCGCACCGAGGCGTCCTCCTCTTCCGAACGGGACTTGTATGCTCGAGCAGACGATACGTCACTCGGCCATTCTCCTCGCTGTCTCTGTCCACTGCCGTAATGCGACCAATGATTGTCCCTGGCTTTGTGCCAAGTGGGATGGAAAGTTGATATATTTGCTGACTGAAGGTGGGCGCATTGTCGTTCACATCCAACACTGTAATGGTTTTTTTCGTCACCGCGTTGTGCTTTCCATCGTACACCTGAAAATATGCAAATGTTGTTCTCGTAGGAAACATTCAGCTTAGCGTCGCTTCTACTTGGACGGTAAGAACATGCGTTCTATGCAGTTCGTAGTCCAAAGGTTTGACCAATGTAATTCTTCCGGAGAAGCGGTTGACTCGGAAGAATTTTCCGGGATTACCGTCATGAGTGAAGCTATACTGAAGCGGTGGAAAGGAATCAACATCATTAGCAGCCACAGTTGATACGAAACTTCCAATCGGCGTATCTACAATACGTATCTATTGAAGTGGACGGTCACTATGGCAGCACGTTGTCGTCTTACCTTCCCGAATAGTCGTAGGTCGACTGGGAGGAAACGATGGGCTGTTGTCATTGACATCCAACACTGTTATATGTACCATAGCGCGAGCCATTGCCGTTTGCGTACCAAAGCGTGTAGCTGACACTATTAGTTCATAGTGATCTTTAACTTCCCGATCTGCATTGCTTGCTTATAGTGTTTGCCTTCAGCAGATTCTACAGAGCTTACCAAGTTCGACCATCGTAGTTATCTGTCCTTTTCGATCAATGGAGAAGGCGGAATCCAAATTCCCGCTGATAATGTTGTATGTAAGCTGGTCGTCCATTTGAGCGTTCACATGACTGGCAGCAGTCATCTTAAGATAAACGCGTAAGAATCATTTCAAAATTCAAATGTTTGTACTGCACTTTAACCTTCACATCATTAACGTTACAGTACGCGAATTTGGCTGTGTTTATTTTATTTATAAGTTGACGACAGATCGCGACCGTTCGAAAGCTTCGTAATTCTTATTCTTGTACTACATTACAGTCAAACCTCCATTATCCGTACCTCCGTTATCCGAACCCTCTATTATTCGAATCCGCCGCGGAGAACAATAGACCGACCGTATGCCCTAAGTATGCTTAGGCTACCTCATCGCCGCCCGCTGTTATAACTTGTCTTCTTTTCTTCCTGTCGTTTTTGTTTGGGTGTGATGCCCGCTCTACTGAATTTGAAATGCTATTCTCGTTCCGAGACTGAAGTCAGCAGACCGATGGAGGCCTGGCTTGGAATGTTCACCGTAGCGGGTTAGCACTTGACCATTCTTAATTTGAGGTGAGCGTGTAGTACGGTGTTTGCAGCAACTCTTGGGAACCTTCGCCGCTTTTAAGGTCAGGTACAAGGCTAAAAAGCTAACTTACTTTCGCGGACTTCTGCTGATTGGGAAGAAAGACGTGTTGGTACCTGTAGATGACCCAGGGAACAAAGTCTACAATAAGTTAAGAATCGCGCAATGATAAACTGTTAATTCAATTTTTTTGGAGACGTGGAGTGAGCTGGCAACTGCGAGTGCGAAAAAGTAAACTCACGGGACTATTTCCCATCCCGCTTCGTCTTACAGCCTCTGCGCGACATAGAAAACTGTTTTCTGCTAGCCCCAGGTCTTCGTTGGTCAAATAGTCACCCGTATAAGCTAAAGCGGTTACATTTAACATGATGTTACCTGCATTCTCATGCAGTACTGTAAGCTCCCTCCATTATCCGAACCACCCCCGGCCCGTTGATGTTCGGATAATGGAGGTTTGACTGTACAACCAAATTTACCTTGATTTAATAAGAAACATGCACACAATGCCCTGTTTGAATGTAAGATTATGTCTTACCTGAATCACGTGGAAGCCACGAGGTTGACCCTCAGGAATAGCTACAGTGTAGACGTGCTGCAAGAAGTATGGAACGTGGTCGCTTTTGTTGATCACTTGGAGAATGACCGTGCAAAAGGCGCTCGTATTCCCCCCTACTAGTGCAGCTTCAATTAGCAAGCTCGGCTGATTGTTATTCGGCAAGAATAGAAAGGAATCATCGTTGGCCAGATGAATTTTACCTTAATTTATATTTCGTTGTCAGCGGTTAACTTGAAAATCCAGTTGCGCTACCGTACCTGTACGACTTTCAATGAAAAGTTGCCTTTGTTCATTTCCCGCGGCAATGTGGTACACTATTTTTGGTGTTTCGCGTATAGTCCATTGATCAGCGCTTGCTTTCACCTCGCCCAGCATTGACTGGGGTTTCAAACGGTCATTGACCACAAAGCGATACACGTTACGCTCAAACTTGACGAGCTCCCTAGCAGCGGCGTGCTTGCTCTGAACTAAAACTTTAGCCAGTCCAAATGCAGTCATTGGAGGTTGGCCTTTGTCGGTGGCAACAATTTGGAGGTAATGGACGGAACCGGCTGGAAGAATAGTTTCCCGCTTGGCGCTGATCACTCCAGTAACTGGATTGATACCGAAGCGAGATTCACTTGCAGCAAAGCTAAAACATTAAAGCAATTTCCCGTACATGGCCAAGTTTATTCATGTAAACCTTACCTGTAGTGAATTTCTGAATTTGGACCCTCACCGTCCGCATCCGTAGCAGTGACCTTCACTATGCGTTGACCAGCAGAAACGGTGGGAGGGATTACAGCCTCAAAAGGGTATTCCACAAACGTGGGTGTGTTGTCATTGACATCCAACACTTTTACGTCGACTGAAGCGCACTCTTGAAGCTGCTCGGCAGCACCCTGATCTGAGGCACAAATATGGATTGCATAGCCTCTAGTAGTTTCGAAATCTGGAGGTCTGCAAAAAAACACTTAATACCAAAAAAGGGTGCCCCAATCACGCTACCTCAAAATGACTAGTTCTCCAGTGTTAGGTTTGACATGGAATAGACCCGTCGTGTCGTTCGCTATGCTGTAGGTAACACGGCCGTTACGTCCTTCGTCCAAGTCCTTTGCCTGTACTTGAAGAACGATACTTCCCGGCTTAACGTCTTCTCGAATTTCAGCAGTATAGGCGGGTTGATTGAATTTTGGCTTGTTGTCATTTTCGTCCATTACTGTGATGATCAAATTGCAAGTATCGCTTAGTCTCGGCGTTCCAGAGTCCGTAGCCAATATGGTCAGATTATAAGAAGCAACCTTTTCTCTGTCCAGTGGCTCACAGGACAGCCGGCCACTCTGAGCATTTATATGAAACTTCCCGTCAACGTTGCCCTCTAAATATGCGTAATTTAGGCAGCGTATTCAGCATACTATCCTACTCACCAATTATACTGTAGACCACTCGTCCGTTGAAGCTTGCGTCAGGATCTGCTGCGTGCAAAACAACCAGCGTTTGCACTTTTATGTTCTCAGGTATCATCAGAGGATAGCAGGTGTCCTGATTTATCCTTGGGCGATTGTCATTCACGTCCTCTATGGTTACAACGACGACGCAAACATCGTAATGCTGCGGAGTTTCGTCATTTTGAACAATAACTTAAACTCCTCACGTAAAACATTAACTTAATCGGCTGTAAGCTAAGTTCACCTTTGAGAGTTACTTCTTCACTCTCTTCCCGGTCGATAGGGACAGCCGTTGTTATCAGACCGGTTTGTTGGTCAATTCGGAAACGTCCTTGTCCAGAACCGCCCGGCAAAAGTTGATACACCAAACGACTATTGTTCCCACCGTCTTTGCGGCGTTCCGTCGCCTTCACTTGGATAACGACGCTGCCAGGTTCGGAATTTTCCGTCAACTTTGCCCGATAAAGGGAACGTTCGTATCTTGGAGCTTCCAGACTAACGGGCACAACTTTTACTCGCAAAGTTTGCCTTGAAGAAAGCGGGGGTACGCCGTGGTCGGTCGCCTCGATCACGAAGCGATATTCCGTTGGATCGTCCTTGTTGAGACGACTGTTCAGCATTAGAGCTCCTGCAGAGAGTGCGTAGTGAATTTACATCGTAAGCTCACAAAAATTCCTATGCACCATCCAAGTCTTACCTGTGCTAGCGTTGATGACGAACTTGCTGTTCACATCCCTGTCTTTGATGGAATAGCTGACGCGTCCATTTTCTAACCAATCCTCATCCGTAGCAATGACGTAGAAGAGCGGATAATCAGTTACAGCGTCTTCAAACACCTCCACAGTGTCGTTACTTATAAACTTCGGGGCATTGTCGTTTACGTCAACAATGTAGATTCTCGTAGTGACCTGCGTACTTCTGCGATCGTACGGAGAAGCTGCTTGGTCGGTTGCTTCAACAACGACCACGTATTCAGAGCATTTTTCATGATCAAGGCTGCCCCGTAGTTGAAGGGTCCCTCGGAGAGGGTCAATGGAAAAAATCTCACTTCCATCAATTATTCGATACTTCAGCCGGCCATACTTGCCTGTATCCGCATCCGTGGCATTGTAGAGCCACACCTCTGCTCCAACTGGAGTATTTTCAGGTAAGGAAAATATAACTGGGTCTTCAGGGAAAACGGGGGAGTTGTCATTTTGGTCAAGCACCTTGATCCGCACGTAGATCAGCCTCACTTGAGGAGGATGCGAAAGCCTAGAGATGTTGGTCTTCGACACGGTAAGAAAGTGAAAATTCGCCGTCTCATAGTCAAGTCTCTTGACGGTGAACAGAATGCCGCTGAATGGATCAATGTCAAAAATTCCCATGCTGTTGCCAGCCGAGATGCCATAGGACACGTCGATGAGATGCTCCAAGGCTGCCTGATCTTGGAGCTCCTTGAAAACTTCAATGTCCGCAGTACGCCGCTCGTCGACGGATCCCACAAGGGATCCTACATGCATAGATTCGCTAAGCTCAAATACAAGCGTGTCGTTGTGATCGTTTTGCCTGGTAAGCGACGGACTAGTTCCATCGTCTACGTCCACTAATTCTACTGTAAATTCCTTTTCTGTTGACAAAGGCGGATTGCCCATGTCTTCAGCGAGTATGGTTAACTTGTATGTAGTGAGACCGCGCTCGTAGTCTAATACTGACGTTGAATAGACGATACCCGTTCGAGGATTGATCCGAAAAGGAAGCGGTGTGGTGGAATGCAGCGGATCAATCTTGTACCTGACCGTCCCATTGATGCCTTGATCCAAGTCCTTAGCTTGCACTTGGAACACCTCGCTGCCTGAGGGCAATTCTTCCCGGAACAAAATCAGACTTGTTCTTGGCGGAAGAACAAAGAATGGGGCGTTATCGTTTATATCCTCTACTCGGACAGTGACGCGGCATTGAGTTGACAAGGAAGGCTGACCAGCATCGTATGCAGTAACTTTAAATTCGTAGCTATCTCTGACCTCGTAGTCCAATACTTCCGCCGTTAGCAGCCTTCCGTCAGGCGTTATATGAAAGCTGTCTGTCTGATTTTTGTCTAAGCGGTATCGCACTGTACCGTTTAAGCCGAGGTCTGGATCAGTAGCCGTTATTTGACCAACAAAGGTTCCTATCGGTCGATTTTCCTCCGAACTGAATTCTTGTAGCACCTTTGAGCAAGTTGGAGCATTGTCGTTAACGTCTAGCACGTTGATGAAAACGCTAGCCCACGAGCTTCTCCTTGGTTGTCCATTGTCGCGAACCGTGGCAACAAGCGAATATTCAGCAATCACTTCTCGGTCCAGCGGCTCGCGTAGGTATATCCAGCCGGAGTCGGCAAAAATGCCAAACTTTTCCAAACTTGCATTACTGCCGCTGGCTTGTAGTCCAAAGATGATCTGTCTAAAAGAACAATCGTTTCCGTAATAAAAAAATACAAATCAGAAGTGCTTTAAGCTCTCTGTGCTTACCCGTTGGCTCCGTGGTCCAAGTCGAGCGCTTTCACTTGCATGACTTGAGTCATTGTTGGCGCGTCTTCCGATACAGCCGAGCGATAAATCTGTTGCAAGAATTCCGGAGTATGGTCGTTGGCGTCAACAACATTGACGACTAAGCTCATTCTTGCGCTTAGGGACGGCAAGCCGCCATCCTCCGCTAATATGGAAATTGTATAATTTGTTCGAGCTTCGTAGTCCAGCGTCCGTCCCGCGCTTAGTCGCAATTCGCCGGTCAACGGATGGATCATGAACATATTTTCGGGATTCGTCAAAAGTTTGTAATGAACTTCACCATTGCTTCCGCTGTCGCGGTCCGTCGCCTTTACCGTATAAATGGGGACGGCAGGTTCATGGTCTTCCATGACGTTGATTTCTGCTACATCTTGCGCGAACACTGGTGGATTGTCGTTGATATCTTCAATGATCAACTGAGCTTGACTGTGGTTGTAACTAGGAGGGTACCCAAGGGATGCTTGTATGTTCAACAAGACGGTCGGTTGTGATTCATGGTCTAGATACTTTGCCACTTGTATCTCTCCCGTAGCCGTGTCTATAGAGAACCAGCCTGCCGGGTCACCTGAGTAAATATCATAGGCTATGGGTCCAGTTCCATGGGCCCTTACTTGACCGGCAACTATACCAGGCAGGGCATCTTCTCTTACGGTGAAGCGATAAAACTTTTGCTCAAAATAAGGGCTTGGGAATGTCTCCGTCAGCACCGTAATGGTAACAACTGCCATTTGGGATGAAGCCAAACCACCTCGATCGATAGCCTTGATTTTAAGCTGGTATACGGTTGGGAAGAGCTGTGCCTTGACGTAGAGTTCTCCATTTTTGGCATTCAATCGAAACGAGCTACCTTCGTTGCCAGAAACGATATTGTAAGTGACTGTACCAAAGTCACCGCTGTCTCGGTCCGTTGCAGACACTACTAAGACCGGCGTGCCTGGCAGTATGCCTTGACGAAGGCTTACATTGTATATGAGTGGATAAAATATCGGCGCGTTGTCGTTAACATCTTCGACGTCGACCCGCACTACGGAAGTGCTAGACAATCCGCCTAAACAGGATAGTTATTTGCATAACCGAAGTATTGTAAGTTGTTTATTACCTCCATCCGAAGCTGAAACCAGAATTTCATAAGCGCTCCTTTCTTCGTAGTCCAATTGTCCTTGCAGACACAACCAACCGGTGGATGGATGGACAGTGAAAAGGCCGCCTGCTGCTGTCTTCCTTTCTATGCTGTATTGAATTTCCGCATTTTTGCCACAATCAGGGTCAACCGCTTCTACCTGAAATAAATGAAGGTTGCAAAAATGCGTGGCATTATTTCAAAGGCGATTTTAGTACATTCTTTCAGACTATCTAACTTTTGCTGGACGAACCCATCGTTAGGAAGCTTGCTTCAGAATACTGACTTGCATCGCGGGTAATGCGAAGTATAATATTAATATATGTCGGTTTTGCTCAGCCAAAGACGAACTTTCCACGGGTAACTCAAATTAGCAAGCCTGGACATAGTTGTCCATTTGGTCATACAAAATTTCAAACCAGCCGCGTAGCTGCGCTTTTATTCACTGAGATATTTCCCAAGAATATATTCTTACTTTGGCTTCACTTACGTAAATCGGAAGGGCAGTTTAGATCTATTTAAAATTTGTGCAATATGTCAATATGTCGTAAATGATGTTCAAGTAACATGGCTGTTCTGTATAACATTGAAAATTTTACGTAACTATAGCAATTACGTAAGCCAATTAAGATGTTTTGATATGATCAAATAAAAGAGCTGATCAACCAACGAAATACGCATAAAACGATGGAACTTCCGCTTGAACAACAAAAGCGTTGCCAAGCAACGGGACGCGGCGGCAGCCGACGAAAAGAGCGCATCGCCAGAAGCTGAAAGTGAAAGCTAAGAAAGTTGGAATTGAATTTGTATGTCGCTGAAAGCGCTGCCCTTGTTGGTGTTCAACATGGCGGGTGAGATGTGCTACATTTTGGACCAACGACTGCGAGCTCAGAAGGTGAAACGCGAGAAGGCTCGGCGCGTGATGAACGAAATTGTTTCAACCATATTTGGAGCTCTTTTCTTGGAGAAACTGTTCGAACCGCAGGAACTTCCCAGCAGAGATACGGTGAGATTGCTTTTTGAAAAGTTAGCCCACTCAAGCATCATGCGCCTAAGCAGTAGCAGCCAAGATAAGCTTTACGACTTGATGGCTATGATGTTCAAATATCAGCTTCAGAATGCAATAAGCCCTCGCCATCTGCTCGTTATAACTTTGAATCATTTGGACGGCATTCGGCATATCATATACGGCTCTCATAGTACCGTCAACCAAATCGACCATGCTTACAACATACTACGCGCTACCTACTTTGGTATGAACATGAGTCAGCTTTACTACATACGACAGACGCTGCTAAATTTTTTCATCGAGACGCGTGTTCGAGTCTGCTTGCTGCTGCAAGAAAAATTGCAATGCGAAGACGGGCACTTCACCGTACCGCTCAAGGTGGAACTTCCCTCCGACATGTCGAAGCCTGGTACAATTCGATTTTACACGTCGGGCGGAAAGATATCAAGCCAAAGGCAATTCAAAGCGGTTGGAGTGTACATTGAAAAAACTGCGGAGGATATCTTGGATTTTCCCGCCCAAGCAATCGACCGAGGTACCGATTTGGGCAGGAACATCTACGACGAGAGGCAAGCGGGTGTTCGCGCGGGAACCAACTTGTTCTCGTTCAAAAGAATGAGCAGGCGGGAATGTATGGCCAAAGAAGAGCTCACTCTGCTAAACCACCTAATTGCTACAGGTGAATAAGACAAATTCACAGCGTGACTGCAAAGCGCGTATCCCTTTTGTAGAAGGTGAAACGGACTCGCGTGAACGGGTTCATTTAAGCATATTCGAAGAGGAGGAAAATGATCAGCCCACTTTATCTGGAAATGATGAAAAGCAGACTGAAGGCACTTGCGAGGTTACAGAATTGAGCATCAATCCCCATGTTCGGATAGATGCGTCCAAACCTTCCGCCGAAACGCTTAGGCTTTTGCGCAGCTTGGATATATCAAAAGAAGAAAAGGATGAAGAAGCAGAAAGCGCCCCAAAGTCGCATAGCCAACTGATTTTGGAAATGCTTGACAAATCCCTTTAACTAGAAACTGCTCAGTTCAATATTAACTAACTTAACGCTAATGGGTTGCAACCGTCGGCGGAAAGGAAGGTTGCATAATGACTTGAGCTTTCAAAGCTGCAGTGATCGTTTTCTCGCGCAAAGCGACGGATGAAATTTCGCTTTGCTGCTTTGCATGTTATTCCTTATCTCTCTTTTTTACCTCTCCGCATTTGTTCACGCAATTTCGCATGCATTGACGCGTAATATGCAAATTTTCGTGCTAACAAAATTTCAAGTGCGATTTTCCACTTTCTCCCCCTAACCCCTACCTTGCGTAACAAGAAAGGAAACTGGAAATGCAAATGTCACGCCGCTATGTTACCTTAGTCAAATCTGGAAGTTACGATCTCGTGAAGTTGAAAGAAATATTTCTAATTCCATTAGAATGACGTCACAGGCAGCTAAGCTCTAAATGACAAGAGCAGCACTTGAAGCTTCAAGAAACCACTCGCGTCTAAGTTAGTTGACTAAGTGCTCCTAAGAATAGGAAAATCGGTTTAATCAATGCAAATCAAGTGGCGGCAACTACGTAAGCAACGACGATGGAAGACGGTAGCTATTCAGTTGATTGAAGGTAAAGATTTTTTTTATAAAGTTAAACTTGAATACGCGAGCCGTCCTAGAAAGTGTCA
Source organism: Trichuris suis (assembly GCA_000797535.1). Taxonomy (NCBI): domain Eukaryota; kingdom Metazoa; phylum Nematoda; class Enoplea; order Trichinellida; family Trichuridae; genus Trichuris; species Trichuris suis. The sequence continues at coordinate 2,313,482 of KN538375.1, read as the reverse complement.
GCTTTGGGCTTTAATGAAATGTACCGCTTACGCCTTTTCTTCCATTGGGGAAAAGTGAACAAAGCAGTCGGCTGTTCAATTCTATCTCCGCACGCATTCTTGACGAGCTAACTTTAGATTCAGGAAAGTCACTTATCCCTCTTTGCAGCCGAAAAACGTGCTCATCCCAATCAGCGAATAAAGGGCTGTTCAAATCCTCATTATTGAAGAAAAGCAATTTTCGCTTGGTGAACAGCATAGCAATGACGCAAAGGGAGAGAAACACCGGAATCTATAGGCTCGTTGAGCGCAGCATCAGATGGATGAACTATAAATTTTAAAAATATCTAAATTCTCTGAGAAGGTAATTCTTTGGAGGACACTGACTGAAGAGAAGCTTCCTTAGCGTACAGGACATCTTGTCCGTTAAGATGACATGTGAAGCTTCATTATCTAACTCCGCTGAGCTTAGATTTTGAGAAAACGTTGTCTCGACATGTTTGCGCGGAGATCTAACTTTTTTTTCCAACAGACATTCAGCGACAGAACGGCATACTCTGTTGGCCTCGTCGGTACGTTTAAAAAAGCACAACTTAGAGAAGGCAAAATTTGAAATTGATTCAGCATTAGATCAGTTGTCCTTATCGGTGGACGCGCCAACGTCCCAAGCGTATTGCGCATATTAACTTTTCGTCAGCTTTTCTTAATTCCTATTTCTGAACCAGTATTCTCCCAGACGATCGTACTCCTTCAGGAGGTTTCGTCAATCGCGCGTCACTCTTTAGGCAGTTTCAGCCTTTCCGATCGATCCAGACAAGTCGACATGTCGTACGACCATTCTTTGAACGTAATGAGCGAAGGAGAATTCACTATTACAGTTATTGCATAGACGTGAGAATTACATGCTCCCGCTAACGGATGAGCGTGCTTTGGGTTGGTTAGGATCTTCAGGGGTTTCAAAACAACAGGATGGTTGCTATTGGTGACCATAACAATCGGAATACATGTAGAATCACGGCTTAAGGAGAAGTAAATTTGAAATGGTATTCGCACGAAGCGCTTCGCCGTGAAATGAAGCTATGGATTCAAATTTCAGTACTACTCGTCGTCGTACTCGTATTGTCGAATACTTCCTGTCAAAGGTGGCGCCACAAGTTAGGCAACCGATCCGGGAAGCGTCTTTGTCGAACCGGTTTCTGACCAACGGCCATTAATGGTCATTCATCAAATTCAAGGCCGCGCAAATTGGTCTCCGCTAATCGTCCGCCGTCATCAGACTCGCAGAATAGCGACGATCTCCGAGTGACCAGAGACATTGTGATTAAACACAATGGTCCGACCCCGAAAAATGCTCCGACAGCATACGGTCGAGCGGCTCGGTTGGTACGTGACCCTTCCCACGTCCAAGAGGTTACCATCTTTAGAGTAGGCTCCATGCAACATGTGAATAAGCTGTTAGGGCTGACAGGCGCTTGAGCAGAGGAGAAAAAGGCCGATGGAAAAAAAGGAACGCGGCATCCGCACAAACAGATATCCATGGACAAGTTTTCTAACATAACGTCCCCGAAGAGGAGAGCTCGACAAGAAACGCTCAATAACGACGAGGATGAAATGTATTGCCACTCAATTGTCTCTATAACTGGCGCAGGACAGCCGTAGGCATCGTGAGAAATTTTCCCAAAGATAATAGTGCAGCTATTTGGAGAAAATAGAATTCTTATAGGCTGAGAGTTAACGGGATGTTTGCCTGACAGCTTTAAGACGGCAGCGATCTCTGGCAAAGCCTTTAGCTGACATAACTAAGCCGTCTATCTCTTGGCGCGAAGCATGAAGACAAAGTGCAATCGCGCTGACCTCTCTCAACGGCAACAAATATATAAGTGCATTAGCGTTGGTGAAGAACCGGCATTGTTGCACACTAATAATGCTATGGATCAATTCGAAATTGGGTAGGCTGCCAAACGACGCTATGCTTTCGCGTCTGCTACTTTACCGGCCATTGTTGCCATTTATTTGCTCTGCAGACTGCGACCAAATGGTGGCATACAAATTCCTACGGACTGTAGGCTAATGCCAGATAAGCCTCCAAGCTTGGACAAAGCATGTTGACCGGGTAGCAAAAGACTGCAACGTGGAAAATAGTACAGCGCTCTATGCGGCACATTCAGCGACGACCGACCTGCGCGTAATAAATTTTATGGCATACTGATTCACTATGCGAGTAATTAAAGCGACTAGGTCATATATGGGGAAAATTTGAGTTTAACAAGCGGGTGAATGAACGACTCCCGTTAACCTTAGTCTGTTGGCAGCAATTCATGGAGCATACAAGCAACTTAAGGCAACATCAGCTTGAATCGCCCAGCTTATGATTTGTCCATGGTTTGCTCTATTAGGCATTGCATTTGACGAGCACCAGCTTGGAGAGGGCACCCCGTCAGGACTACAATATTCGATTAGCAGTTAGGAGCCATTATGGAGGAAACCATATGGCGATCGTTGCGGACAAGCTCTGCTAAACCGGTTCGAGTGGTACTCCAGTGGCTCTCGCCCTACGGAGCTCCTTGCGGGCGGCCATTGATGAGGCAAAAGAGGTTGCAAAATCGAATGGCGCCCTTTGATTACTGGCAACGCAGTGATTTCGGCGCTTTACCTGATTCTACTTTACGATGACCATAGTAGAAATGGACTCGAGGTGACGTAGCCCTGAAGAGCTTTTCAGCAGAGCCAAGTGACCAAGAGAACCATTGGTTCATTGAAACCGGAAACGAATGACCTTATCCAAGGTAGTCATCGTAACAGCGATGATAGATGTCGATAATTTGCATCGCTGCCTCCTATAGTAGCTCATGGAAATTCGACTGCCGGGGAGCCCCTCCGAACTGAAGCAAAGTTAGCCGAAAATCTAGAAAGCATTGATAAAGCGCTTCTTGTAATTGTAAAGTCGTTACGAGTATTGATTTTGCTCGGTGTGTCATGAATTCGTTTTTCAATTTAAATATTAATCAATTAACCTTTGGTTGGAAACAGCAAACGCTTACCTGAACAAAGCAATGACCAATGGGCGCATCCTCGGGCACGGAAGCATTATATATTTGCTTGTTGAAAAGCGGAGGATTATCATTGACGTCCAAAATGGATACTGACAGTGTAGCATTGGCGGACAATGGTTCCGGTTCGCCGTGATCCTCGGCAGAGATAATGAACTTTGGATTGAAGCTCAGCTCGCAGTCAACAACGTCGGCTGTTGTGATTAGGCCAGTTTGAGAATCTATCTTAAACCAGTGTTCATAGCTGGCATCCTCAGCTATGAGCCCGTAGCGTACTTGACCATTGCGACCTTGGTCCGGGTCGAACGCCTGTACTCGAACAACCGAAGTACCGGGCGGTGCCTTCTCGCTAACTTGCGCAGTGTATAAGGACTTTTCGAACTTGGGCGCATTGTCGTTAACGTCCGTTATTTTGATTTGAATTTTTCTGCTCGCCATCTTGGCCGACTGACCGCAAGCCGCCGCTTTGAGGGTAATGTTGTAGGCTTGCACCTTTCCGCGGTCCACCGGTTTGGCCAAAATCAGGTAGTTCACCTCCTCGCTTGCCTTCACGGCAAATACGTCGCCGTGGTTGCCCTCCATTGACAAGGTGCACTTAAGGTTTCTGTGCGAAATCGAAGGATCCGACACGGATACCCTACCGATTAGGGTTCCAGGTTTTGTATCTTCGGAAAGCGACGGGCTTCCGTCAGGGCTAAGAAAAATTATGCCCAACTTGAGCTTGTCCATACCCACTGAGGTGCTTATTGCGACAAAGGCGCTAGACTCCAATGGCTGCTGGCCCTTGTCGCGAGCAAGCACCAATAGCTCGTAGAATCTACCCATTCTTTGGGATGAACTCCAAGTTATAAGACCAGTATCAGCGTCTATGGAAAACAGCCTTTGAGCATCTCCTGGACTGGGTGCCAGCCGGTATTCAACCTGCCCATTGCGGCCCGCATCTTGGTCAGTAGCGTGCACCGTAATTATGGGACTACCAGGGATAAGAGAGTCCGAATTTCCCAAATGAACCTCATAACGAGGGCGGTCAAAGATGGGAGCATTGTCATTGACGTCCATTAACGTGACATTGACGGTCAAAGTGTCCCTCAAGGGAGGCACGCCTCCATCGAACGCGTTAATTTTCAAAATGTATATCTCCCTGAATTCGCGGTCCAACTCCGAGTTGATCACTAGATCAAGGTAGAGGATGCCATTGATTCTTCTAGTTGAAAGCCTAAAGGCATTGTTCACGTTTCCACCAGCAATTTCATAGCGTTGGACGTCGAAAGGAGGGGCATCAGGGTCTTCCGCCGATGGTAAGGGCACCTCCGAGTCAACTTTTGCAAATTCCGACAGTTGCAACGCCACGTAGGCGGGTTTGGGAAAAGCAGGAGCATTATCATTGCGGTCTAGCACTTCGATAATGACGCGTATCCCTTCTGCACCTTCGACTGGTATAGCCAGGAAAACATAGTTGGCCTTGCGCTCTCGATCCAGCGCTTCCGTGGTGCGGATTTCGCCTGTACGATCATCGACGGAAAAGGAAGCCTCTACGTGACTTTCAGGTGGATATATGAAAAAGTACTTGATTCCATTAGGATCCATTAACGATGGTGCCACTGGGTGACCGCTAGTCAACACGCCAACCAGGGTTCCGCTGGGCTCATTTTCGGCTATTTGAAATCGTTGCACCAATTCACCGAATGCTGCAAGAAAAAGGCAGCAAAGGCCAAGGGCCCAAATCATGGCCTTGTTGAGCCGTCGAAACGTGAGAACGCAAGCAACCTGCAAAAGTTCGACATAGGTCGGTGAGAAACAACGGACAAAGTCTTGTGTCGCGAACTCTGCTTGACCTCGCCCGCTATGGTACGAGTGTTTATTGAACAGGACTTACGCTACTGTATCAACAGGTCCAGCTGACCTCGGTAGCCTTGAAACGCGTCGTTTGAGAAAGCCGACTGGAAAATACGACTCTGAAAAGGGCCAACCAACTGACTCATCTACTTATAAGGCAATGTACTGAGTTGAAAGTTAATTAAATTCCTGAAACGCTGCGAAACGCGCGTCACGGTGAATAAGCGGAAACACGCTGAAGATGCCTAAGCATCCCGTATCCATCAGGGAACGTTTAATAGGGACGTCAGGTGAAACGCCAAATTAGTGCGAAGGCCAATGAGGTCGACGAACCAGTCACAGCTCAGGCCAAGCGGTTGCGACCAGCCTTGCTGAGTGCCGGAACATAATAGCCGCTGACACTTGAATGGAGATGGATATACCAACGCAATGGACTCGATCCAATCACATAGGCCATTGTAGCATGGGCTCAGCAAATGATTGATCGCCGTCCGTTGAAAGTGGAATGCCGAACCGAAGTTACCATCAGCGCCTCAACGGCGTCTAACCGTTGTCATGCAGAATCGTTCGTCAAATAGCCGTGCGTTATCTCAGCTGAGGGCGACAAATTTCCAACTGACAAAGCGCCTCGGAAATTGCCCTCCGCGGAAGACTTTTTGTAGAGAATCCAAAAGGAGCCGGCTTTCGTAATTGAATTCAAACGGTCGCCAGCTCGACAAGGGAAAAAAGCTGACTGTTCATAGGAATTGCACATGTAGCTGCTCTACAGACGAGACACCGGAACGACCTGAGGCAACAACCACAAAAGGTAATTCGTAGCTTTTTTAGTTCTCGTCGCCAAGACGGCTCAGGGTGAAGAATTGCTCGTTTTTCATGGGAAATAAAGAATGCCCTTGCAGTTCCAAGTCGAATGGGACGACCGTCTTCGACTCGGCTATAAATGGAGCCGAAAAAGCAAAGTGAACATTTTGACAACATTGCCAACGGCATGGGAACATTCTGTTCGTCCAATTGAAAGGATGACAAGGACAATTGTGACTGGAATTTCCGCAACTAACGGATCGGCAGCTGTTGGCAGCTTCAAAGGCAGAATATTTTGCATAACGCTAACTCTGCTCGTACAAAGGAGAACTGGCCGTCTACAGAGCGCTGCAAGGAGTTTGAAGAGTTGCAAACACCCCGCGAGTGCACCCGCGTTGACACGAGTCCTCTTCGCGAGGCGTCCTGCCCGTTTTGTCAGTACAACAAATGGACCTTTGCGTCAGCCGGCAACTAATCACCGGATGCGGGCCCAACTTTGCTCAATAGCCAAAGCGCTAGGAAGTGCGCGGCCTTTAAGTGAAACTCAAAAAAATTCAATTCACGCTGGCAAAGCGTTCGAGGACGGAAATACGAATGAGGTCAATGGACCTGCCGCGGCAAAGGCCTTTCGGATGTCCCATGTTTCAACGAAGAGTGGTACTTATTGATTCGTGGCCTTAAAATAAACGGCGCAAACTTGTAAGATCTCCATTCCAATGAGTGAAAAGGAGCAAAAACAAATTAGAGAAAGTTAAGTAGCGATTTAGAGACGAACAATGCAATCGTCAATTGCATGATCATACTGCCTTGACCGGCCTGTTGCGTTAAAGGCTAATGAGAAGACGGACGCTTCAGAAATATAAATCACGAAGAATGAACCATTCTCGCACTTAAGTCTGCCGGATATGTTTTCCAACGCATTTGACATTTTGAAAGCTTTCTGCTGCCTACGCCTCAAAGGCAGGTCTGGTGGATCAATTGCCGAATAGCGTACTTATCTTAAACCGGTGCGATATTGGAATGTTATAAGAAGGAATGGATCATTCCCATTGCAAACTACATAGGTGGCTCTTATGTCGCGGAAGGTGGCGCTTCTGTCGCCTCAGGTTGTCTACTAAAGAACACTGTATGCCGCTTAAGCCTAAAGCAAAACTAGAGAATGATTCTTCCATCTAGGCATTTCCTACATTGCGCATAAACAGCCTTATTGAGTTTATATGCGCACAACTCTAACGAAGTGGCATTCAATCTGGCTGGAAGAGCAAGTATGGCGACGTGAGCGCCACCTAGCGCGACATCAAAGCCGCCTACGTTGCAGATGGTAAAAACTTGAAGGACTTACCTGATTTTAGATTCAATCAGTGACGTCGGGAAGCAGGTGAATGTTGCTTTGAAGGGAACGAATACGAAAGATTGCATTGCCACAGTGGGCAATTTAATTGTGGTCAAGCAAAAGTTGATTTCTCGCTTGAGGAATTTCAATAATTTGAATTCAGCAAGGGCAGCAGTAGCAGCTTCATTGTTATTTTCAAATTTGCCTAAGCTAAGAGAAAACCAGGTTAAGAAAGGTAGGAATTCATCTTGAGGCGTAATGAAAAAAGTGTACGACTTCTTAATAATTTGAGAAGCTATTAAAAGGGTTTAATAAATTTAAAATTAAGAATAAAAAGCGTTAAGCGTACCTGTGAAGTCGATGCTCCATTGGAGAAAGCTGCTTGGCGACTTGCGACGGCCTAAAGCTGTTGCAACTAAGCGTGACGGAGGAATGTGAACGATCATTGATGCGCAAATATCCAATATCCAACTTCACACTTTTGATATAGGATTACGTGTTGAGCGTTGAAGAGCAAAGCCAAGCTTGAAACAACTCTGTCAAGTCGTTGCTTAAACCGGAGCGCGTAAGTCAAACGTCAGTAGCTCATTTTGCGTGCATCTCCCCAATATCAAGTCGCACTTTCCAGCTCTCCGCAGTGGCCGAGATGCAAAGCAAAATCTGCAGGGCGTCATAGGCTCTTTAGACTATTAGGAGTTAACTGCTTCCTGTGATAAGGAAAAGCTGTCAGGAAGCGTTTTTTGGCAATGAACATTAAGACCGGCTGAGCCGCCAATACGCAGTGACACTTACAACAATGCACCCGCGCTCAGAAGCGGAAACGTTACCGCTTCAATCTTATGAGATCATTTTAGCTGTTCTTCCGTTAGTAAGAGTGGAACAAGAATTGTCCTAAAAGATTGCTTAACGATGCTGCTGCCAAAGAGGGTCTTTACGCTGCGGTCCCCGCCGAAGGCGGGGACCGCAGCGTAAAGACCCCTTAATCATTTCTAATAATTGGGCAGACGAAGCACGCTTTAGTAGAAGGCTATTTAAGATGTTTTCTCCAAAGCTATCTGACTCATTAACATCAGTGTTTATTTTAAAAGTCTCTCCTTGCTTTTATAAACTGATATGACATGTTCAGCAGTCACCTGATGTCACGTGAGGAATTTTCTACTTGTGGTTTCACGTCAGCACTCAAAGGACTTACGGACACTGTAGCATTTTCAATAAAGCAAAACGTTTGACCGAATGGAAAAATACACTTTTGACTTCAGCTGCTGCAAAAGCAGGAAAAGTCAGTCTACATAACTGCGCCGCTGCGCAGCAGTCTACGGAGAGGTGACAAAGCATTCCTTTAATGGACAAAAAATAACTTAAGCAACGAAGCGGCCGAACTGCGCAACTTTCTTCCATGCCATCGATTTATTCGATAAACCCGTATCTTCTGAGAACATCATTTCACAGCTTACAATGCTGGACTGATTCACATTTCATAAAATAGTAAAATGTTAGAAACTTAATTATTAGTACACCTCTATAGTGGAAGTTAGGCTATTGATTTCTAAAAGAGACCGAATCACGATATATCTTACGCATGTGGTAAAGCATTAAAGCTATGAAGGATGAGAAAGTAATGGACAACTATAAAGCTCTAATTTATCCCTGAGCAGCAAAAAGAATTTTCGATTAAGTGAAGAAACGATGATCTATGGGAATCTCACCAATCAATATTGACTGGATAAACTCCAGTCAAACAGGCAGTGCAATAGCCGCTGCCAACTTTGGAATTGGCGCCTGAGGAGATCACTTCCAATAAACCGTCAATGCTAAGATAGGCGACGGAGTCGGCGTCGAAAAAAGTCTTGATGTCCGCAAGCGACTTCTGATAGGCAAGTAGTTCTTCCCTTGTTGGAATGTTGATGCCGAAATAGCACGGATGTCGAACTGGCGGTGAAGCGATTCGTATATGGACCTGCAACAATAAAAATTTCAGCGTTAAAGATCAGAATTTCAAAAAAAGCGTGTTAACGATGGTTTAGCATTTTTTTGAAAATCGACCGCCTTAACGATTACTTCGGAAGCTCCCGTTTGCTTGAGCAATTTGACCAACACTGCCATTGTGTTACCGCGAACAATGGAATCGTCAACTAGAACAACTCGACTTCCGGAGTAGTTTTGTACAAGAGGTGAGAATTTCTGCTTAATTGACGACTTTCGGGAATCGTCGAATGGCTGTATGAAGCTTCGACCAACGTAGTTACTTTTGCAAAAAACTTCTTGGTAAGGAATGCCTGACTGAAAGTACATACTGTACTCTTTTCGCACGTTCACTATGGGCTTACGCTTTGAGAGAATCCCAAAGCGGCAGGAGTGGCACTGCTGGGAACTGTACTGATGAGGTCGGCATCAACAGGTGCCTCTTTTGCTAGTTTAATACCGCATCTAAATCGAGCGCGGTGCACTTGTTGACCTGACAATAAAATTTCAAATTCATCCAAAAGCCAATGGATAGCTGACCTTCAAAAATTGAATCCGCTCTGGCGAAGTAAATATATTCAAAAATGCAGAATGCCGACTTGCCGCCACTTGGTTGCGATACGCAAACGCTTCTTGTAGTTCCATGGGCGGTTAGTTCAACAATTTCGCCGGGTTCAATCTCTCTAACGAGACTGACGTTGGGAAGAGAAGCGAAGGCGCAAGATTCCGAGGATACAAACCAAGCCAACATTTCAGACTTCCCACTGCCTATGGAAAAGAAAACAACGCTGATACAGTTTGCCGAAAAAGCGTAGCTTCTTTAGTACCACCAGCCAAAGAGCCTATGCACAGTGGACGATTTCCCCAGGGATCTCGGACTGCCAACAAGCGGTCGGCGAGCATAATAACGAGAGAGTAGGATGCGGACAGGGTCCACATAATGTCTCTTATAGCCATCATACAGTCGTCATGTTCATGGCTCGCTATTAGCTGGGCGATTAATTCGCTATCGGTGTCGGTGGATAAGCCGATACCGTTCTTCAAAAGCTAAAATGAATTTCAATCAGCTGATACGTAAGTAAACGTGCAGCGCCACCTGTCGACGAACTTTCTTTACATTCGACAATTCGCCATTATGGGCAATGGCCATGACGCCCCTTTGCGTGTAGACAATAAAAGGCTGAACGCTGCTCAAGCTGTCCTTAGCTCCATTTGTGGAATATCTCACGTGCCCAAGTGATGCAATGCCTGAAAATTATACGCGTCCAAAACGAAGACGCCAGCGCCCTCTATGCAATTCAGTTTTTGTTAGCTCAGCTGACAAAATGAGCACTTCAAATATGATTATTCAGCTCGATGCAAGGATATCCGCGGGCCGTGAATTTATATTGAATGTAAGAACATAATGACAAACTTCTAAAGTTGGTACTACCTTTGGAAAGAGATTGAAGCTTGGCTTCATTGAACACTCGATTGACTAGACCAACTTCTTTGACCGACCGGAAGTGGTTGGACACTCCGTCGGACACTACAATTCCAGCGCTTTCCTGTCCACTGCAATGCAACATGGAATGTTAAGCATCTTAAAGCGAAGCTACAAAGTTCAAACCGATGCTGCAGTCCAAGAAGACCCAAGTAGGTCATTTCCGCAACGTTTGCAACTATCGGCGCTTTTGTGATGCAAGCAAAAATCCCGCAGGCTTCATGCATCGTGTAAACTGCAGAGGCTTAAGTAGCAGAGAGGAAATGAACTTCGCGGTGTCCGCTACAATATATTAGAATGCAGGTTGTTTTTCTAGCAAGCACCTTTGCTTGTGTGTATCGCCAATGTTATCCACAATGCGTGCGCTGATCCTAGAGCGCATGGCTTTTGCGGTATCGCGCCATTGCCTTAGTGTTTTTGTCTTTATGATTTATACGTAAATTCATATCTACGCGAACAAATTGATGAAAAACAATTTATTCGATATTGAGGGATCGTCTGGAAATTTAGATCAAAGGAATAGAGCATGGGATGCTCGAATGGAAGGCGAAATGTAAAGGTCTATCCAATACGCAGTTTCAGTTCTTGCGTTATATCCACTAGCCTGTTTTCCATAGCTTTGATAGGGTTAGCAAGTTCGTGGCGCAGTAGTTAACCAAAAATTTAGCGATAAATTTAATACAAAAAATTATGCATACAAGAATGCCGGAGAAATGGAAGAAACTGCAAAGTGACACATAAAACCTGAGCACATCGAAAAATCTACAGTATCGCTAGCTGATGCAAAAGGTCGTTAGTCAGCCTTGCTGTAGTAAAGATTACCCCGGCAATGACCTTAGTCCCGTACTCTGGATGTACTAAACATTTACAGCAACTAAGTTCTTCGAAGCGAAACCCGAAATGACTCATACGTTCGTCTGTGTCGAACAGTGTTTCATTGGTGGGAGGAGACAGATACTAAAATATAAATAGGTAATCTCGAAGGAATGCAAAAAGCAGATGATGATCTGATTGCAAATATGAAGAACAAGCATGTCTACGGTGCTTACAGGTTTTCCTGAATAAGGATCAATGAAATCAGCCCACCATCCTGAGTCCTTCAGTTTGTTTACCACTTCAATCGCAGTTGGAATCAGCTAGGTCACAAAGCGTCCAATAAAGGCAAAGTACTCGCAGCACCAACCTTATTAAAAATGCTACACCGCTCATCTTCGATCTCGTCCGTCCAGTGCTCCATGTCGTTCTCTGTCTTGTGGGATAATGCTATCACGTAAAGAGGTTCACTTACAATGTCCCTGCCGGGGAAAAGGCCTTGCAGGTCTACGTTTAAAGCAATAAGAACATAAGGGGACTTATAAGGGCCGCTCACCTTTCCTGACAAGAACAGAGCACTCATGCATTGACAACTTGAATCCTCTCCGCATGAATTTGAGTTCCATTGCTTCATTAGCGCCTGAGATTGCGCCATTTTCCTCCACGCTTTGATTTAACATACGAACAACTTCCAGATATCCCTATGGAGTAGTTTGGCAGTTGGCGTTTAGCAGTCTTTCGAAGTTTTCCTGGAAAAGCGAAAATAGCTTATTTCGAAGATGTCGAACTAATCAGCACTGCAACATAAAGCGTCTAGTGTTCTTTAGGAAAAAGAAGGTCGAATACTTTCACTACCGCTTTGCACTGTGATGGAACAAGTAAACTGATTCCACTGTTTGTTGTTCAACCGACTGTACCAATAGGCGCTGCCTTTCATAGTTGTCAAGTGAAGCGGGAAGTTTCATTGCTTCATTCTTCATCCAATTTTCCATAATATCCTTGAAGATGTAGCTTCTTCGGTGACAGGATGACAGCTTTACATAGAATCTTTTTTTGGATCAACGTCCTGTTATGCGCAGTAGAGTAAAATAAGGAGAAAGTCTTTGCTTGCGGAAGGGGTCATGTAGCAAAAAAAGATTCTACAATCATCCTTAATGTGACAATAACTGGGGTCTTGCCGGTTACGCGCCCCACCGTCATACTGTAAGTTGGCAACCCATCCTCTTCTGCCCTTACCTAAGCCTAGGCCTGAACATAGGGCACAGATTTTGGGTTAGGCTCGGGTAAGGGCGGAACAGAATAGCCGGCATGTTCGCCAGTAAGGGCGGAACAGGATGGCTGCATGCTTGCCAGAAAGGAACCTGCATTTCTCAGACCGTGGGGCGCATAACGGAGAAGAGACCCAATAGCTAATTGTTCACTGCTTAGATCATCTCACAAGTTTTGCATACGCACAAACAGAAACTTCCGTTAAGCTACGGATTATCAAACTGACTACTTGCGTACGTTAGGTGCTGCCGTAATGGCAACCAGATTGATGTTTGGAGAGAACGGAATCTGGAAAATAGCATGGCAAAATTAAGTAAAATTACCAAAAGACGATAGGATTGCTGCTCGCGCCACCGCGCTTGACCATGAAACCTCCCTTCTCAAGTATAAGCAAACAATGTGAAGGTTCTCCGCACAACATGGCCCAACAAAAGTGCTCATAGGAAAACACCGTAAGGTTTGCGTTCCAGGCAAGAGAAATTTGTGAAAAGCATTTAAGTAGTGTCACCTGCAAATATATTAGCTTTTGTGTCCAAGAGTAGTTCGAAAATGTAATTCCCTTAAATGCCGCTACAGCTGTTCTTGGAAGCCTGTAGCACCTTCGGGGTTTAAGCTTGAATGGCCCTGATTGGGTGTTACGACTGAATTTGCGCAGAGCGGACTTATAAGCTGTCCGTGTACCATATGTGATTGCGAATATTTTCGAACCAATGGCCGACTTGGCGGCAGATTTAGCGGGTGGCAATATTGCTGAACTGTGCGCTTTAGATGAAACCTCGAACTCCGAAGCTTCGTGTTCAAGCAGCAATCCAGGCTTGCAAAGCGGTCCGAAGCATACTCTGCACTCTGATTTTATTGACTTGGTAGAATGTTCGGATGATGAGATAACTTTGGAATGCGCATCGAAAGCATTCGCCTCTCTTGATGATGATAGGAAAAATGTGTTTTCCAAGTCTTATAAGCGAAAATTTTTCGAAGAAATACTTGATGTTGTTGAATCGGATCCACATTTCGGCAAGATCTTTTGTTCCACCGATAGAGGCTATCTGGAAGCCTATCGTAGTCTTCCTAGTAAGGCTTTTTATCTTTATTTTAATCTTTCTAGCGTTAAACTATTGCAGATGCCGCCAAAGAGCTTTACTGCCGGTTATTTCTGCGAAATGATAGGTGGTTGACCTTGGCCAAACTGGAGCAAGAATATCGTGAACTATGGGAAGGGGTGAAGTCCAACTTTCAATGTTCAGTTAAAGCGCTTTGCCAAAACGGGTTCCTAATATCCGGTTGGGCGCAACTGGCTTTGTCAAAGCTGCATTTATTGTCTTTGCAGCTTTCGGTGCCAATACTAGTACGGTTGAGGCGCTTAAGCCTTTGGCAAGAGATGTGCTAGTCGAATTGGCTAAAGAATTCAAGCTGAAAGCTGCATCTACGAAAGAAGCATTGATTCTGCAACTAAGCAAGCATTGCGCAAATCAGCGAACGCTTTTCGGAAATCTCAGGGACGCGTTGATGAAAAAGTGCGCTCGTTAGGCATATATACCTCTTTTGGCTGCAAATCGCTTTTCAGAGCAAAGCAGAAAGTTGGCGATATAGTTAGGCTGGCACCCAACGCGAAAATGGTATTCGTACAGTTTTTTCACTTCTTTTCGCCTACCGAAATGTCGCCATTGCGTTTGGGACCTAACAATGGGCAACATCTTGCAGCCAACCTTGTGTAAGCCAATTTTTGCTAACTCTTCCTTGCATAGCTCGTTTTAGCTACGTAATGTTGCTGTCGTCTCTTGGGCAATTTAAGACAGCCATTGCCGAGATGGACATTCGAAAAAGTTGTTTGTTCATGTCTCGATCGGACTTGGAGAGGTATCCTTTGGCCCCTTAGTTATTGCAATGCATTTTTACGTTGTATAGGTACTGCAAGGCTTGCGAAATCGAGGTAACAACAAGGCTCCTTTGGGACGCAAAGAAATATGAACAATGCGTTTTGCATGTCCAGAGTGCGAAGTCGTTTCTTTTGGAAGAAATGGAAGCCTTTGCTAAACGGTAAATTTTTAATTTTCCCCATGTTTTGTCGCAATACGTTTTCTTATTACATGTTTGGGGTCTTTTTCATTAGAGGCCGGGTGGATACTGTAGGTGAGGAACTAAAATCAAGTTCCGTTAGTCCGAGTAACCGCTTGCAGCCTAAACAAAAGTTTTCCTGCTGCCTATATTTGTTTTGGGCTTTTGTTTAAAGTGACATTTATGACAATCAGCCCACTTCTAATTTTGCGCAGCTTTTGACCTTTCTGGCATACAGTCCTAGGCTAGAAAGGAGGTCCGCCACAATGATCAATTTAAACATTTATTTCAGTTGTTCTAATAAATGCACGTTTATTGATTATAAAGTCTATATGTTCGTAAGATAAGATACTGTAGACTGTGTACAGCTTAACGGGGTTGCAATTTTAGGGTCACAGAGCCGAGCTATTTCCACGACTATTCTGCATGTTTCTCACTGATACGGGCATATGCTTTCCTGCCACAGTCTCTTGAAAAGTTGAAACGCTATAAAGAGGCTACTGATGAATTTATCTGGCTTATAAGCGCTTGCGACCCTTCCATTATGCCACGTAAACGGGGCAACTGGTATGAAAGAATAGTGCTCAACTATGAGCACCACCTTAAGAAGCCATTGGAGGTATTCTTTTGATCATTTGAAAGAATTTGATAATCTCTTGAATATATTGCAGGCTTTGAAGATGGCGGATATGGCGCTGAGTGAACCGCATCTTGGCCACATAGTTCGAAGTAGCATCGCTGAAAGGGCTAAAAGACTGCAAGAGTCATACTGTAGAAAAAGAAAAGCCAGTCTTAACGAGCCGGTTGAAATTGTAGTCGACGATAGGGATACTTTCTTGCTACGTTTTGACATACCGCTAAAGGTTATACAAGTGCCTGTGTTGACCAAGTCTTTTAACCCCTCGGTGAAAACGGTCTTCGTAATGCCTGGGAAAAACCAATTTTCTTGCACTAACGTCGAGGCAGCAGCGTTAAAATATTATTTTGACAACGAGAACTATTCAGGAGGTACACTAACGTCATTTTCAAGCGCGACTTGGTTTATTAAAGCTTTCTTTCAAAGGGATGCACACAGAGTCCATAATTTGGTTGACACTATTTGGGCTTCTCTGTTGGCAAGAGGTTTACAGCTGCGATGTGCCTGATGTATGGTTTTCCAAATATCAGACGGAGCCTTTGGACATCTACGACGCAAATTTATTCTGGGCCCGAAGGAAGGATCATTTCGAGAAGAAATTTGAACTGCTGTCAACTTTAAGCGCCGAGGTTGGCTGTGGCGCGTTTCTTACGCAATTAGTCAGCTTTTTGTTGATAGGATATTTGTGAACGTATTCGAGAAACTTGGAATGAGTATAAAAACACCGTATCGCTTGTTAGTTGGGAGACATTCGACACGACTACGCCTATTGAAGTATTACTGACATGCTTTTACGCGACAGAGCACAACGTCTTTTTTTGCAGGAAGTGGCGACCGTTATTGGCGGCGCTTTGCTTGCCAAAATCTTTTATCGACTTGCATCCGATTTTCGTCGCCACTGTTCAGGAATGCCAGACTTGCTCGTCTGGAATGTCCGTCAGAGAAAGTTTAAAGTAGGCTCGTTGCCGCATTTCGTTTTTTTATAGTTAACTGTCCATCGTTTTTCCTTTTTAGGTTGTAGAAGTGAAAGCGGTTGGTGATAGATTATCGATGAAGCAGAAACACTGGCTTGAATATCTGCATAGCATCGGTGTTGATATTGAAGTATGCCGAGTCGAAGGTATGTATACATAAGGTAGTTTTCTGTTTTCGAATTGCGTCATTCAGCTTAAACTTCCGTTAATGCTTTCGTCAGCACTCTACTTTCACTACAACTACTTTGTTTCAGTTCTATCCAACTGCAATTTTTAGGTACATCGACAAAGACGATGAGAAGCAATAGTCAAACGATTCCAACGCTTTCGGAAGATTCTGAATGAGTTCTTTGCTCAATGAAATGTAGTCTTCGTCTTAGCGATTTCTGACATTGATTAAACACTTCGAGAAAATATGCGTCTGCGAGCTGCTTCGTGCCTCGTTTCCACTTTTGCTCATTATGAATATCGCTAAACAGAACGCTCTGGTTGTGAATAAAGAATTGCTCAGCCAGATGAATGGAGGGAATGAATTGCAAAAACCGGAAAATGTGATCTTTTCCATTAGACGCCTGCGGGATACTGTGGATAGAACTAAAAGCAAGTTCCATTAGTCCAAGTAGCGACGGGCAGCCTAAATTAAAGTTCCTGCTGATTTTAGCTTTAGGCTTAGGTTACCTACGTCTATTGGCACCAACAGAACTTCATTTTGGGCTTAGGCTTGAGCTGTCTGCGGTTTCCTGGATCACAGAACCTGATTTTAGTTCTATCTACAGTAGTCGCCGGCGCCTAACGGAAAAGATCCGGAAGTTGTAATTAATGGCACATATTTTCGTTACGAGAAATTTTTCTGTTTGTGCAATTCCTGCTTTCAGAATGAATAAACAAGTATTAAATGAACAATTTAGTCTAGCTTCGAGTTGCTTCATTGCCTTAAGAAAACAACGAGGTGACGCGATGTGAGAAGCGAATACTTTAAAATAATTATCGTGACGTATTCTGGAAAATTGCCAATTACGAGTGATTCTTATTGAGCAAAAATTTTTAAAAATAATACGCGCATTATCGATGTAACCAACATCTTTCTGTACGCTGGTAAGGCCTTCGTCACATCTTCTTGGGGCAGTTAATGCAAGACATACAGTCAAACCTCCATTATCCGAACATCAACGGGC
>KN538375.1:2276956-2295772 GCA_000797535.1 Trichuris suis | reverse complement strand
CGGATTACGGAGGTACGGATAATGGAGGTTTGACTGTAATTCCAATGGGCGTCATGCGCACAAAACGAGAGGATGGAAACAGTAGGGTTTAATTTAGTCGGATGGAAAACATTATCATAGAAAATCGTGCGTACATTATTATTCTTATGCACATTTACCGTATGCAGCGAAGAAAACTAACGTGTAATGATGTGCCCCACTGAGGTGCCCGTATTTCGACCAACAGCAGAAGAGTTCAGCAACTTTGCCGCCTACATTGAAAGCATAGAAGCGGCAGGTGCTCCGAAGGTCGGACTAGCAAAAGTTATTCCACCTCCGGAATGGAGGCCCTGCGATCCTTGCTCCTACGAAAATCCAAAGATCAGAATTCGCTCGTAAGCCCATACGGGATAGCAGTTTTAGCCTTACGTTAAACTGTATAGAAATTTGATGTTTTCGAATAGTCAATTTAGGATTATTGCTCAGGGAGTGCGGTGGTTTATTGGTTCGGAAAGTGTATCAGTTAGGCTTGCAGTTTCCATCTCATCGACTCTCTGTATATCATTTTGTTAGGAGCAAAGGTGCTACTTTTTCTCTTATGCTTCCAGAATTGACGATTGGCATTCTGCGCCTGTTTGCAGCAGTATACTGCAAGCGCGCGCGGGAATTCAAGCATCAATTCACGAATTTTCAATCTACCATATTGCGATTACTTTTGCGTACGCATTCTCTCCCGTAAATACATAAAGTTGAGTTAAGGTTCAGAATGGAGTGTTGTTGTCTTTTGTTTTGTATCGTTGTCAGAATATTGAATTTTTGTATCTTGTTTTGATTCGTATTTTTGAAATTTAAAGTTCCATAGGGCTTAGATGTTGGGTAACTTTTATTTGCTTAGCTCTAATTCATTTCCATTTAGACCAATCACGCAGATCGTATCCGGAAAGAATGGCTTATATCAACTAAGAAATGCTTGTCTCGTGTCATCTATGTCCATAGCCGATTTTCGTAAGTTAGCTGTTAGTCCGAAACATGCCACTCCGAGCTACAAGTCAGCGGACGAACTGGAACAGTATGTGAAGGCTACTGTAGCTTAGTTTGTTAGTTGATTTTCAGGTTGTATTGGGAAGCGCTCCCTTTAGGTGGTGCCATTTACGGAGCCGACACTCCAGGTAGCCTGTTCGATTCCAATGTACACTGTTGGAACATCAATCGACTGGGTACCATTTTGGACCTTGTAAAAACAACCGACCGAAAGAAGATCGAAGGCGTTACTACTCCGTATCTATATTTTGGCATGTGGAGGGCAACTTTCGCTTGGCATACGGAAGACATGGATTTGCATAGCATAAATTATCTGCACTTTGGGCACCCGAAGTTTTGGTACGTCGTTTCTCCGGAACACGGAGCTCGATTTGAACATTTGGTCGCTACCATGTTTCCTCATACGGCTCGGGCCTGCGGTGCTTTTATGCGACATAAGACCATCGCTATGGCGCCTCATATACTTCGAGAGCACGGTATACCATATAGCACCGTTATACATAAAGCTGGCGAGTTTATGATCACTTTTCCGTACGCCTACCATTGTGGTTTCAATGTGGGCTACAACTGTGCCGAAAGTACCAACTTTGCAAACATCCGATGGATAAATTTCGGAATGAAGGCGAATTTATGCACGTGCAGCGCCGACGCGGTTCGCATCGAAATGGGCCCTTTTGTTAAACGTTTTCTCCCGGACGAATATGCGAAAAAGTTATGCAGACAAGACGCGGGTAAGCATTTGGAACATTTTTGTAAATTTCGATTTTTTAAAAATTCTATCAACGAAAAAAACAGATCTTAAAACAAGCACAAAAAACCTCCTTTTTTATTACCTAGTCTATGAAAAGCAGGTTTCCTTTACCGTATACTGAAAATGAAGTACAGGGAATACTGTATAATTTGAAAATTTGAACCTGTCTGTTAGTACTGTTAATCTCATTTTTTGTTTGCAGATTTCGAAGCAGAAAAGCCGCCTGAGGACGCGGAGAACGCTTGCCAGCCAGCTTCTGACGGTTAGTTTTTTTTAAAGTTTTACTACAGATGAATTCAAACCGTTTGAAAAGTCGCCATCTTCTATAAGTTCCATAATCCGGTGTCAATTTTTAGTTCTCAGCCTATGTTGTTCAATACAATTCTCTCTTTAGACCCAAACTATCGACCGCACGTGGTGCCATTTAAGGAGGAGAAAATTCGAAACGCCTTTCTCGCTCTGACCGAACCTCACTGCGCTTTGTGTCAGCTGTTCGTGTCTCGCGTTTTGGCAAAGCGGACGGATTCGATACCGCAACGCAGTAGACGCATCGTGTCCGACGATTGTTTTCAAAAAAACGGTAAGCATACCTTTTACGACAACGAACGCGTAATTGTTTCTTCGTATGTTAGATTTAACGATTAATTCGGGGGTAATTTCAAAAAATCCTACTGTAATGGACACGCTTCTGTCCTGTTGCGTCTGCAACGTAGTGGTTCACGCTAGTTGTTATAATCTAAAACGGCAAGACGGAATGGAAGGCAACAACACTGCTTGGAAGTGCGACAGATGTTCGGTAAGCCCAATTTTGCTTCATTCACTTTCAAACAATGGCTAAATTGATTCGCAGGACCTCAACGAGCAAGTTGTCTATTGCGTACTGTGCGGTAGTTCCGGTGAAGCTTTCAGCCGAACCTCCGATGGGCGATGGGTCCATCTTAGTTGCGCGTTAATGACCAGCAAAGTTCGTTTCGACTTTCCTGCCGATGGCCGTACGGTCGTTCACGTGACCGTAAGTTTTAAAATTAATTCTTCATTTCCGCCATCACGAGTTGAGCACTTGTAGGAAGCGCTTAATTCATTATCCAAACTTTCCTGTACTTATTGTACATCAAAAATTGGTCGTCCCGTTGTTTGCTGTTATGGTTCGTGTAACACTACTTTTCACGTTTCGTGCGGTTGGAAGTCGGACGTCACGTTCGAAATACGCGATTGGCCTCAGCTGGCGGTCGCTATGTGTAGCGAACATGTTGCGACGAATACTGCCGACGAGAAACCGGTCGTCAGTGCCGGCGAGCGAGTAGTGGCTCAGTGTAGCGGAACCAAATTTTCCTACGGTATACTTTTTTTTTTTTAAATTTCAAACCGCGCCTATCGTTTGCATTCATTTTTCCGTAGGCGTTGTCAAGTCCGTCGGAGAGGCCATATTTTGCGCAGTCGACTTCGACGACGGCTCTTTTTCAAACGGCATATTCATTTCCACTTTGGAGAATTGCGAATGTTCCGGCGAATGCTTTGGCGCCCATCAAAATGGAGTCAAAGTGCAAGTAAGGTGGATAGACAAAAAGTTGTATGGTGGAACGTTCCGTCGAGCTTACCATGGTTCATCCTATCGTATACTGCTGGATGATGGCCAACTAATTGACTGTACTCGTGATGAAGTGTATGGACCAGGTGAAATTTTACCTGAACACGTTAAGCGCAAGCTACGAAAGCGTATGTTTGAATAGTTACAACATAATGTAGCTTCTCACGATAGGAGCAAATATTAAACTTGTCCATAAGCTCATACATACTTTGCTATATTAGACTTGAAATGTAATAGAGATAAACGGCATTGTAAAATATTACAATCATTGATGCCACGCCTATTATTAGATATAGAGCAAATAGTTCTGTGCACCAATATTTTAGAAAACATAACTGTGATGTACTTTTCAAGCTCTTAGCTGATACTTGCTTTTGTTGGCCAAAAGAATGACATACTGTACCTTTCGTAGAGATGATCTCTATTCAGTAACACTTTAATGACCAAACGTATTGTTGGTACTCTGAAACAATAAACATACATACTACATTGCATGATTAATATATTTGATAACATATACAGCATAGCAGTTAAGGACGGTGAACATATAGTATAACAGTACAACGATGCTAAATAAGGGATGCTCTGTAACGGCCTTTTGTATGGGCGATAAAAGACAACAACGAAGCTAATAAGTAGTCAGACCATTTTTAAAAACTTACAACTAGTCAACGGGCTGGTCACGTAACGTCAGTTCATCACTTGTCTGATCAGCGGCACAGAGATCAGTCAACTCTCTCTTCATCCACGCGTTTTGCCGCGTTACCGTATGAAGCATTTTCAAGGCGATCTTGCAAATATCATACGGATGTGACTGCAAGGAAGAGGTCAGTCTGCTTACTTCCCAAGTTTCCTCCTTTATTTTCACACCCGATTCCGATAAAGAATCCAAGGATGAACTGATCGATCGGCTTACCGTCGGATGACGTACCTTAAGCAATAATGGTACTGATCACAGCTGAACTGAGCGGTATATGCTAATCGATTGGTTAAAAGGATTACTGTCAAAGCCCTCTATCCGTAATCGCCCAGGAGAAGAATGTGTGCAGTAAAGATGTTCAGGTTACCTCGTCGCCACCTATTGTTACAATCTCTTTCCGTCTTTCTGGTCATTGTTCGTTCGGCTACGGTGCACGCCGTGCTAATGCCGTATCATAAGCTTACGCGGTCTCATGGCGGCCACAGAGGTTAGTGTACAACAGCGATTTAAATTTACACGGATTGCACCTGCATTCCGATGTGGCCTACGGTAGTACGCCGTCTACACGATACCCCCGGTGCCGAGCTGCCCAGATACGACGGGTTCGACTGTATGAATATTGCAATAGCTTTACGCAAGGAAATGAAAGTATGAAAGCAAAAAATGCATGAATCTTTAAACTGAAACTTGGAGACTACAATCTTGATCTCTCCTACCGTTGGTGAAGCGTGGCTTGGTCCTTGGTCAAGTGAAGATTCAAATAAGGCTCTATTCATACGTTCGCCATCAGCTGCTTCAGTCTAAGATCAATGTTGCTTTGGTGAACTCGAAACGAGATGCTGATGCACTGACTGACCTCCGTATTTCCGCTCCGACTTGAAATGAGGCTTTGCTGGTCCTCCTAAAAGTTACAAGTGGCGTACAACTGAATTGAGCATTTTCAGTCAACCTCTGCGTTCCTGATGGAAGCGATTTGATACGACTCACTAACGGCTGGAGATACAATGCTACTCTGTAATAGGCGAAACTACAACTGAGTATATACCATCGAACAAATTACTATATTCATAGATGGCGTGCCGATCGGGGAAAAAATTGCAGCGCTTGAAGGTTCATTACCTCTGCGTCTTTCCAATTCGCTGCTCGCCTGAAAAGCGACAATCAGTGAAAGAGTGCTTGGACGAACAAATGTACAAACCTGTGCGCTGTCAGAGTCACAAAATGAACAGGTCGAACATTTGCCTGTACTCGGAAGACGGTCTCGCCGCTGTTTCTTAGCTACACGGAGAGAACTGCATTTTGGGCAGGAAGGTTCCTTCTCCGCGTGCGAGTCAATGAAGTGCTTAATCTTTCCGTAGCTCAGTTCGGAAAAGCCGTGCTGCTGCAGCAACCGGTTGGTCGATGTCACTGACAACCCGCTGTGCCATCTTTGTAGAGCCAAAGACTGCGCTTCCTCTATACGCAGACTACCCGTCTTACACTCAGTCAAGTGTTCTTTCCCGAAAAAGCATATATACCGCTCTTCGTCGTTTGGCTTCAAAATAGCAGCACAAGCTGGACAATCATTTTTCGACTTATTAGGACACTGCAAGTAGGATATAATGCCAACCTTACGTCGTCTATGTTGGCCAGTCACTTTTTTCCAAGGCCCGTTTTGTGACGCCCTACCAAAAGCATCATTCCAACTAGAGAAGATGCCAAGTACTTCCCAAAAAGACCTAACGCGTCTTGTCGTTCTATGACTTACTCCACTGGACGCAGGTGTACTAGGCTGATCGTCATGTTGACTCTGTTCAGTTTGCAATTGTTGGTCGCACGCTAAGGAAGCACACATAGAGTCAGTTGTGTGGTTCCTAGGTGATATGATGCCTTCCATTGAGCATACGGACATGTAGTGTAGAGAGGCGCTTTCATTCTCCGCAGGTGCGTTCATATTGTTTGTGCCACTTGAATCATTCGGCACTCGCCTTAAGCTAAATATCTCACAGCCGGTGCTATGCTCCTCGCGGTTGCTGTACAGTATTGCCAAGTTTTGTTCATAGTCAAAAAGTAGCTTGAACATCACAGGACAACCAATAGCAATTGCGCACTTGTAAAGCTTAACGTCATAACGACTTCCAGTGACAGCTGATGACAGCCAGTATTTCTGCGAGTCCAGAAAAAGGGAAGCAGAAATGACATCCCTGAAAACATGAACTAACTTCCAATCCGAGCCGTCCACCCTTAGGCTTTCAGGAGACTCCTGAGCATCCGGGTGAACATGTTGCTTCCCATTGTCGTATATGACTATAGCTGACCGGTCTTTTTCGTCGGCAGTACGTAACATAGTTGGGCAATGCTGGCTTAGCTTACATTTGTAATATGTCATTTTCAAATTCTTTCTATATCCAACCCAGCACCTTTGGTTGGCCAAGTAATCAGGGAACGCTTCACTTGATAGAACGCCCAGAAAGCGCCACGCTTTGTTCCACTGTATACAGGTGGTAGAAGATGTCTTCCTCGTTTTGTTAGGCACTGTCGTCGCATTTGCGCAACTGCCCATTTCTGTAGAACAATCCTGCAAAGAAGCCTTTTGAAGTTTGCTCAAAGGGCGCTATCGTGGAAGCAGACGAGAACAGCAAAATTTCGGTGCGGGTGCGACCTTTGCAAATGCCATCTTGTATAGTGATAAAACCTGTTTATGGCTAAACGAACTGCATTCATCAAATGACTATTGCGTACGTCGGAAAGCGACCCAATAAAGCAAGCCCGATCAAAGCATTCAAGAACTTTCGGACGAACTTAAAAGTATATTAACGAAACATAGCTATTGGTAAACCGAGATGAAAAGCCCCAAACATTAGCAAGCAAAGCTAGAACAGTACCAGTGAGAATAGTGTCTGCTTGATTTAGCAAAACTTTGCTGAAGGCCACGAATTCTTCAAGCTATCGGAAGACCAAAAATATACTGCACTTAGGAAAATGATAATCAGGTACAACCCTACAGTAGGCTGCTGTACTTATAGTGTGCTGATTTTAAGTGTTAACTGACTTGTTTTCGATTCCTTCATGCCCACCAAGTCTAAAAGAAGTTTACACAATGAAATATCAAAATGCAAGGACTCAAGACATGCGTTGTAGCAAGTGAGGTGCCTATCTTAGTAAATTTACGCCAAAGTTGCGCAGATTATCTTTCTAGTTACCTCAGCCAACTCTGAGGATACAAAAAGCGCTTCTGACTCAAGTACCGAACTGCGCTCGTCGTTATGAAGCACTGCTTTCGTAACTCTGTTGGTAAGCCACAATATGTCCTCACTTCATCATTTTTTGTTACTAATTCCGAGCGTTATGTCGAAAGGTGACTAAATAGTGCAAAACCAGTTGCGTGTCAATTTCTTAATGCAAGAAATTCATTTGGCTACGAATTAGAATGACTACAGCTCGCGCACTATCAGTAGTATGAAAAAGTAGCTATGAGGACAAGTTTATAACATTCTCAAATTTTGCAAGTCTTTATTTTATTCTCATCCAGCGATGTGAGCGTTGAAGTTCATGTTGAAATTGTGAAGACCTGCGAGACTGGAAAGATCAGGTTATACATGTTTTCAGGTAACTTCCTACCGTATACTATTTTTTATATAGACAAAATAAGATCTTTTCTCTGTGTGCGAAGTGGCGAAAAGTGTCTCATTGCAAGCTATAATATTAATACTTTTTATCAGAAAATATCGTATATGCGAGCTTGAGAAAATTAAGTGATTGCAGGCTTGAGTCACCACGCGACAGTAAGTCATCGTAGGCAATTCTACTTTAACACTTATCAGTTCATTCTAAGAAAGCAAAATTGAGGACACTCAAAATCTTTCGTATCAACAGTTTCCAGTGCTTCAATGCTTTAACGTTTTAAGCAACCAGCGGCATTTTCCTGTTTAACTCTGTTCGCAGATGTTCGTCTTTTACGTTATTCTAAAACTGGAAGAAGTAAGAATAATAATAATGACTATAATAATAAGAATAGCGTTCGTGTGCCTCCTTTCCTTAATAATGACAGGTCGGTGGTATATTTGCTTTTTAATCTTTTCAACTTGCTCACACAAGCCACGCCAGCATGTCTGCATTTAATCAGATAAAGGCACGAGGAATGAGTCAGCACGTTCAGCCGTATCACAAACACTGTCGGTGACGTAAGCGCAAGAATTCCTTTACTTTCGCAGGTACAACTCTGAGTTGTACTTGCAGAAATGGAAATTTATTAAACAGTTGTCCGTCAAGTCTTCGTAGGTAACTTGCAACTTCAACTATCCTTATTTCACTGTGTAGCTTTAGGCTAAAGCAGTTTCGGGATTTAATCTCGAATTGATGAAGAGCTTTTTTAAGCGAGCGGAAGGCATATACGCAAACCCTTGGTGACTAAAAGTCCCTTATGTTCAATAAATTCTCGTTGTTCAGGCAGCGCTCCTACATAATATGCAAATGTAAACGCTTTTTGCTTCGGAATGTTGCCAACTTGTTTTTAGTGAAAACAGCGCTTTGATGATGACTAACAAGTTCAGAATTTCATTGACGAATGAAAAGCAACGAGGTGCTTGCTGTTTGACAAGCTTGTCTAAGCAAATAGACATTGCTTGACAGCATTCGTTGAAGAGCTGTTAGTGCCTTGCAAAGCAACGAGTTCGTCTGACGGAAGTCCGAAAGGCGCCCATTCGTTTGAAGACTACTTTTAGGTAAGCTCAGTTTTCTCTGCGCTCATATCATACAATGCTAAGAACTTGAAAACATAGCCTGTCTCTTAAATCTTTTAGCCTTAGTAAGCGCCAATGATGGCTGTCTGCTTCTCATTCTTAGGAAACCAAAGTAGTTTTTTGCATTACGCACCAATACGACGACACCAGTTTGTCTTTCAGCAAGGCATTTGTATTACGCTTCTGAAAAAGGTTTATTGGAAGCTTTCCCAAACCGTTTTCAAAAAAATAGGAAGATCGTGACCGAAATGAAAATTCATTTTCAAGAACCCATCTTCACCGCCACATATTGTTATTAATAGTAAAGTCTTGGAGAATCACCGTGACTTAGTTCATGCTTGTACGCATGCAAACTTGTTCCGACAAGTGGCGGCCCCTCCCTACACATAACAGCGTGTTTGTCAATCCGTTTTTTGCAATCACGGTTTTGGGTAACGGCGTATTGACTTCGTGGGCCCCAGCAGTCTTGTTGAGCAAACAGTGAGCCATTAAAATATGTCGCTGTTTACCATATTCATAGAAGCTGAGCGTTCTTTGCAAACTTCCATTTATGTGCATGTTCTGTTAATGCTTTTTAAAGTAACGCCGGCAGTCCTTTGGATTGGCAGTAATAGGAGAGTTAAGCTGGCGTCAGCACATTTCATATTGCTCTGCCATGCATGAGCAACAAGGATTGGTTTATTAGAACTTTCATGCTGACAAAGGTAAAAAGACGGATTTTAAATCCTCCATGAAATTCTGAGGTTTTTTATCAACAGCACTCAGTAGTCAGCTCTTCTATTAATAGTAGACGACAGCACAGAGTTGTTGGGTAGTTGGCTTTCAAAAAGAGTTAGTCAACACAGAGGACAGCGTACAAATGCTGATGGGAAAGCCGTACCTTGTTATGGGTCACATTTTTGCTGAGACAGACCTTGAAATTAAATCCTTGGTCTTCTTCATACATGGTGAAAGTTCTTTAAAAGTACTGACGCAAGCACTCGTAACAACACTCTAATCTTTCCCTGTACATGCGCTTTGTATTTTTACATGCTATGGCTTCATAACGCTCTACTTCGTTGAATGGTGTCATAGCCTCACTTGACTTACTGTACTTAACTTTAAGATAGGGTTAATGTTCCACATATTGGCCACAATCAACGATCTTCTATTCCCTGCCCCAGTGAGCACCGATGGGCAATTATCATTTCTGATGACTTGGTAAGACCTTGGAACCTGGTACATCATTGACGCTTAAACTGTTAGCATCTTTTCTATAAGCAGGAATAGGGTAAGAGAGAGCTTGTGCATAGATATATAAGCCTGAGGAAAGGTCTTTAAGTTTCATGATACGTTGCATGCGCCTATCAGCACCCACTGAAATTACCTTTAGGTACTTCCAGATGAACTGATATAGGTAAAAGGTCCTTAATACTTTGGATAACTAATTCTCAAGGGGGCGATATCACCTGCCTGACCCTCTCTCTCGCTCCACCTCTGATAGCCGTCAGCCAATGAGATTAGGCAGCGATGGCGACTCTGAGCTTGAGAGCCGCTGCTTTAGTACAACAGTGTCATTCAGTGGCTAACTTTTAAATCAGTTTTATCAAGGTCGTTATATTTAAAGCAAAGCTGCATTAATTGTAATTTCCCTCCAAGGCATTGAGAAGGTCGCTTTTCAGTTTTTGAATTTCCATTTCCTTTTTCTTTTCAAAATGCACCTTACAAGAGAATGATATAAAAGGCCCTTATAAAGGTTCGCCTAGAAAATTATACTATTAATACCATTTTATAAGATGAAGTCAAAATGATCGATAAACTCATATGCACAAGTGTTGGAAAGATTGTCATCAGCTATATATAGCAACAGCCAAAATCTGATAAGCAAATCACTTCGTGACATTCGCTGCCAGGAAGAAGACAGATTAGAAATCGTTTGGCTTTAGTGTTGTAATGGCGTCGTTATTTCCCTACTAGAAATTATGTAAATTACTCTGGCAAACATTTGGAGTCGACTACAAGTTGTCGCAGATTCCAAAGTCCATTGCAGTGCTGCAGTTACCTTTGGCTCCTTGTTTTTTATAAACAATCGCTAAGCCAACACCTTGTTATCGACACGATCAATAGATGACGGTTGGTTCGTCATTCTAGCAAAACATGCCCAACGTAAGCTTGATAGGCGAGTCGGTCCAAAGTCCCACGTGCTGGACTTTGGCCCCGACGATTGCATTAGTCATCTCTACTTCCGTAAACTTTTTTTACCATTGATAAAAATGGCTACTTTCTTTTAAGCGAAGTATGTTTTCAAAAACTTTTCATTGTACGCTACGCTGTCGTACAAGTTTTGAAGACGTCCAAACCATGCAAGGCACAATAAATCCGTAAGTACGCGAGGTGGAGACTTAGTTTTGTTCAGTTGTTTGCAAAGCCAACTGGGTGAACTTAAATTGTTGCCAAAGTCGCCTGTGTACGTTTTCCAGCTAAGCAAATCGCTCAAAGTACTCCTAACATTATGAATCCAACCTTGGCGTTGTCGTTAACAGTTGTTTTAAAATGCAGATCCCGAATGCTTTGTACAGTGTACAAAACGCAGTGTATACCATCAGTTTGCTTGTAGTTAATGTGGTCAGTTGCTCTGTCCTCTCCAATTAAGGGCATCAGTTTTACGAGAGGATAATTTTCTTTGGCTGAGCTGTAAGATCACAAGATTGCTTATCACTTTGCCATTCATTATCATAGTCTGAATAGAGATGAGCAGATGGCTAAACCAATAACGTTGCTTGTACAAAGCACTTGTAATATTCATTGATTCACCGAGCGAACGTTTCAAAAGAATAAACCACCTGGAGCGCTTCGATTCGTAACCCGCCGCGCAACTTGCGTTGCATTCTATTAATAAGCTTTGCAAAATAGGCGTGATCGTTATTTCTTCGTTTCAACCAGTAAATTCCATTTCGCTGTCCGCCCTGTCGTCAATGGTAAAATGAAATTTGCATTCTTCAAGCAGTGTCGTAACTTTTTGCCAAATGGCCAAAGTGAATCTTTGTAGAGAATGATGGCAGCAGGAAAAACATGGTAAACAAAATTCTGATCAATGCTTCGTGGTATGCCTTTTCGGCTACTGTCATTGAATATTGCGCGTAAGCGTCTTTGTTCTGACCCCCCCTGGATGCAATGGTCACTGCGATTGATTGGCATTGTGTCACCGAAGGGAACTTCGGGTCTTGGCGGCCTCGCCGGCTCGAATGGGGCCAACCAATGGGGGAAGCTCACTATTCTACCATAAAAGGTTAGGAGGCACTTCGCTTTGAAAGAATGCTTGACTAGACGAACATGCTCTCGTGACCATTTGTGAGCAATGTCAGCACGACGTGGCGTGCAACAGTTTCTGTTGTTCCCAGTTGCGTCCTCTTGGATTCTCGTTGAATCTATATAGTCAATTCTCTCTTTCAATGAATCTGGATCCCAGCCGATTTTTCAAACCTTCCTCAAGGCGGTAAGCAGCCCATAGGGGGTGACATTCTCTTGCATTGTGTTCCGCTGCTATTGTAGTTCCGTTGATTCTGTTTAAGGCTTTCGTTTCCTAAGAAAATACATCTTTGAATTCCTTATAAGCTTTCCTATGATGCTGGCGGGATAAATTTGAGACGCTGTGCTGCACGAGACAAATTTGTTTCCTAATAATTCTTCGTATGCCATTGATAGTAGGCGTTTTATTTCATTTCGGCCTTAGCCTGTTCTGCAAAACAGTTCATGCACAATGCGCAACATTCATGGCGCATAAGGAGAGCAGCAAAGCGTTGTTGTCTTGTATCCAAAGTTTGTTCAACATTTATTGCCCTAATAAGGGTTAGCGCCAGAAGAGTACAATGCCAGTTTGACTTCAAAAACCAGACGGCAATGATTTCTACTCTTTAGGAGAAATCCATCACTATTGATGGCGCACTGTGAAGTGTCAGCTTTTTTCATATCTTTGTTATAACGCTCTCATAGCCACTTTCGATCTCAGAAGAGAGTATTGGGCTTTCTCTAACAACTGCTCTTCTTGGATTATCAAAATTTTAAAAATCATTCTCTTGTGTTATTGTCAAATTCAGTTGTCATTTGTTTTATCTTCATTTTAAGATATTTCCACTGCTTTTGCCGTTTCCCGTAAAAGGGAAAAGCCGTGGAATGGACTTAAAATTCCCGTTACGAAATGCCGAACCTTCAAGAACTTTTTATAATCTTTATTCCAAAGTGTTCACCATCGAAAGCTTTATTTCATCGTAGCATTCTGTTAACAACTTTTGATCCGCTATAGATGCGTTTCGTCAGCTGAGTATGCGTATAATTATGAGATTAGGGATTGATTTGTCCATTATATAACCGAATGACACATTGGAGTGAATCTTTCTTCTTTGAAGCTTGCAAAGCATACGTAAGGTTAATCTCTGTCCTTTCGATTTCGTCAACCTGCGCGACTTAGCAAAATGGCGCTTTGAAGTCCAACGTCCATATTAGCCCACGAAGAGATCAACAGCATAGTTAGAAAAGGCCTGACCATGATGGCGCAAATGTTCCAAATTAGTCAAACTACCGCCTATGGTAATCGATATGATAAGCGAATAAGTTTGTTGCTCATTTTCCAATATTGCCATGCCAATAGTTAGTTGGATCAGTGATTAATTTGCTTAAAAAGGGAAGCTACTTTTGCGCGTCTAATGAATAATGAATAACATTCACTTCCTTTGACGGATCGGCCCCAAGCGTGCATTCAGAAGAACAATTTGTTGTATAGTAGCAGAAGAGGGAGGGAGATTGAATTTTACAAAGGTTAACATGATCAATCACTGTTACATTGGGATGAAATTGTTAGTAGACCAACATTTACCTGCTTCCACTATTGAGAGTGTAAAAATTATAATTTTCTATTTCATCTTTGTAAAGCTAACCAGATTGTTGCTCAACTTTGTACAGCGAGAGTGTGCTAGTCGCCTGGACAAAATCGACTACTCATCAGAGGTCAACTGAAGGCTTTAAATGGGCAGATGAAAGGCTGGTCTGAATTAAACTGACCAAGTTTTCTTTGATTCTTCTCCTATTGCTAATAGAAGCCTTTGGATTCAGAAATTGGCGCGCAGATCTTCTAAGAATCTTCAATATCATTTGCTGCTGCACTTTAACTGCTAACTGCGCCGTGACGATTGGAGAATGCAACACGCTGTAAGATTATGTTGGCGGGAAAATCAGGTTATTACTGATTCTGTTATACGTTACGATTACGATGATAATCTGCATGCTAATCTACCTGAAGTGTAGCTCGTAATTTTAAAGATGACTAATTATTCATAATTGATCTTGGATTCACGGCTTTGGCCCGTGAACGGGCCAAAGCCGTGAATCCAAGATCAATTATGAAAATACCAAAGCCCGTTACAAGACATCCCGTCTTCCGAAATGACTAATTATTAGTGCAATAGGGTGAATATATGCCTCCGTGAAGATATATAGAACTTAAAGTATGAATCGATTTGTATTGTAACAAGCAACTGACTAGGCGATTGTTAATATTAATATTAATCCAGGCTTCATAGTCCATTTTAGAATTGTATAGCTGTTCAATTTGAGCACTATTTCATTGAGAGGTTAGTGAACCTAATCCCTTCATGCGTATGTACTTATCTGCATATTATTACTTTTGGGCTATGCTGATTTTGTCTGTTCGGAAAGTTCCATCAGTTGCAAAAGCTGATCTTATCTTTTCTTTGAAGAATCCCCGCGGGAAATTCACGCAAACGTACGCAGCGTTGAACTGGCGGTACATTTGCGTCCGAAGAAGCCATTAAGGTCTGTGCCGCGTTGGTTTTCCAAAAGTAATTATTTCAAATAAAAAACAAAATCGTCATGACATATTGCCAACCGCGCAACGCGTTAAGTGCCTCGTCAAGATGCCGTATTGGCTTGAAATCGGAAAAGCCGAATGGATATGTTCACCTCCAGCACAAGATTAGCTCGTAAAAGATCAGCCGGCGAAATGTGCAATACTTGACTGCGTTAAAACTGTATCCGCGCTGAACGCTTTCCTTTTCCTGTCGGCCTCTTCAAAACGGCTATGTTTCTCTCCAACCATTCTCGCGAGACTTTGTCTGAATCGCTGATTCTTGTATATATCTTCTCTCATTTGTATCAACAGCGCCAATTCTGTGCTGAACACTTTGTCAATCTTAAGAAGCACTTTATGATGATAGTTACCTGCTTGTCGCTATTTGTTTTGGGAAAGAACTGCATTCGTCTCTTAGATTAGAGGAACGCCCAGTAAGGCCCTGTGAAACAAATGCTTTAGACATTCGTTCATCAGGAAGATGTGCAACCCAACCTTTGCTTTATATATACGCATTTTCTGATAACGGACTGAGGCTCTTATGGAAATCAAAAATCATGGAAGAGTCCTTCCCTGTGCGGCTTGTACTTTGTCATTGCCAACCTACTGAGCGCACAGAGGGGGCCATTCAGCATTGTATCAATTATTTGTTCATCGTTACATGAAATCTGTATAAGTAGCTGATGCAGCTGCTCGAATGCATATTCGTGCGTACTGATAACGCTGAAGCTGTCTTCTTTTCATTGGCACTCCTAAGAGGAAGCAAAAAAGCTTCACCAGCTGCGCTCTCATACCTGCGATAAAGCGAACGCGACATGGTTTTTTCACTGGTGTGTTTTTTTTCAAGCTATCATCTCTAAGCTCCATTCTATGCCTCCATTCAATGTCGGATGTCTTGAATAATTAGCACCCGGCAAGTACGACGCTTTCACAGCAAGGAAAATGCTTGCTCAACGACTTTAAGCTCTGTAGTGTCACTCTGTGAGCTTTCCTGGTAGCGCGAGAATTCTTTTGAGTTCGCCTTGCTACGATTAGTGCTGTAAAGGTAAGCTTTCAGTCCAAAAATGCATTGCCATTATTTACCGTTGACCTCATTCCAGTCATTTTCCTGCCTTCCTTCGTATTTGTTTTACGCAGCTTCTGTTGCCGTCGGGGAAGGCAAGCCAAACGATACTTAATCAATCTTTGCCCACTTTCACGAAGGAGGTGCATTGAAGTTTTTCAGTACAGCGAAAAGGGGCCTTACAAAAGGCTATGGTTTCTTAAATTCAAATTGTCGCCGCGCAGACGCGTTTAGGGATCCGTTACATTTCGCTACTAAGTATAAGGTATTCAATTTTTGACAGACGAAGAACAAATCGTTCTTGAGCTTATAGGCAACACTGCTCTGGTCCCATAGTGTTTAAATGCTTGCACCATTTGTCATTTAATCTTGAAGTAGAGGCGCTACTTTTATTTCTCCTTAAAAGTACAAGGCATTACGCTATGCGTAACAAAAAGTGAAAACAGTAGTGCTCATTTATCACGCCGCTGCCATTGCCGGAAAGTTTCATTTCACCCAGATTGCCTTAGAGTTGTTCTACGCTATTGGCGCGATGGCGGGGAATGCAAATGATGCTGTGACCTTGAGGTAAACCAATTTTTTAAAAGTTTGCAAAGATTTGGCCATTGTCGCTTTGGTTAAGTTCTCACCGTGCTCTAGCGTCTAGTCAAGGTAAGCAAGTTTGCTCCAAATACTTCTGACCCTGAAAAGACAACCGGGTCAAATTTACCTTGCCGCTCACCGGCGCCGCCAGACGCCTATAGAGCGGCATAAAGCCTCGAGTTTTCCGAAAGTTTTAACCTCGGCAGGTTTGTTCCTTTTCTAAGGCGCCACTTCGTAAAGTAGTGAGAAGGTAAGCTAACTCCTTTGTCAGCTATGTTTTGAACCTAACCATTGAATTCACTTTAAAGGGTTCCCATAGGCGACCATCTTTTGTAACCTTGCATATCTGAATCACGTTTCACAGCAAGTTTTGCACCCTTCGCGCGCAACTTTTTATTTCATGCTCAGTTTGCCGTAAGTAAATTCGCGTACGTTTACTTTACGGTGCTGACCTTGAAGAAGCGCTGCGATATTTGAAATTTTTATATTTGCCATGGAATAATCTGTTTTCGCAATGCAGGCGCGCGCAGTGAACGTTAAATGGCTGGTTTAAGTGCAAAAACGTTTAAAGTGTTACAAGGACTTTGCAATACATCTCGTTTCTTTCTAAATAGGGCGCAGGCAACAGACAACTATCAAAGCAGTGGCATTTTCTCAGCGCGATCCGCCGACATCCATCTGACGCCGCGCAGAGTTAAGAATTACCAACAGTCGCACATATTCGACTCTGCGGAAATGGAACGAAAGGTTATCATAAAGGTAAGTGATCCTTTTGCTTCATCAGCCAATGACCTAAGCTGACGTTCACCCTTCGCAACTGTTTTGAACAACCGAGCTATACGTATCTATTAATATTAACCTTCCAAGGCAAGTTGCGCACTGAACCCCTCTGTATAACCTTTGAGACAGAAGTGTTTAAGTAAGCCGCCGTTGCGGTACGGTTAATTGTTGAGCAATTCTTAACCAGACCGTTGGGCAAAAAAGATGGTAGAGTACCACATGGAAAAGGTACTAAACTACTTTTTCTTGCCAAACGAATAGCTTCATTTGTCTTCCAGTTGCGGTTGCCTTTGCGGATGTCAACTTCTCTTATGCTGGGTGCTCACCGCTTCATTAAGTCGTTCAACTTAATGGGGGTATGCATGACCACTATTTGCCACATGCAACATAGTATTTTTTTTATAAGCAGTCACTGAGCATCTTCCGCACGACCAGCCGGCGATCTGTTAGTATTAATTAAATTCCTAATGAGCAGTCCCAACGGAGAAGGTTCAAAGGACTGTAAAATGCTTTCGTTTTTTAAATATTTCGTTAAGCCTTTAAGGTGTTCGAATTGTTGCTGTTTATGGAAAATGAATTTTCAGAAGTCTCCAGCTTCCGCTATGAGCACGCAGGACCGTCTGTTTGGTTCGTCTGAACCAAGCCCTCAACGGCGTGGTCGCATTTCTGACACATATCGCTCGAGCATTTTCAGCGGTTCTACCGAACAGGAATCCACGCCGAATAACAGCTCAACAGGTTGAGCAGAAGTGTTGAAAGAAAGTTGCTCAGCCCTGTTATGCGTTTTAATTTTCAGAAAATGCAAAGTTGGATGACTCCGTGGTTATAAATGGCAACGAGAACGGCGATGTTGAAGCCGAAGTTGACGGCGGCGAGAAGGTGCTGGAAGAAAATGGCGCTGAGACTGTCAGCCGCGAAACGGCCTCTGGAAAAGAGATTAAATCAAGCGCGGGAGCCAATGGACAGATTGCTGCCAATGATACGAACAGTAATATGAAGAACTGCACTCCGACGAAGCAAAGGGTTCGACAACCGCCCGGAGGCTTCTCCAGCGGACTTTGGTGACACGCAGCAAATTCGAATTCAAGAGATAAGCATCTTCCAATTTCCTTTTTGAGCAAAAGGAATTTCAATTGGCGAAAAAAGACAACAGGCTGTTCCGCATAAGGTATTGCATTTTGACTTAACCGTTCTTTTATTTTTTTTATTCCACTGCATTAGCGACACTGCTGAAAGTAAATCTTTGAGTATCTTCGATTCGATAGTCAAACAGGCTGCCTTGCCATAGCTTTTATCTTGTTTCCACTAGTGCGTCAGTGAAATAAACGCATTTCAGTTCAACGATGACGGCGGTGGGCTAATTGTTGGCGAAGAACTCTGTACTTTTCAGTACGCATAATGAAAGTATGTTATGATTAAAGACTTTAAACAAATGACGCTGTCTAACTCAAAGTTGGTCTTTTACTGCCTCATTTCATGTTGTAGCAAAGGCGGGAAAAAATCAGTTTAAATATGAATAATATTCGAATGCATTTGCATAAGTACAGGTTGGAGACCCGTAGGCGTTCTCCAACCTGCACTTGTGGCGCTGCTTTCTATTATTTCGAGACTCTTACAAGCGGTGGCGGTCAAAATCCCGAAAGTCGAAATCCCGCATGGGTCAAAATCCTGATAGGTCGAATTCCCGAATAGGTCGAAAGTGCACTGTAAAGTGTGGCCTTGCTTCAGTTGTGCATTGACATCTTCTGGTTTTCCTCTAGTTTTGTTAA
>KN538375.1:2234990-2265716 GCA_000797535.1 Trichuris suis | reverse complement strand
TTATTATTATTATTATTATTATTATTATTATTATTATTATTATTATTATTATTATTATTATTATTATTATTAATGATAGGACAGAATAGGCCACATTTATCCATATTGTTCCCGTGAAGCACTTGTCATTGATTCCTTTTTCTGAATGCATAGTCACGCTTTGTTAATCTGATTAAAGGTAGTAAGTTCTATTGATACTTTTTGGTGGTATATCTTATTTTCAAGGCGCCAAACGAAATACCGATTTCTCAGCTACATCGCTTACATGCCGATCACAGCAGCAGAAAATGTTCAAGGAACGCAAAAGTGCCCAGTTTGCCAAAGTGACGATCTGATACCTTGGGCGCTGATTGAACATTTGTCCGTTAAGCATGCGATGTATATTTCACGGCTTGAAAGAAGCTTACATATTCCCAACTGGGGGGAAACGACTGAGACGTTCACGGGTTTATTCTGCCCTGCTTGCTCCATCAACTTTCACTGCCTTCCCGACTTTCACCAACACCTCGCGCATATCCATCTCCGGCAGATTTTTAGAACTCCACGTGCGGGAGTCTGCGTCGTCGTCTGCGAAATGCGGTTACAAACCGAAGACTCGTCAAAATTTCCAAAAAGCCTCAAGTTGCAATTTCGTGTCACTGGGGATGTGCATGATTGACTGAGCAATGTATACGACTGTGAAATTTGTTTTATCCGCCATATTTTTGCTTGTTGTGTCGTTGAAATATTCTCTTGCCAAGGTTGAAATAAACGTATCTAATTTGCATTTGTTCATTAAGATTCCATTCAAACTTTTGTAAAATATTAATGGTACTTGCATATTTTCTTAATGCTCCTACTGTAGAAGGCAATTTCCAGATAAAGGCAAAACCCGCTAGCATTAATTTAGCTTAAAGTACGCGTAAAATTGGGGAAAAACTACGCAGCCTTTCGCAACTAAAATCATCACAAATTCGTTTCAATTTACTAGACTCAGCGACGTACATAAACACTACTACCAGAACTACCGTAATAATGATAATCAGGAGGTTGAGGGTAGTATGCTGCTAACGAGTCTCATCGTGACCTCCACAGCAACAACTCATATGCAAAGACATCCTCTATGATAGCTCCTGAATAATATGAATCTTGCTTGACTTTTCAAATCCAGTTAGACGCCTCACTGAGAACTACATACAGAAGGCAGAGAACGCTTGACCGCAGCCGTTTTGACGTTGGCGATATTCCACGTGAAACTCCGTCCTCACGAAAAGGTGCAACCTCCACGTTAAGCCTAAGCGTAAGATGAAATGTAAACCTATCGGCCGCAGTCAAAAGTCCATAACAGGGCTAAGACAAATCTGCACGTAAATAATATATCCGGTCCTAGTTAATCCCGGTGTACAGCATTACAGGTTATCCGGATAGCTAATAATCAGAGTGGCTGTCACCCATGTGACCGTGGGAAACCGATAACGTAAAACAACGGGTCTCTTGCTCTAATTGCCCCCAAATAATACAGCAGTAATCTGGCAATAATCAGGTTTTCTCTACTCGTAAACATACAGTAGGATAAACAAAACCGATTGTGCAGTTACGCGTCCTCCCCGTTATACTGTGACTTCTCCGGCCATCCTGTCCTGCCCTTACCTAATCCTAAACCTAAACATAAGGCTTATATTTTGGCTTACGCTTAGGCCAGGCGAGAACAGGATAGCCGGCANGCTCGCCGGTAGAGGCAGAACAGGACGGCCATACGCTTAACAGAAAGGAACCGTGAACTTCTCAGACATTACGCGCGAAAAATCGAAAGTCGATGTTGTTTATCCTACTGTATGTTTACGAGTAGAGCAAACCTGATTACTGTCAGGTTTACTGTATTGTTTGCGTGCAGATACAGGAAGAAACCCAAAAAAACAATTCCATAAGCGCGCAGGTGCGTGACTGCGCCTGTTCACTTGCCAAAATGACACAGGGATAATTACCTACTCATAAATGCATTTGAATTGTTACGAAAAGATTCCATAATTGCAACTGTAATTGCACATATGAAATTCGACTTGCAACGTCGCCAACGTGACAGAAAATACCATGATTCGATTTAACAAGAAAACCAATTCGAGACGCTGTTGTGCCCAGGCGATCGGCTGCTTGTAACCTGCAAATCATACAAGAGCAATTCACTTTACGAATTACCATCGGAACAGGCTAGCTGATCTTCTAAGCGCTAACGAGGCTATTAAAATGCGTTAAAGCGACAGCGTAAAATAGAACTTTCGTAAAGTAGATGAAAACACGTGATTTTGCGAACGCATATATTTTTTACTTTTAAATCAAATGCCGCAATCTAGCGTAAATTTGAAAGCTGAACGAGCATTGCTATAAGAAATATTGGAAGGAAAATGCATGATTAAGGTTCACGTCGGCTTTTCACAGTGTTTCAGACTACGTCTTACTTGTGGATCATTAACTGAAGTACTGTAGCTGGTGATTCTCCGTAGTTGCGTGTAAAGTTGCTGGTTATCTCTTCATTTTGCAGGAGTTAGTTTATGCCCTGTCTGACGAACAACGCAATGGCATTACCGATTCGATTCCAGGAACACGTGCAAGTGAGTATAACCTCTTTAAGGTGGTCAGAGTTGACTAATTCTCCTTCTTCGTCTCGATTCGATTCGGCTAGGACGTGTCGCGCTCGCTTTGTTACGTCGTCTTATGCCTTTGCATCATACGTCTCTTTAGTAGCTTTCTTTCCTTTCCAATTAGAATTTACCTGTTCAGTCACAGACGCATTTTAAACCCGTTTATGCATTGCTCAAATTTCGAACTGAGTCAGTCAGTTGAGAAACGTACTTTTAATCATTTAGTAAATGCGACCTAATTTTGCGATTTGTCTAGTTAGCGAATATTGGCGTTCACAGTACGAGCGTTGGTTTTGCTACTCTGACAATGGAATCGGACAAGTATATTTGCATCCGTGAAAAAGTCGGCGACAGTGCTCAAGTCGTTATCATCGATATGTCGGATGTTAACAATCCAATACGACGGCCGATCTCCGCCGACTCCGTAGTTATGAATCCAGCTTCGAAGGTTATTGCATTGAAGGGTGAACCTGTTGTCATCATCGTTATGCGTAATCGTTGGTTGATTCACAAAAATGCTTTTAGCCGGCAAAACGCTGCAAATTTTCAACATTGACATGAAGAGCAAAGTGAAAGCGCACACGATGACGGACGATGTTGCCTTTTGGAAGTGGATCAACGTGAACACTTTGGCGCTTGTTACCCACTCGGCAGTGTATCACTGGTCAATGGAAGGTAGTCGAATTTTTTTCAAAATTTACCAAATTCCTTACCCAGCGTGTAATTGTATTGCTTCAAAACAGCGTTGTTCCATTCCAACTATGTTCTGATGTAGAATGCAATTTCAAGGTGACAGTATGCCGCAAAAAATGTTCGAACGACACGCCACTTTGAACAATTCTCAAATCATCAACTATCGAGCAGACGAGAAATGCTTATGGCTTCTTCTTATTGGCATCACCGCAAAGGTAAAATATTTGCAGTTGTGGTGTCGCCCAGCAGCACCGTGTTCTCGCGTTTCACATTCGTAAGCGAGCTCTTTTCTGACTGGTAAAACCATTGTATTAATAGATGCACGTTTCTTTTCTCGTTAACGTTGCTCATTGGCCCACTTTTTTAAAATTTTCTTATTAATAAAATGGCTACAGTACCCTAAGATGATAAGCAGGTAGAGACAACATCCAAACGCCGATTGCTACCAGAATTATTCGTTCTGTCTGTTTAGGATAACCGCGTCGTAGGAACAATGCAGCTGTACAGCGTGGAAAGGCGCGTTAGCCAGCCGGTGGAAGGTCACGCGGGATGTTTCGTCAACTACAAGCTTGACATAAACCCCGAGCCGAGTACGCTGTTTTGCTTCAGCGTTAAAAGTCCGACCGGAGGAAAAGTGAGCATCAAACTCTGCCCAGTCTAAGTTGTTCAAATTTACGTTTTGAATCAAGTTGCACATAATCGAAGTGGGCAATCCCCCGCCTAAGAATCAGCCTTATTCAAAGAAGGCTATCGACGTATTTTTCCCCACAGAAGCGAACAACGACTTCCCCGTCGCCATGCAGGTTAGATTTTCTACAGTTCCTATGCTTTAGGATGATACGGTTTGCTTTTAGGCTAGCAAAAAGCATGGTATTATTTATCTTATAACAAAATACGGTTACGTCCATCTGTACGACGTGGAGTCGGGTACATGTATCTATATGAACCGTATATCTAACGACACTATCTTCGTTACTGCCGAGTACGAAGCGACAGGTGGCATTATTGGCGTAAATCGTAAAGGGCAGGTAAGCTCTTGCTCAGTTCTTTCATCTTCCCAACTATTTTGCCGCGTAGGTGCTTAGCGTCAGCATAGACGAGACGAACATGATTCCTTATATCACAAATACGTTGCAAAATACCGAACTTGCTTTTTCACTTGCTGTCCGTTGTAACCTGCCGGGTGCGGAAGAGCTGTTCGTACGAAAATTTGACCAGCTATTCGCTGAGAAACGATACAACGACGCAGCCAGAGTAGCCGCATGCGCTCCAAGGGTAGTACCAACAGCGTTGGTTAAATGTTGTAGCTTCATTAGTAAGCTTGCATTATATAGGGGATACTGCGAACTCCGCAGACAATACAAAAGTTTCAAAGCATTCCAGCCGAGCCTGGTTCGTCAACGACTCCGCTGTTGCAATTTTTCGCCCTGCTGCTCGATCGAGGCATGTTGAACAAGTATGAGTCGTTGGAACTATGTCGGCCGTTGCTGGCGCAAAACCGAAAGCAATTTTTGGAAAAATGGCTTAAGGACAACAAAGTTTGCTTTGCGTACAGAGTTGCTTGCTTGTTGCGCATCAGCGGCTATTGTTACAGCTTGAGTGCAGCGAAGAGTTGGGCGACTTGGTCAAGTTGCATGATACTGGTCTTGCATTGTCGGTCTACTTGAGAGCAGGAGCTGCTGCGAAGGTTCAATACACATCATAGCTTATAGCTCTTTCCCCTTTGAAAGAGAGTTCTCCTCTTTCAGGTGATACAATGCTTCGCGGAAACGGGCGAGTTTGATAAGATCATACTGTATGCAGAGAAGATTGGATACAAGCCAGACTACATATCCATTCTGCGGCAAATCTTGCGCACCTCTGGTGAGAAAGGCGTAGATTTCGCCAAGCTGTTAGTCAGAGAAGGCCAAGAGCCATTAGCCGATTTGAATCAGGTTGGTTGGTTGCGGTATACTTCCCTTTTTTGCATAAATTTGCATATATATTCAAGATTGTCGACTGCTTCCTTGAAGTCAACTTGGTCCAGCCGTGCACTTCGTTCCTTTTGGACGCCTTGAAGGCGGATCGTCCCTCCGAAGGTCCATTGCAGACGCGACTTTTGGAGATCAACCTTTTGACGAACGCTCAAATTGCCGACGCCATTTTGGGCAACAATATGTTCCATCATTACGACAGGGCTCATATCGCCCAGCTTTGCGAAAAGAATGGTTTGCTGCAGCGCGCTCTTGAACATTATACCGACCTGTTCGATATCAAGCGCGCCGTCGTCCACACTCCGCTACTTAAGCAAGAGGTTTGTCGAGTACATTGCATTTTCAGCTTGCATTCTTGTGATGCCTTTAGTGGCTGCTGAATTTCTTTGGTACACTGAGCGTTGAAGATTCGTTGGAATGCTTGAAAGCGATGCTTAGTTTCAATATACGACAAAACTTGCAGCCGGTTGTTCAGATAGCTTCCAAGTATCACGAACAGCTTACGACGCAAGCGCTGATAGACTTGTTTGAATCGTTCAAGTCCTACGAAGGATTGTTCTATTTTCTTGGTGCAATCGTCAATTTCAGTCAGGATCCGGAAGTGCACTTCAAATATATACAAGTAAAGGGAAAATATGCAAATTTCAATTGTGAGATTGAATTTGAACACTTTTCCTAGGCGTCCTGTCGTACCGGCCAAATTAAGGAGGTTGAGCGTATATGCAGAGTGTCCAACTGCTACGACCCGGAACGCGTGAAGAATTTTCTCAAGGAAGCCAAGCTGACCGACCAACTGCCTTTGATCATTGTCTGCGATCGATTTGATTTCGTACACGATCTGATCTTGTACCTGTACCGCAACAACTTGTCCAAATACATTGAAGTGTTTGTCCAGAAGGTAAGCAAGCAATGATGAAGTCTTATTGTGCACACGCACAAGCACAGTGCAGCAACAATCCAGCGGTTGTTCTATCTTTTGTACTACGACCTCCTGTATTGTTGCAACATCATTGTACGGGGACGTTTGAGCGACGGTGACCGCTTGTAGCTGTCGTAGGTTCTCACCGGACAAAGCTCGCCATGGAATGTGATCTCTTTGCTTTACTCAGCTCCTTTAGGTCAATTCATCGAGGCTTCCCGTCGTAGTGGGTGCCTTATTGGACGTTGACTGTAGCGAAGATACGATCAAGCAATTAATTCTTCACACGAAGAATGCTTTCAAAATAGA
Source organism: Trichuris suis (assembly GCA_000797535.1). Taxonomy (NCBI): domain Eukaryota; kingdom Metazoa; phylum Nematoda; class Enoplea; order Trichinellida; family Trichuridae; genus Trichuris; species Trichuris suis. The sequence goes on along the minus strand of KN538375.1, from coordinate 2,259,204 downwards.
TGAATTGGTGGAGGAGGTCGAGAAGCGCAACAGGTAGGCTTATATTAATAAGATACAGTCAGTTTGAGTCGCTCTCTCTTAGCTTCCTTTACTTAATTTGGCTTTTCTAACTCATTAACGTGATGTTAATTAATGGATGTAAGTTTTAACATTGAATGAACGAACAGCTGTTGAAAGAATGTACTTACTTGACGAAGAAAGGTGGCGTAGCAAGCTGACAAAGGCACAACTACTTGAGTCTAACCGCGGCCGTTGTAGTTCGCCAAGAATCTTGTTTTCGATTTTGTCGCGTTCTGATTGGTCGATTTGAAAATTTGAATTTCAAAATTAATGCTACCTTCTAATCATTTGCTGTACTTTCCCTTGGAACGTAGATTGTGCTCGAACTTACTAATTAAGCTTTAATGAGATTTTGTTTTCAGACTGAAACTTCTGTTGCCTTGGCTAGAATCTCGTATTCGTAATCTGACTAAGCCGCAACTACTTGAGTCTAAGCGCGGCCGTTGTAGTTCGCCAAGAATCTTCTTTTCGATTTTGTCGCGTTCTGATTGGTCGATCTGAACATTTGAATTTCAAAATTAATGATGCTACCTTCTAATCATTTACTGTACTTTCCCTTGGAAAATTGATTGTACTCGAAGAATGTACTTACTTGACGTAGAAAGGTGGTGTAGTAAGCTGACTAAGCGGCAACTACTTGAGTATAACCGCGGCCGTTGTAGGTCGCCAAGAATCTTGTTTTCGTTTTTGTCGCGTTCTGATTGGTCGATTTGAAGATTTGAATTTCAAAATTAATGATGCTACCTTCTAATCACTTACTGTACTTTCCCTTGGGACGTAGATTGTGCTCGAACTTACTAATTAAGCTTTAATGAGATTTTCTTTTCAGACTGAAACTTCTGTTGCCTTGGCTGGAATCTCGTATTCACGATGGCGCTACGGATGCCGCTACGCACAATGCCGTTGCCAAAATCTACATTGACAGCAATAACAACCCGGAGCGCTTTTTGCACGAAAATGCGTACTACGATTCGGCCGTTATTGGCAAGTACTGCGAAAAACGTGATCCCCATTTGGCCTGCATTGCCTACGAGCGCGGCCAATGCGACATGGCGCTTATTCAGGTTTTAAATTCCAAGTTTGGTTGCTTTCAAAAAGGAAACACCTTTTCAGGTGTGCAATGAAAATTCGCTATTCAAAAGTTTGTCGCGCTACATGGTTCGCCGACGCGATCCCGAACTATGGGCGCACGTGCTGCAAGAGAACAATCCGTATCGTCGACCTCTGATCGACCAAGTTGTTCAAACTGCTTTGTCGGAAACGCAGGATCCCGACGACATAACAGTGACCGTGAAAGCTTTTATGACGGCCGATCTGCCCAATGAGTTGATCGAAATTTTGGAAAAGGTCGTCTTGGATAATCCCAGCTTTGGCGAGCATCGCAATTTGCAAAACTTGCTTATTCTGACTGCCATAAAAGCTGACCATAGCCGCGTTATGGAATATATACAACGGTTGGACAACTACGACGCGCCTGACATAGCCAACATTGCCATAACGTCTGAGCTGTACGAAGAGGCATTTGCCATATTTAAAAAGTTCAACGTCAACACATCGGCGGTGCAGGTTAGCAACTCTTCACTTCTACGTCTTTCTCACATTGACAAGATTCTTGTGATGGCCTACAGGTTCTCATTGATAATATTGGAAATTTGGATCGAGCTTACGAATTTGCCGAACGGTGCAACGAATCCGAAGTATGGTCCCTATTGGCCAGAGCGCAACTGCGAAGCAACCTAGTCAAGGAGGCAGTTGATTCATTCATAAAGGCCGAGGATCCTTCATTCTACGCGGACGTAGTTCAGAAGTGTACAGAAACTGGTGCGTGAATGTCGCTTTTGTCAATGTCCCATTGACAACCAAGTTGCCATTCAACAGATCACTGGGAAGACTTGGTACGTTACCTGCAAATGGCCAGGAAGAAAACGCGCGAGTCCATAATTGAAACGGAACTGGTGTACGCGTTCGCGAAGACTAACCGTCTTGCCGACATGGAGGAATTTATATCGGGACCAAATCATGCCCAGATCCTTCAAGTTTGTTTGGCTCACAAATATGCTCAGCTTGTTTTTCTACAAAAGCTTTTCTATGCGGTATAACAGGTAGGCGATCGATGTTTCGAAGCGGGAATGTTCGAAGCTGCCAAAATCCTGTTCAACAATGTCAGCAACTTTGCCAAGCTGGCCATTACTCTTGTTCGCTTGAATGAGTTTCAAGGATCGGTTGATGCGGCAAGAAAGGCTAATTCAACTAAAACCTGGAAAGAGGTAATCCCTATTCTTGTCACTTACGTGCTAGAGCTAAAACGATATGTTGATGATGACTTGTTAGTTTTGTGATTTTATACTTTCTTTTTTATATTCAGGTTTGCTTTGCCTGCGTGGACGCAAAGGAATTTCGCTTGGCCCAAATGTGCGGTCTGCACATTGTGGTTCATGCCGACGAATTGGAAGAACTTATAAGCAACTATCAGAACCGTGGCTACTATGAAGAGTTGATCAACTTGCTCGAGGCTGCCCTTGGTGCGTTTTTGCAGCACATATGTACATAGGATGCTTGTTCACCAATCGATTCGCCTTTTCAGGGTTGGAGAGAGCTCATATGGGCATATTCACTGAATTGGCTATTCTGTTTTCAAAATATAAGCCAGAGAAAATGCGAGAGCACCTTGAGCTTTTCTGGTCTCGAGTGAACATCCCTAAAGTGCTTCGCGCTGCGGAACAAGCCCACTTATGGTCTGAACTCGTTTTTCTGTACGACAAATACGAAGAATATGATAACGCGGCGGTGGCTATGATGCAACATCCGACCGAAGCTTGGAGAGAGCAGCATTTCAAAGAAGTGATCACAAAAGTAGCCAACATTGAATTGTACTACAGAGCAATGCAATTCTATTTGGACTATAAGCCGTTGTTACTGAATGACTTGCTTGCCGTACTTGCTCCACGTCTGGACCATACTCGTACTGCTGCTTTCTTCACCAAATGTAATCACTTGCCATTGGTGAAACCCTATCTGCGTATGGTGCAAAGTCAAAATAACAAAGCAATCAACGAAGCACTCAACCAGCTGCTTATCGAGGAGGAAGACTACGCTGTTAGTTGATGATTAGTTTTGGCAACTTCTTAACGCGTCCTTTCAGGGACTTCGCGCTTCCATAGACGCCTTTGAAAACTTTGACAACATAGCATTGGCCCAACAGTTGGAGCATCACGAGTTGATAGAGTTTCGACGCATCAGTGCCTACTTATACAAAGGGAATAATCGTTGGAAGCAGTCGGTGGAACTTTGCAAAAAAGACAAGCTATACAAGGCAAGCATATACTCAATGCTTGCTCTGCTTTACTGTTTCGCCTTTGTTTCTTTTTAGGATGCTATGGAATACGCGGCCGAATCACGTCAGCCGGAAATTGCCGAAGAATTGATTGAATTTTTCCTTGAGAATGGTCTACGAGAATGTTTCGCGGCAGCTTTGTACCAGTGCTACGATCTTTTGCATCCGGACGTCATTTTGGAGATGGCTTGGAAAAATCGGCTGCTCGACTACGCTATGCCGTACGTCATTCAGGTTTTGCGCGAATACACGACGAAGGTTCGAATTCTTATCTTTTATCTTATCTACATCAGTCACGTGATAGCTTTTCAGGTGGACAGATTAAACGAGACTGAAGCTCAGCGCAAGGAAGAATCGGACGCGCAGGGACAGCCGGCAGACATGTTCATGCGTACGCTGAGAAATGCTAATTTGGCAACAGCGTGTTTTGAATATGCTAATTTTTTTTGTAGAACCACAGCTTATGCTCACTTATCATGGCATGAATATCCAACCCGGCATGCCTGTAGGTGGCACGATGCCTGGCTATCCTCCCAACGCATATCCATCGGTCCCGGGAGCGCCAAATTATGGATTGCCGCCTATGTAACTTGTTCTGTTTAAGCGCACGCCAATCAGAACAGCCGCTGTTTTGTTTTCACTTGATTATTTCATATTTACACATTATTACGTAAGCATAAATAATTATAATTGGTCGCTTTGGAAAAGTAGACTGGAATTCTTATTTATAAAGCTAAGCTGAGCCTCCCTATTAAAAGACTACTCTAAGCCATCACTGTACTTTTTGTGGTACTCTAACTCTTTTTCGAATATATTACAGCCGGTAAAGCGGCATTAAAGTTTTTAATTTGCATATTAATTAGAAGAAACTGAGAATTGCGCGCAATTCTGATCTTACCATTTTTGAAGCTTACAAGCTGTCATAGAGGATGCACAACTCTCCTAGCAGCGAACACTTTTCAATAACGGCTCACGGCAATATACAAACGTTGCTAGTTGCACAAAGGCAGGGAAAGATGGGTGGTGAACATTTTTTGCAAACAGTTACGTGTAGGACATACCGCCTACTACGTACTCCATCCGTTGGGGTATTTCGGCGAACGCAAGCCAATCGGATTGATGGGTTGGCAATAGACCCATCGCTGAGCATTTGTACAAAGCCAGAAGAATGCCAATGACGTTACCAAAGATGTAGACGAACTTTTCGCCAATCAAATTCTCCTTTTGCACAGCTCGAAAAGCTGCTTTCATTGACAGCAGCGCTTTGACTGGCCGTATCAGCATCATGCTTACCATCATAATAGGGAAAATTGAAATTGAATTTCCCGCCATAAACATTATGAACAGATTGGTGGGCACCTGCAAAATACGTTTGTTAATAAGGGCGTAGCATGCAACTCGCACAGTGTTGAGATAACTGAAGTATCTCGCAGCCATTCTCGACTAACAGAAATGGCTCCATTTTGAGGCCCGTCCTTGAATGAAAGTACACTTACAGAATACTCTTTTCAAACCGCTATACTGCTTTACGCTATTGGCTTTCTTTTCAACATTGTAGGTCACAGCACACCTGCACATCCTTTAGAACAACCTGAAGATCAGGAGTACGACACTACAGTACACTCTTTCTTGAATTCTACGAGTCAGTAGGAATAAACCAAGTTGCTCTCTACAAACGTTTATTCCCATTTATCTTTGGACGTTAAATTAAAAATACGGAAAAAGCAATTTTATTGCACAGATAACGCAACGGAGGCGAGAATATTGATCAGCAGGTTCGCTGGCATTCTCCTGCGATTGAAACAAGCAACAATAACCGGTTAAAACAAAAACTGCGTAAGCTAACGAAGCGACTTTTGCACCTGGCAGCATATTTCTCAAAGGCGTGCTTAAATAAATTTATCTCAAAACAAAAACCAAAGTTGCAAATTTGAAAAAAACAATTAATGCATTTTTCAAACAAAGAAGCGGATTCTATCGTTATATCGTTGTATGATTGTTGCATACGCTGTTCTACGGTAGCGGAAAGAACGGGCCTTTCCTCTTACCGCCCCCCAAACATACAGTAATCCGCCACAGAAAGCAGGTACAGCTGACCGCAGTAAACTACAGTAATCCCGACGGAACCGCAAACAATGGAAAGCAAGTACATTAACTACTGTAATCACTACAACAGCGAAATTTTAAAAATAAGCGTGTTTTAAAGCGCGATGCGTCTGTTACGTTCCTGGAAAGGCCAGTAATACTGTAGAACTGTTTAAAGCACTTCTCCGCCATAATTAGCCCTCCGTAAGGACTGCGCCAGGTTACTTGAACTAATCGCCTTCTCAACCGTGCCGGTCCTGTTTTCTTACGCTTAGCGAAGCCTGTATTTATACATCGCGTAAACTCTCACGAAGGGCAATTATTACTATTCGGAAGCCTGATTTGAGTCCATTCGCCAAACAGTGGACTCAAATGGTCTCAAATCAGGCTTCCGAATACTAATAATTGCCTTTCGTGAGAGTTTACGCGACGCATAAATACAGGCTTCGCTAAGCGTAAGGAAACAGGACCGGCAAGGTTGAGAAAACGATTGGTTCAAGTAACCTGGCGCAGACCTTGCGGAGGGCTAATTATGGCAGAGAAGTGCTTTAGACAGTTCTACAGTTATTAGTGGCCTTTCCAGGAACGTAACAGACGCATCGCGCTTTAAAAAACGTTTGTTTTTAAAATTTCGCTGTTGTAGTGATTACTGTAGTTTGCTGCGCACTAGTGTACTTGCTTTCCGTTTGCGCGTTCGGAATACTGTATATTTGCGGTTGCGGTTCCGTCGGGATTACTGTAGTTTACTGCAGCTGTACCTGCTTTCTGTAGCGAATTACTGTATGTTTGGGGGGCGATAAGAGAAAAGACCCGAAAAATCTTAGCCAATGGACAGATAGCTATTTATTTAATGAGCAACTTTCTCACACGCTGAGATTTTTCTTAAATGCTACAATAGCTGCTTCGCCACAGCTTCCCCGTCAAACGAATCTCCGTTACGCTCACACGGCTAAACCTAGTCACTTTTCAATCTATGGACATCCGTAAAAGAACATATTAAGGGAAGCAGACCGGGTCACGGTTAACGAAAACTAAGTTCCCGCTTACCTGTTTCAATGGACCAAGGGCAATATCCCATGTTCGTTTCACTGCCAAATGTTGATCGGTGTTTGAAGAATCGGAGTCAATTCCAACAGGCACATTGGTGGAATAACCGGGAGGATTTGCAACAACAGCCAAAGAACGGGATGCCTTTTGTCTTTTCGAATATCCCGGGTCGAGTTTCCATTTTTGATGCAAAGCAAGGACATTCAACGGTTCCGACTCCTTTGCCGCCATTGACGAAAAGTAACAGCTCCATACAGTATGCTGGAGAGTTCGCTCAAGTTCCAACAAAAGATTGCATAAGGCCAGCACGATTTAGTAAGCTTTCCTTCAAGCCATCCTCTTAGGCGCAGTGTGTAGCGTATAATAGTCGTTATCGAAATACTTATTAATATTTTATGCTTAAGAAAATTTTTCTACTCCGTAAAAGTCGCGTTTCCTAGATATCGCCTATGATCGCCTACGGAGGGGCACCTGCAGACGCGCGCGGAAATTGTTGCAAAATGTTCTCAGCAATTAAGTCCAGTATGATTAGTCATGATCATGCCTACCGTTGCTGCATTGGTTATCAGGTTCGCCTACCTGTAGGCGTAGCGATTTTCCGTTTCTTCCTAATTTCGTGCCTTGCGTCTTTGTGGCAAGCTTACAAACCGGCTGCTCTTCTTGCCATCTGCCTACATTTGTTCATTTGAAATAAGAAAATCCTTCTTTCTTATTTGGCGATGGAGTATCGTTGCAGTAAGACATTGGCAAGCTTTCCTTTGCCGGGATAATGTTTTTTCTCGCTACGCAGAGTCAATCTTTGCCGCCCTTCCGCTGACCACTCGTGGAATGCCTTTGGTAATAAATGGCGATCCAAAAGGAAGAAATTTTCTTTACTGCAACGGCAACAGCGTCGTTATCCGTGATATACAGGTGACGTTACGTGCTTGCATTTATTTCTGTACAACTGCGAACAAAGTATCGCTATCAGCCACTATCATACTTTTTAGTAAAGCCTGCAGTAACGGAATGAGCAACTTGTTAGCATGTTGTATGCTTGAATTTTTAATGAGACGGAACAATGTTGCTTGCCCTAACAAAGCTGTCTTTTTTAATTTATTTTTTAAGCTTAAAGTTTGATTTTTTAAAATACCCGTGAGCTAGTTTTTTCATGCCGTTATTTGCAGCTTGATGACAGAGACCATGCGTTCGCAGTTTTTGTTTTTCCATGCGTCTAAGTCAACATTTTGGTCACTGACTCACGCAATGCGTTTCTACGCACCCGTAAGGTGCATGAAGCCATTTTAATGCGCATAGTGCAAACTTGTTTGCAGGTTCATGTCAAAACATTGCATTTGCGTTACGTAGTATGTACTAGGTTGCGAGTAATTTGCTATTTGAGACTTAGACAATGTAATACTGCAAATAAGTACTACATTTTAGAATCCGTGGCTAAGCGACGTGTACACTGAGCATTCTACTCCTGCTTGTGTGGCAAAATATTCTCCAAGCGGAAACTACATAGCTTCAGGAGGTATTTGCGCCATGAATTAATAAATTATCATTATCGACGAGCTCTTGCCGCTTAAGATAAATCGGGAAAATTGCGAATTTGGGATACAACGCAAAAGGAGCACATTTTGAAAAAGGAGTACCAACCATTAGCGGCCGCTATAAGGGACGTCAGCTGGTCAGCCGACAACCAAAGGATCGCTGTGGCCGGAGATGGACGAGAACGCTTTGCTCACGTATTTTTATTCGAAACTGGCACAAGCAATGGCAATCTGTGCGGCCAAACGAAAGCAATCAATTCCATTGACTTTCGTCCAACAAAACCTCTCCGATTAGTCACCGCCTCCGAAGACAATTCGACAGCAATTTTCGAAGGCCCACCTTTCAAATTTAAAACGCATTCCTACAATCATGGACGCTTTGCTCAATGCGTGCGTTACTCGCCTACCGGCGAAGTGTTTGCTTCTTGCGGTGCCGACGGAAAGGTTTGTCATATAGCTACGCGTTACGTTTGCTTCCATCTGTTGCATGCGTCGAATAATTTTGCAAGCTAAGATTTATTACACATTATTTCATCTGACGGGTCTCTTCCTCTATTTGCCCGCAAATAATACAGTAATCTGGCAATAATCAGGTTTGCTCTCCTCGTAAACACACAGTAGGATAAACAACGTCGATTATGCGGGTATGCGTCCTCTCGTTATACTGTGACTTCACCGGCCATCCTGTTCTGCCCTTACCTAAGCCTAAACATAAACATAAGGCTTATATTTTGGCTCAGGCTTAAGCCAGGGCAGAAGAAGATAGCCGGCACGCTCGCCAGTAAAGGCAGAACAGGACGGCCTCACGCGTAACAGAAAGCAACCGTGAATTTCTCAGACATTACGCGCGAAAAACCAAAAATCGATGTTGTTTATCCTACTGTATGTTTACGAGTAGAGCTAACCTGATTATTGTTAAGTGTACTGTAATGTTTGCGGGCGGATAGAGGAAAAGACCCCATCGTGCTCCTTAATTTGCATTCTTTTTGCTATTGACAACTGCAATTGAGATTTTTAGGTTTTCTTGTACGACGGTACGGAGGGAACAAATTTGAAGGAGCTCTTGGACGCTGCCTGCAATTCCTGCGCGCACAAAGGAGGCGTATACGCGGTAACGAGCTTGCTTTTCCTTATACTGTAGGCCGTCTTAAATTTGACGAATTGAAAACGTGGTTTTTAAGCTTAGCTGGAATTCAAGCGGTAACAAATTGCTGACCGCTTCGGCGGATCGAACTTGCAAAATTTGGGACGTAGAAGTTGGCAACGTTGTAACGTAAGCTTACGCGCGAAGATAGTCTACTCTTCAAATGATCCATTTTGAATTTTAGAACATTTTTGCTTGGAGAAACTGTCAACGACCAACAGCTTGCATGCCTATGGCAGGGCGACTATCTTTTATCAGTGTCACTTTCTGGTTGCATCAATTACCTCGATCCGTCCAATCCTCAGAAGCCGCGTATGGTCGTTAAGGGTCACAGTAAACCTGTAACATCAGTTGCCGCTGACAGAGACAATGACACCTTTTTCACTGGGGACATGGAAGGCGCTGTTGGTAACTTTGTCTACTATTAAATTTGCATAAGCCTTATCAGCCTTATCATCATTGTCTAGTGCGTTGGAGCGGCAAGTCAGGAAATGCTGACCAACTGAATCCGAGATGGCATTCTTCTCAAGTCCAAGCGATGCACAAGACTAAGGATATGCTGCTGACGGTGAGCATGGACGATACGCTTGCAATGGTTAAGAGTACGGACGAACAAGTTCAATCGGAAACAATTAAACTAGAATCGCAACCGCGTGACGTTATTGGAGATCAGAATCTCGTCGCCGTTGCAACCGTCAAAGCAATCCTGCTTTTCAAAGATGGCAAGCTGGCATGTAAGGAAGCTGCCCCATTCGAGGCCACTTGCGTGGCTTTACATCCTGATGGTAACCTGCTGGCAGTCGGAGGGCAGGTACGTACCCTTATTCTTACTATTGCTGTTGTTCTTGTTGATTTTGTGTACGCTGTAACTAGACTCGTTTCAGGACAGCAAAGTAAGACTGTACGAGTTGAAAAACCTTTCCTTGCATCTAATTAAAGAAGCGTCGCATCATGGAAGTGTAACCTGCGTCCGCTTCAGTCCAAATGGCCAACTGTTGGCCGCTTCAGACGCCACTCGTCGAGTAGTGCCCTACAGTATCCCTTCGCTGGAGGTAACACTCAGTCATATTGATTAGATTCAGCTTTTCTTACTTTACATCTCTTTTAGCCTGCTATTAAAAATGACTGGAGTTTTCATACTGCTCGGGTCAACTGCCTTGCTTGGAGTCCTTGCAATCGCTACATTGCCTCAGGAAGTTTGGATACGAGCATCATTGTCTGGGACATGCAATCCCCTGGCGAACATCCGCTGGTTATAAAAGGCAAAACGCCGCAATACATCATGTGTTTATTGTTAGATTTAATATTTTTTCTTCAGGGGCCCATACGATGAGCCAGATAACCAGCATCGATTGGCTTGACAACAACACGTTAGTATCTGTAGGTCAAGACGCCATGGTTAGGCAGTGGAGCTTGACGTTGTAGCCTTAGAGCGTCCCTATGCCTTATGGGGGATGGTTTCGTAGAAAAATGGTCAACTTGACGACGTAGTCGACTCATTATACTGCTTCGAGGTTACTTGTTAATTCAACCATTTGTCGGTTGAAAACGCTACTTACGCCTCTGCCTATATTTGCCTACAAAAGCAACCTTTCTGATGCTTTGTTGCCAAATAGCGTTGATTTTAAATTTCTAACTCGCTTTCCTAATTGTTACAATTTAGGTATTAAAAATAGTAACTTAGGCTAATGTGTTCGACTGAGCAGCTGTCAATACGAGAGCAGAGCGATATACTGAAGCATGCTTTAACAATTACTTTTTAAAGACAAGCAATGTGCACACACTGTTACACACGAATCATTGAAACCCACACCCGTCGAAACAAAAGTGAAACTTACCTTGTTACAACGAAGGAAAACGTAAAGAATGCAAGCGATTTCACACTACTACAATCTATGCACGGATTACGCCCACGCAAAATTAGTAAAAGATGGTAGGTTCGGATAGAACCAGATCGCGGGCATTTCGGCGTCTTCTGTTCGGTTGCGATGTCGCATCTTCAATGGTGCCCTGTCCGCGAGCCTCTATTGTTAGCATACCATCTGCGGAGAGACTTGAAGTTACATCCTGAGGCATCACGCCTCTTGGAAACATGTAAGAGCGCGTGAATTGACGCGCAAAGAAACCACCATGGTCACCTCGTGAGGCTTCCTGTCTACCTTCAATAATGACTCGATCCTGCAGGGTGGTAACTTTAATTTCTTCCGGTCTGTAATCTCTGACGTCCAATGCAACTCTGAAGTTTCCATTGCTTTCCATCGTAGTTGGCACTGAGTTCATTATTTCGAATCCGCGGTTGTTCATAAAGCCATGTGGTTCCATTAGCATGCGAAACATGCCGTCCATATGCTGCATCATGCGACTTGCTTCGGCGAATGGATCCCAGCGTTGTAAAGGAAAACCATTTGTTGTTGGGTTGTCGTTGAAGGAAGGGAAGATGGACCACGGGAACATGGACATTGTCTCTGCGTGCCTACAAATGCAAAAGGACTATTATATTCGCTTTTTAAAATCACGTGACGCAGAGTTTAAAGCGACTCCAGCACGAAGAAAGCCAAAAGAGAGAGGATCGGTAACATTCGTTGCAAATAAGCGCTCAGAAAGAGCAGTACCAAAATAATGCGTATCTCACGTTTCCAATTCCAACGTTCGCTCAGCGCACTTCACAGCTTACGAAATGAATGAGCAAATCTTTGCCTGTAGACATAACAGCAGGCCAAATTGATTTGCAAGTACACGCACTGTACTTTTCAAGTTTTACTAACTTTCCAAGGCCTGCGAGCCAAAGCAATTTGGCCAAAGGCTTTTATTTAAATCATGCGTCGTAAAATGCATTTCTCACCTCAATACTATAAAAAGCTGGAAAAATATTTACTGCGGTCAGCTGTACCTGCTTTCTGTAGCGGATTACTGTATGTTTGGGGGGGGGCGATAAGAGAAAAGACCCGCAGTGCATTTATCTATGCTTCTGCAAAAATACGGTTTTAACATTAAAAATAAAAAAAGCTTATTCTTATTCCATTGGCTTTGGAGGAAGGATAACTCATTGTGTTTTTCAACCAGTATAGGCATAGCAGAAGCATCAAGTTCCTTGAAGAAATCATGTGACTAAATCCCGTCAACTGGTCCTTTTGTTCCTACCGGTGCGGGTGCTGCTCCTTGCGTCAGTGGTTCTCAACACAGTTTGTATTTCAGCTTAACCTGCACATCATTATCACTTTTCTTAGCAAAACCTGTTTGCCCATAATTCTTTGTGTGTTTTGCTATTTACTGCTAGCGAAGAGCTGTGCGCTTACGCAACGCGTTAGCATAAAAGAATCAATGGCTGAATGAAGCCTTTCACTAACCTGCCGGCTTTTCGTCACCATTCACCATTGAATGAGAGCTTTCCTGTTTTGCCTGCAGAGCTTCAGCTCTGTTTTGAATTTATGCTTCAAACATACCCAATTCCGCAGTGAAAGCCGCTGCTTTAACGAATAGCTGTTGAGGAAGCAAGTAATCACTTTGCTGATGGAATGGTTCTCTCCTGAACGGTTTCGCGTTTACCGAAAGTAAATACCTGTATTTAAACTTGTAACGACCGTCCGAGTTCCCTCCGTTGTAAAGTACCTTTTTATAATGATGATGCCTTTTCCGGGTTACGGTACTTTGATGTTGTTGTCGGCTTCTTCCACTGTGCTCTCCTTATCTTCCACTCTGGTTAAATTGAAGCTTCCTTTCGCTGAGGTTATGAGATCTGCAGGTTAAACTGAACAAATAATATACCCAACGAGTGAGAGAGCACTTAGAACATAACTGAGTTCTCAGAGGCTTTAGAAAGCCCCAGTTTCGTCGTCAGCGAGGTGGAAGATACGTCCAGCCTTTAGAATGCTTTTCCATGAAGTGATTTACCTTTGCCATACTCGTAGGTTATTATTCAATTGTGACAAGGTAGCTGCAGACGGTAGAAAAACATTTTGCCGTTATTGTCATTGTTAACAATGGGTTCCTGTTTTTCAGCATGCTATTTTTGTTAATAGTTACACTAGCCTAAACTGGTTCGCTCGGATATTGGGTCCTTTTTTCCCACAGCCCCGCAAGCCTACCGTAGCTCGAACAAATGCAAGTACCATTCTGAAAAAGACTTGCCATCCTGCTTGAGGATAGCCCATTTCCTCCCTTACGCAGCCTAAGGCGAAATATAATCCTTACGTTCAGGTATAAGCTTAACTAGGGGCACAAGATGACTGGGAAACCAAGAGTCAGACGGTGGACGGCTACGGTAGGTGTTTGTTGCTGGTCGTCTTGTTCTGTCGTTGTTTATGCCTAATACGAAATATAACGAGCATGTTTAGGCTTGGGCAAGGGCGGAAAACGATGGCTTTCATGGATGCCATTGAGGGCACGACATTTTCCATGTATGAACCTGCATTTTATCGTTTACTGTATGTTGTTTTGGGCTCTGGGAAACAGGTCCCCCAAATTTAGCCATTGCATTCTTCCATGATTCAACAAATGCATAATTTTAAAAACGCATGACATCTCCATATTTCTATCAAACCTATTCCATGCCATTGACCAACACTTCTGTCACTGTTGACCTACGACACGTTCCCACTGGTCTCTTTTTTGTCAAAGCGAATTTTCAAAATTTCTACAGTAGACCTTAACCCTAAATTTTCACACTCTGCCAAGTGGAGATATGATATTTTCAAACTTCTAAAGTATAAAAGATAATCAAGTACAGTTTCATTTTAATTTTTGTAACAGCTTTCTTGGCTTGCTTGCATTAAATGTGCGGACTTTTACCCGCTTGCGTTTTCTTTTTTTAAATTTAGCGTACTTTTCGGTGCAAACCACGCGTCATCCTCGATGCCAGTTCCGGAATTTTGCCTGCAAAACTGGGCAACGTGCCAATACTGTATAAATACGACTTGAGCGTCTTGCAGCAATCAGAACAAGGTTTCGATAGCTAATTCATAGATCGTTCTTGAATTTATTCGTTCTTCGTTTGTCTAAATGCTCTCTTTTTAGAAAAAGAATGATTATGCTAAACACGAAGTTTCCAAACACGCTCAAGACAATCAAGCACTTTTGCCGATCAATAGCTATTGCCAACAGCTTTTCGAATGAACCATCAGCTCCAGTAGTGAAAACTAGCATTCCTGGTCCAAAGTCGGAGAGTATGCGAGCTGAACTTGGCCAAATCCAGAATGCCGAAACAATACAGTTTTTCGTCGACTACGAAAAATCAATTGGCAATTACATTGCTGATGTGGACGGCAACCTTCTTCTGGACGCGTATACTCAAATATCATCTATTCCAATAGGTTACAATCATCCAGATTTGCTAAAAATCACTAAGAGTAAAGCGAATCAAGCTCTGTTCGTTAATCGTCCAGCTTTGGCAGTCTTCCCGCCATCCGACTATGCAAAGCGCATCAAGAGGTCTCTTCTAAGCGTCGCACCTCAAGGAATGCCCGAAGTAACGACAATGATGTGCGGTGCATGCTCCAACGAGAATGCTTTCAAAACGGCATTCATCTGGTACAGAACTAAGCAACGTGAAGGCAAAGAGCCAACGCGGGAAGAGTTGGAAAGTTGTATGGAAAATAAGCCGCCTGGCTCGCCACCGCTGACCATTCTCAGCTTCAAAGGATCTTTCCACGGACGCACGTATGCGTGCTTGTCAACAACTCATTCCAAGCCAATACACAAAGTGGACCTTCCCGCTTTGAATTGGCCCAAAGCGTCCTATCCTCGTTACAAGTATCCGCTTGAAGAGAACGGCGATTTCAACGACAGTGAAGACAGAAACTGTCTGGCTGAAGTTGAAGACCAAATCTATACTTGGAACAAAAAGGGCTGTCACGTAGCCGCCGTTATTGTCGAACCTATTCAAGCTGAAGGCGGCGATCACTGGGCTTCCAACTGCTTTTTCCAAAAGTTACAAAACGTAGTGAAGAAGTACGGCACGGCGTTGATCGTAGACGAAGTACAAACCGGCTGCGGCGTCACAGGCAAGATGTGGGCTCATAGCCATTGGAATCTACTAGAGCCGCCTGAGATAGTGACGTTTTCAAAAAAAATGCTTCTTGGCGGCTACTACTACAAATCTGATTTGCATGTGAAACAAGGCTATCGCATATTCAACACGTGGATGGGCGATCCGTCCAAACTGGTCTTACTGGAGGGCGTACTAAAGGCAATCAAGCGAGACAACTTGATAGAAAATACCCAAACTACAGGTGCAGTGTTGCTAGGCGAACTTAAGCGTCTGGAGAAGAAGTATCCCGCAGTTTTGAACAGCGCTCGAGGTGTAGGTACGTTCTGTGCTGTCACATGTCGCGATGCATCGACCCGTAACAAAATAATAACTCAGATTAGACAAAGAGGAGTGAATCTGTGTGGTTGCGGGGAACAGTCTATTCGATTTCGTCCCGCCTTGATATTCCAGCCGCGTCATGTTGACGCTATCATTTCACGTTTCGAGGATGTCCTAACTTCGTTGTGATATTCTGTTTTAAGTATAGCTTCATCCATCTGTTCATTACTCAGTGTTAATCTCATAAAGTGTGAAGTGTTGTGTTCTTCAAACTTAGCAGCTAACTTAAGATAAAATGTTCGGCTGGCCGATCTTTAAGTTAAGCGCATGGCGAGACTGGAAGCAACAATAATAATTTAAATTCAACGTCTGTACAAAACAAGAAGAAGACAACAAACGGGAAACTACGTCATCTCAATTCATTTGCTCATGGTATCTTGACGTAACGTAGAGTAGAAACCAATGGCTAAGGCGGCGCTGCTGACCGCCATAAGCAATTGCACTAAGAGAAGCTTCCAAGAAAGAAGAAGAAACCGGTGCATCATCAGCCTGATATAAGGGATAATCATGTAAAGTGCATATATAGGCAACTGTTGACCAACTTACTCTGTTAAGAAGGACTTAAAAGTTGCGAAGGTGAAGAAAGCAAGCAGGACAGGCTTGTAATTTGCATTGAGATCACGTCGGCTCCATAACCATAACAAAGTGGCCAGCGATGTGTAGTAAACCTGAAAGGATGACCCGTCATAAACCTGGGAAACCTTTTTTAAACAATTTACCAGATTCAAGTTGGATTCAACACCCATTTGTAAGTATTTCCAGTCGAATTCAATGCCAAGGGCACCCGTCCAGAAAGGGATGATCCGCGTAGCGAAACAATCAGCGGCAGCCCATCCAAGCCCGGCTGTCAGAAAACGCACTTCTCCTCTGCCTGACCAACTTCGACTAATTACCATAAACAAGCCCAATACGTCCAGAACATTAACTGACGCTTTCATGAACTCCTGAAAGCGTAGATAAGGTAAGACTTTCACCATTTCTCTATGGATTACGGGGAATATATGGAACTCGATGCCTTCCTGCTCCGCTGACGGATAAAATGTTGCCCAAGCTAACATTTTGGCAAGTTGCGTAAGAAAATACGCAAAACCGGACTGGAAACATTTCCATACACTCGTGTACTCGGAGCTGAAATAACAACGTTATAAAGGCAAAAGTATAAGAGGAAATAACGTCTGGAACTTAACGCATTACGCAGTCATTACTTCGAGTACAAATGGAAAGCGTAATGTTAATGGAATTCAATAAAAGCTGTCCAATTTAACAACACAATAATTGTAGTAGCTGTGTCTGCAGTGTTGTGAGACAAGAAGGCATTACTAGCCAAATAAGGAACAAGACAACCTGACAACTTTTCATCCTGAAACCTAAACGACCTACGCAACAACAATGCCTGTGGCTCAGGCCAGCGTGAACTATTTTGAGCGTTGCTCGCAGTTTTTCAAAAAATTAAAAATTGCTCGCGTAACTAACGCCATCACGCCGAGCGCAATTAGGCGTTTAAAATTTTGAAAATGTCCAACTTACATTCCCGAGTAAAGATAAGTAATTGCGTACGGGGCAAAGGTGAGCAGCATACAATTCAAGAAATGGAAGAAGGTCATTTTTGAAGAGAAACCTTTTTCTCAATTATACAGCTTGCCAATGTACCTGCGGTACACGTTTGGAAGAACAATGCAAATAGTCCTAAAGCCTATTTCTTTCGCAGAAAAGACTGATACTTGTAAATTAAGGACGCTTCGTCGTGTTGCAGAATCTGTTACGAAAAAGATTTCATGACGTCATAGTATAATCTACTTTAAAGGAGGAATGAGGCAAAGTTGCTCAAATTGAGGCACCTATTTGCTACAAAGTCGCTCTGCTTCATTTGTATGCTCATCCAAAGAAGTTATTGAATCATTTCGAAGAAAAGCCGGACGTTGTCTCTTAGCCGCCACGTCATTTGAAAAATGCAGGTTCTGTTCTCGAAAGCGTGCGGCCATTTTGTTCCGCCCCTATTGGAGAGCATCTCAGCCGTCTTGTTTTGTTTTTACCAAAGCTTAAGCCAAAGTGCATGCCTTCTTTTTAGATTTAGACTTAGGTATGAATAGAACAGGATGGCCGCCAGGCTTACAGTATGACGGTGGGGCAGCTAAGACACTAGATACCATGTTTTAAATTCTGCTGATTTATAAGGTTAACATTTGCATATAAAGTGAAACAAAAGGATTGCTTGGGTCTTTAATCTTATCGCCCTCCAAACATACAGTAAACCGCTACGGAAAGCAGGTACAGCTGACCGCAGTAATCCCCACAACAACGAAATTTTAAAAATAAGCGTTTTTTAAAGCGCGATGCGTCTGTTACGTTCCTGAAAAGGCCAGTAATAACTGTAGAATTGTTTAAAGCACATATCCGCCATAATTAGCCCCCGTAAGGTCTGCACCAGGCTACTTGAACCAGTCGTTTTCTCAACCTTGCCGGCCCTGTTTTCTTACGCTTAGCGAAGTCTGTATTTGTACATCGCGTAAACTCCCACGAAAGGCAATTATTACTATTCGGAAGCCTGATTTCAGACCATTTGAGTACGTTGTTTGGCGAATGGGCTCAAATCAGGCTTCCGAATAGTAATAATTGCCTTCCGTGGGAGTTTACGCGATGCATAAATACGGGCTTCGCTAAGCGTAAGAAAACAGGACCGGCAAGGTTGAGAAAACGATTGGTTCAAGTAACCTGGCGCAGACCTTACGGAGGGCTAATTATGACGGACAAGTGCTTTAAACAGTTCTACAGTTATTACTGGCCTTTCCAGGAACGTAACAGACGCATCGCGCTTTAAAAAACGTTTATTTTTAAAATGTCGCTGTTATAGTGATTACTGTAGTTTGCTGCGCACTAGTGTACTTGCTTTCCGTTATTCGCGCGTGCGGAATACTGTAGTTTACCGCGGTCAGCTGTACCTGCTTTCTGTAGCGGATTACTGTATGTTTGGGGGGCGATAAGAGAAAAGACCCCAAATTATTTTTTTGTAGTTGTAAGTTTTCTTTGCGCCAAGCTTACAAAACAATTTAAGCTATTGATATTTCAGACTGCATTATCACTTTCGTTCGTTTTATCCTTTGTCATGAACCGGCAAAACGTTTTAAAGATATGCAGGTTACATTTAATTTAAAATTTAAATTTAAAGTTTGCATAGCCTACACCGCCCGCCTACTGTTTTCTTTTACGCGTCAGTTAAACAGCGCGACTCACTGCAGTCAGTTCGTTATGGTACGCTCTCGTATAACGGTAAACCTTGACATTGATAAGGCTGTTCTGAACATGGTAAGCCGCGTAAGCTTGATAAACACTTTCATACTGTAAATCGCTGATCAGTTCAATTTGAATAAAATGCGAATTTGAAAATGTAGCGCAAATCTAAGTGCCCTCAAAATATATAAAGGTTCACCACTCAGACACTACGCCTGTCACAGGTAGAAATAATAACCGACGATTCAGTGGCGCTTCGACAGCTTTATGCGTTACACAAAGCTTAGCAGTTCGTCGCAGTTCCTCGTTTGCCATCACATTTCGCTGGGACAGTGTTTTCCCGCTCAAATTATAATACGTTAGTTCCTGAACATCATTTAACATAAGATTGAGCTAACGCTGCAGGTCAGCTTTAGCACACTATCCACATTCTCGGTAGAATTTAAATTCGAGAGTAGAGTCTCTTTAAGCAGTTGCTAATGAAAGTTCAAAATATTTATTTCAACTACAAAATCGCAACATGTTGGTTACTGTAATACCTTCCATATAAGTGGGTCTCTTCTTTTCAGAACAGCATACAAAACCCGTTGTTGAATAACATATGGCTTGGATGTGTCAATATAAAATGTTCAAAGCCCTATCGCACAACATGGCATAAGCGACATGCCAAACTATCGGACGGCAAGCTCTCCTTCTACAAGTTTAAAGTCCGAAAGAGCAACAACGTGTAAAGAAGGTGCTCATACAGATTTTGTTTATTGTAGACTGACGTCATTTGGGATTTGGCACCCGTAAAAACCATCTACGCAACTAAGGTCTTTGGTATCACTTTCCATTCGGTAAAAGGGAAAAGTACTACGCCAAAGAACTGCGTAATGCCATGGAATCGCGTTCAACTGGACTTTTGCTACGACAGAAAAGTGGGCAACGCCTTACCTGCAACGTTCTCATCTTTTAATTTTATAGAAAATAATTCACATACGATTTCCAAAGTTGGAAACGGTCAACCTTTGGATGTCCGTCTTTGCCGGCGGAACGAAAAAGGTGAGAACATCAAGTTTAGTTTTAAACGGTAACTTGTTTTTCAACGCAAAAATCTGAGAGGTACTTTATCATTTGAATGCGTAAGACAAGTAGGCACACACTTCAGTAATGTTTACAAAAGTTGCTGCCGGCAAATGAACTCTCTTTGAGAAGTTGGCTCTCTTCAACCAACAGGTTCCTCCTCAGCGCAGAATAAGCCGACAAGGAGCACGTTGTAAACCGATAATTGCGTCACCGTCTGACCAATCGCAATTCTTGACGACTAAAGAAAAGCCGCTGAACAGATCTGCTCTTCCTCTCGCTTTATCGGAAGCAACTTCGGTATGCCTAACACAGAATTCACCCTTCTTATAGACGATGAGAAATTTTAGGTCATCAGCAAGCCAGAACGAAAAGATAAGATAAGAATAAATCGAGCATACTTCAAAACTTACACCGTGAAGAAGAGGTGGCAATACGGCGACTTTGAAAGCATTGAACTGAACGACACAAACGGTGGTGCTACTGAACAGACGGCGTTTCAAACACGAGAAGAAGAAGACAAGTTCGTTGGTGAGAAATTGCAACAATGCGCGGATACACAAAGAACTGGTTTAGTAAGAGATACTCTTTCCCCTCATAAGCTCAAGGAAGCATCCACCAACGTTCCAACCACGGCAACCAACACGCTAATGACAGAGGTAACTACTATACAAGGATGCGGCAAGGAGACGACGCCAGCTGACAGCAGTCTTGAGCGCGACCTCGCTGCATTGTGTAGTATTGAAAGTACAGGAAATATTGGCAAAGTTGGAACGTCGGTCAACGTTGAACAAGCAAGCCAAACAAGGCAAGCAGAACAAACTACATTGGAAAGCCAACCTACACTCACTACTACGTGCTATGATGGACTGAACGTGGTCGAAAGTGAAAGAAGTTTTAGAAATGGCGAGATATTCTTTGTCAAAGCCAATGACACTACAAGTCAGCCTGCAATTCATTCATGCAATACTATGAATGAGGAACAGAAATGCGACTGTAGGCCGTGTCACAGCGAACCATGCGCGATTGCTCATCCGCCATTTGCTAAACTTCGAGACCGCGTAGGTACACTGTTGTTCCAACATGGATGCTACGCGTCGGCTCCATCAACACCAATAGGCAAGACGCAACAGGTTGCTTGGCCTAAAAAGGCGTGTGGCGGAGGAGTGAACAAGTTCGAAAACAACTATGCGCATCACCTGTAAGGTAAATTGTCACGTGCTCGCATATGCAAATTTGACTAAAAATATATGTATCCACTAAATGGTCTGCCAAACTTAACTGCCTGTTATAACTAAATGTAAAATAAACAATTGTATTAATAAAAGCTTTGGGCCCATTTCTATTAGGCAAAAGCGCTTTTCTTGTAATCATATCAGTCCTGGATGGAAAGCGTAAGACGAAACCTAACGTCTCGCGACAAACAAAGAAAGTGCAAGTTATTGTTTGGTGTGTAGGTACAAGCCTCAGACATGATACAGTACACCGCTGCCTTATGTTTGCTCACAAATTTAATAAAGTAACCTTCACCTATCGATCTTCGCTGCAGATGGGACCCGGAGGTCCCGAAGGGCTTCGAAATTCCCTTATTATATTTTATCCTATTAAAATGCGAAAAACACTGTGATATTCCTCATAATAACATTGGATATCTTATCGGATCTGTTATATAACTAAATCAATTGACCTGCCCCAATGGAGAAACATAAAGCGCACATCAATCATAAAAATGGTACGTTACTCATTCGACGAAAGAATGCAGCATTTTAGTATCGAAATAGAGGGCGCTGCCTTCGCAATCTGATGGGATTTTTAAAATTCCTACAAGAGCGTTTGAAAAACAAATAAGGCGTACAAAATATACGTAGAGGGCGGATTGTCGCATTTCAACGCAACGCCCCAGTAAAACAGATGCGTGAACGAACGTGACTGCCAGTTTTGGGTGCCGATAGAAGACTCAAGAACCTTTCATTGGCTTGACCACGTCGGCAACCTGTAAGCACTCGTTAAAACTAGAATTCATTAAGGAATACGAGGGGGTACTTGGAATTCGCAGTCAGTTGACTGTACCACGTTCTCTAAGGTGACGTCTTCTCCAAGTTCAGTCAACACAAGACCGGACTCCTTTGTCACATTGAAGACGCACTTTTCCGTAATGATCATATCAACCACTTTTTCTCCAGTAATAGGCAGCGTGCATGAGGAAACAATTTTCGGTTCGCCATGTTTGGACAGATGTTCCATGCATACGATAACTTTGGTTTTGGGCGACGAAATCAAGTCCATAGCGCCACCTATTCCCTTAACACTTTCTCTCTTCAAAAACAAACACTGTTTCTTGGCTGACGTGTCATGTCAGGCAGCGCTTACGGGAACTACCCAATTAGCGAAATCACCTTGACAGGAAACTTGCATTGCACCCAGAACTGTCATATCCAAATGTCCACTATAAAGCTGACGTGCTTTCTTGAAGTATACAGTACATAGCGTAAGCGCAAACCCGCGAATCATGGCGAAGCTTTCGTCACTGGAAAAATAGGACGCCCCAGGAATGACAGTAACCGTTTCTTTGCCAGCATTGATAAGGTCTGGGTCCTCTTGGCCAGCTTTTGGATACGGTCCCTGAAAATAAGTATACCAGTGGCGGCATATGGTGCTTGTCTATTCGCTTACCAAACCAAGGATGCCAACATCACTTTGCAGGGTGACACTAATGTCGTTTGGAATGTACAGCTGACATAGCGAAGGGATACCAATTCCCAAATTCACTAACAACAGGGAGATTAACAAATAATGTTATTCGTACAACGTAACCTACCGTACATTCCATCTTTGAACTCAAGCGCGGCTCTTCGAGCAATTCTATGACGAGCAGCAGAGGCAGGTACGAACTGCTCCTTTGATTGAGCATATACGAGTCGCTCAATGGGTTTCTCACCACTACTTCGTACAATACGGTGAACGTATATGCCCGGAAGGTCAACATCGTCCGGATCAATAGTTCCTACTTCGCATAGCTCTTCCACTTCGGCAATGCATACTTTAGCTGCTTTTGCCATAGGCGCGTTAAAGTTCCTGGCAGTTTTCCTAAACATATATTAGAGATAGGTAGTTTAAATTCAGCATTATCATTAACTCACCTGAAAACTAAATTACCAGCTTTATCACCTTTCCATGCTTTCACAAAGGCAAAGTCGGCATTTAATGCATGCTCGAGTATATAACGCGTATTGTCAAAGAGACGGCTTTCTTTCGGTTCGCTTATGATGTCCACATCGCCATTTGCCTTATACTTGATAGGCCAACCACCGGATTCAATAACTGTTGAGCAACCCGTTTGGGTATAGAAAGCAGGGATTCCGGCACCAGCGGCACGAATTCTCTCCGCCAGTGTGCCCTCAAAAATAGAAAACTTGAATATCAAATAAGAGAATACTGTAGGAGGCGAACTACCTGAGGAATGAGTTCAAGTTCAACTCTGCCATCGAAGTATTGGCGGATGAACTCCGGATTGCCGTCAATGTAGGAAGAAATAACTCGTTTCACCTAAAAAGTGTCCATCAATGGCAAATGACGAGTTTTGATGACAAAGCCATTCTCACCATATGCTTATTGAAAAGCCAACCGAGACCGAAACTTTCTATTCCGCAAGTGCTGCTCACAATGGTCAAATCGGTAATGGCAGTTTCGGAAAGGCTTTTTATCAAATCGGAAGGCAACCCGC
Source organism: Trichuris suis (assembly GCA_000797535.1). Classification (NCBI taxonomy): domain Eukaryota; kingdom Metazoa; phylum Nematoda; class Enoplea; order Trichinellida; family Trichuridae; genus Trichuris; species Trichuris suis. Next base: position 2,235,621 of record KN538375.1, on the reverse strand, counting down.
AAACGCCCAAACCTGACAAAGGGATAGTTCACATCTTGACGTACACAACGCTACAAGCAACCTCCAACAAGTAGTCGCGATCCGGATGGGATGTCTTTTACAGCTTCTAATGATGAAGTGAATTCTTTGCTTTTATACAAGGCTTTTGATGTAGTAAACTGACGCAGCTGCAACGGAATTTTAGACAAAGTCGTAAAAGTACACCTTACACATTCTACTTTAAAAAAATACGTTACAGGAAGCGTTAAAGGGAACCCTTTTCGCTTATTTGCATTTTCTGAGACACAGCAAATGCACATCTTGCTGCTCTTACTTGCCTGCATATAACAAGCAACAGCAGTTTGAGCAAACCTTCGAATAGGATTAAAGCAAGCTATGAAAGCACAAGTGAGGCGCACCTTTAAGACAAAATGCCTTTGAAGCTGTCTTCTCGAGCAAAACCCAAACTTTTTACAAAGCCGTGGAGTAAGGCAAAAAGTCAAGCACGAAGCATTGGCATGGCTCCTTACCTGTTTACATGTGGTTTCCAAGCCGTCAAGCGAACTACGAAGAAAGCGGCCAATCGAACTAGATAATAACTTCATAGTTCGCAAAGTATTTGCTCTGCACAATTCGCAAAAAGCTCAAAGCT
>KN538375.1:2203435-2234890 GCA_000797535.1 Trichuris suis | reverse complement strand
CACTAGGCCGTACGCGTACTTAGGGTTTCCTCGACTCGCGCAAAACTTGGCTCGGGTTTTTCCTGTTTGCTGCCCACGAGTCATACTGTAACTTTTCCTAAGCCTAAGCCTAAGCGTAAGTCTAAGCCAAGCTACTGTGACGACAGTTCCTGAGGCTTAGGAAAAGTTACAGTATGACTCGTGGGCAGCAAACAGGAAAGACCCGAGCCAAGTTCTGCGCGAGTCGAGGAAACCCTAAGTACGCGTACGGCATAGTGATTGCACGGCAAAGTTATTGTACGGCAAAGTGATCTACGGCAAAGTGAAACGCACCCGGACAGGCACGCAGCTCTATTACTCTATTACTGTATCAAGCCAAAAGATAAGTAGGTAGAAAGTGTACGGTATATTTGAATTTTTGAATAAAGCATACTGTGATGCAGTACAATGCAAGCAGGTTCGCTGGCATATTTTCAAAAAACATTTCGAACAAAATATCGACTTTTCCTTACGATAACGCAGTTTCAGTATCTTTCCCGCCGGCAAAAAGCGGCAAGCGGTAGCTGCTTCAACTTATGATTTCATTTGCTCAGTTAAAAGCGTATTTTGCTTTTCAGTAGCTTTTGCGGCTAACAGCATCGCAAAATTGGGGTCTACCAAAAAGAATTCTAATAGTAAAGTTTGGAATTTTGCCAGCCAACGATTTGGCTTTATTCGGGGCAAAGGCCAAATGAGGATTGCGCTTTTCAAGCGCTTTTAATTAAACTACCGACGCTTCAACAACGAACAACGTTTAAAGACTAGCAAGTTCACTTGGCAGTGAGCAACAGGAATAATGCATTAGTGAACTTTAGCGAAACGTACGTATCAAGCTGAAATAACATTGTCCATTTTAGGAGCGTTACTTTGGGAGAATACTTCGGTTCATTCACTATTCCATCTACTCGTACAATTCGGCCATCATAAGCAGCACCAACGAGGTCCAACCGGTGAATGGATGGCTACCTTCACCTTCGCCTGTTTCGTCATTGTAATGTTCCCAAAGGTAGCCAGTACGTACGTACTGCTTTACAATATTGCTAACAACAGCATTTCGCAAGTCGTTATAAACTTCGAACGCTTTCTGCCTGTACGGACCTTCAGCCTGACTGTAGTAATGTAAACTAGACAACGCCATATAATTCATGTTAATCCAAACGGCGCCCCGCCAATAGGGCGGATCATGTTCCGTATTTCTTTTCCCGTATAGGCGGGAAGACTTTGACAGCGAACGAAGGCCATACGGAGTCCACAACATTTTTGGATCGGTCATTTGCTCAAGAATATGTTCAAGCTTTGGCGAATCCCGCGGCAAAAGACGCAAAAACAATGGGAACAAATTTACATAACCGAACACGTCGGAAACGAGTCGAAGCTTCGGTTTGCCTTTAACGACACGACGAAACTCGATTTCGCGCCTTTGCGTATTGTCCGGAGACTTTACGGGAATTGAAAACTCCTCCAAAGCAACCAAACCGGTGTGCAAACCATAGTCGCAATATCTCTTATTTCTGTCGCTCCAATGCAGTTGGTCTAGCAGATTATGCTTTGTCAACATGTCGGCAAATTCGCGGAAACGCTTTTCCGAAGCTTCGTCGTTAACCAGTTTGGACATACGAATCATGGAATTGGTCGAAGCCAACATCCAGCTAAACAAATCGACATGATATTCATCTTGCGTGGGATGGGATGCTCGCGGAAAATCGTCCAAACCGGAAGGCAGAGTCTTTGGATTAAGCTCCATATTGGTGGTCTCATTGCGACCACGCCATCTTGAAAAGTTAAAAAGGGGTTACCAAATGGCGCGAGCCGGCAATCGCCTACCGAAATGTTCCAGGTTGAGCGCCAACCTGCGTACTGTTCAACCAGAGATACCACAGCTTCAGTCGAGGATACATACGCTTTAAAAGGAGCTTATCGGAGGCGGATAAGCGTGCTTCGCCCTTCAGTATGGAATTTAGAGTGTAAAAGAAAACTGGCGGATTTGCTACGGTATTTTTTTGCGTCACGAACTCCCACGGTACCTTACGCAAAGCTTCGGTGCCTAGAATGACCTCTCTTGGAATCCAACCTTCCACGTTCATAAGATCGAGCCAATGTCCTATTATTTCCAACGACAAACCAACATCCCAGTGACGTAGCAACAGCTGATGGAAACCTTCGTCCCATAAAAAGCCTCTGGGAAAGAATGACTTTGAAGGAATGGTGCTGAACAATTCCAAAGGTCCGTAGAGAACCGGAGCCGAATTGTATACGGACTGCACAATTGCGCGGCCATGGAAATAGCTCAAGCCGGCGAGCATACTGCTTAATGCGTGCTTTCCAACTTTGGTAAACACTTCGGCGTACTTCTTTTCCTCCAGTTGGAAGGTGGTTTCAAATTTTTTTTCAAATTCCGCACGCGCAGCCTAAATGACAGCTGTCGTGAGGTTGGCAACAAATAGAAATTTGAATTGGGCATTACGGACAATTTGGAATCGAACAGGTCGCCTGTTAAAAGTTCCCTCTTTGCGCCGGTGGCTAATGATTCGAAGGCGACTTCAATTCTAGTGCTTCCGGTCAGCGTTACTTGCACAGCTACGAAATTTGCACTCTCTGTAGGTTCGGATTCACCCAAACCAAGAAGCATAACATCTGACGAAGAAAGCTGAAACAAAAGTATCATATTGAAAAGGATGTACTGTGGATGGCCCTACAGTCAGAGTATTTAAAAGTTTTCAAAAATAAGGTATCGCAAGATAACAAAATTTAAATTTAAGACCCACCGATACTCGATTTGACAAGTTTGTCTCACCTTAAAGATGCGCATATGCTTCAGAATCTCCTCGTCAATCGCTGCAGCATCAGCCACACGCAATTTAACGTTAGTGCTATGGTGCGTATTCTGAGGACCAATGATGTGCAATCGGAAGCTTTTAAGTTCTTCCGTTTCGCCTTCAATAACGTAGACGTCTTCATTCTGCTTAAGTTTCAAAATGTCTCCACTGGGAAGCATCATGTAGAAGATGAAAGAATAAGGGAGCTTCGTCACCTCCTCCTCACCCTACGAATATAGGCGTACTGCTGAATAGAAGACAATTGGGTTTGCCTAAAGCCCACCAGGAGATCAGCTTCGATTCGCCATGCCCAATTTCCCGGATGATCAAGCAGCGGACTTTTCACCATAGCAGCTTTAATCTGCAGATGATGATCAAGAATGTTTTGAATACCGTAAACTTTGCCGTCATGCTCTTCCCAAGTATGGCGAGTCAGATCATCGCCTTGATTGCACCAATGTCTAAATGCAATGCAAATGAAATTTTTTTTCAGGCCGGCGCCCTCGGTAGCCAACCTTATCTTTGGCACTTCCACTTTGCCGCTAGGAGTTTGCAGGTACCACATGACTCCAAACAGGGGAGACAACGGACTGCGACCGCTCATTCCAATGTACAAGTTGGCTCTGTAGGTACCCCAAAACATGGACGGATCGATCGCCGCATAGCTGTGATTCATCACCGTTGGAACAGGGCACTTTGTAATAACGACGGACGGCAAGAAGACGTATTGTCGATGGTAGTAAAACATTCCAATTGCGGAAACGACGGAAATTGCAAAGAACAATGGCTGACCGAGTCGCTTGGGAAATCGCCCCTCCCTTGCCTTTGAAGGGTGCGCTTTGGGTGTACGCGGTTGCTTTGCGGAATCGACGGGACTACTACTTTCGCACACCATTGCGCGCTGAAAAAAAAGTTTTGATATAAAACTTTTTAGAAATCAAGTCCTGCGCAATTGGCGCAAAGGGAATCAGCGGCAGACCATTTTCGTATGCTCTAACCCATGGTACTTTATCAGCTGCAAGGAGCCAGCTTATAGCCATAGCTTGACGGTTGAGCTATAGGTAATAGTATTTGGAAGATATTACTAGTAGGAATAAATAACATTTGAAACGCCTTCTTCATGCCTTCTTTGGATAAGTCTTAAAAAGCAACTGGGAACTTTGCTGAGACCTTCAAAGGCTTATGTTTCTTTTTGTACGCAATTAAAATGTTTAGGTCATGGCGAGATTAGACTAGTCAACCTAAGAGCAAAGCAACTAATAGGCGAACGGGCGAAGCTGCAAAAAAAAACAACACACACACACACAAGCCCCAAAGCGAAAGCGTAACCTAAGAACATTGCGCCCGCTTCATGTTGCCTGAAGAATCGCTATGCGGCTGAAAATTTTTTGATACAATGTGAAAAACTATAGCTGTATGATTATAAGCTAGAGAAGCATGTTCCCATCTCTTCATGTTTCAAGATACTTTACGCTACGCAATTCAGGAAACATGACTTTACTATACGTGACCAGATACGTGTCCGTTGGACCCTTTGCACTTACGTTAAGAGGAACATAACTTCCTATCCTTAAAAATTATTTTAATGCAGAGCATTACGAAAAGTTTGCTATAGCCGGTCCTAAAGATCATTGCATTCCTATGCAAGGAGAACGTATAAGCCCATCATTAAAAGTAACATGCAAATAAAAAGAATAGTCGGTTAAGACTAGTTTAATACGACGATTACTCACACAGTTGTCATGCAAGCTGGTAGAAATTGGACCCAAAGTTCACAAAAGCTTAACGTTTAGCGAAATGAAAAGATCACGCGTTTATAACGTTTCACTTACGTGATATCCAGTCGTCAAAGGGCAAATTTGTTTGATTTCAAGGCTGCGGATCTGCGAACCGTAAAAAAAACTTGCTCCGTGTCTCAAACCCAATAAAAGATAGCGGGACTAAAAAGATGCTCAGGTACTATAAGCAACGCGTACAAAGCAACTCCGCCGTCTTTGTAAGGAATTCATTTAACTGAGAAATACATAAAGAGAAGCAAATTAGTTTTTCAGTTTAACAACGAAACTGGATCCGAACGTCTCTTTTAGTTGTTCTATTAACAATTTCGAGCGGCGACCGTTCCAACGCAAAAGAATGAGTTCAGCGGCAAGCCTATGCTCAAAAGACAATTGAGAAAGCAGCTTAGGCCATTGAAAGTGGAAAAAGTTAGCAGCTATTATTTTCCCGTGTATACATGCTCACATACGAGCTTCGGTCGTCGAAAATGAGCTCTTTACAACGTTTTCAACTTCTCCGTCAGTTACATGAAATTTGAATCGCGTAAAAATGAACAAGATGGTTCTCAACGACTCGTCCTTCTTAAAAAGCGGTTAGGAAAGCAGCTGGCTCCCATCGGGACACCGAAAAGGCGGCAACGTGGTCCTGATGCCAAAAGATCGTTGCAGGAACGGTTTTGTTGCTCAAAAAGTGAAAATGCACTCTGTTTTAATGAAATAAAAGCAGTCTTCTGGTGCTTGAATTCTGGTTGCATGAAGCTGACTTTTTCAACACGTTGGGCAAACAGCAGTGCCAGTTGCGAAGTTCACTTCAAATGGTCATTTGTTTCGCGTACGACAGGACGTGTCAAGTCCTAAAAGCCTCGAAGATGCGAAGTTGATTTTTCGGATTTTGTTAGCTGCTCTGCCGTTTGAAGAATGCAGGTTCCTTCCTGACAAACATGCAACCATCGTGTTCTGCCCTTAATGACAAGGATGAGGACCATTTTGTCCGGCTCTTACCTAGGTGCAAGCCAATATGCAGCACTTATTTTGAGGCTTAGGCTTAGATAGGGGCAGAACAAGACGACATGCGAACTTACAGTATGACAATTGGGCGGCTGAGAGACATGAACCCATTTTCCCCTCCCAAACGGGCTTTTTTCCGTAAAACAAGCTTTCAAATGAAAATCAGTCAATCAATGCACCGTTAAATTCCGTGCACTTTTGTGTTGCTGCCGTTAGGAGCGGGAACAAAGTTCAAAGCTGAAGGCAGTGTGAATTCGTTCCCACTGCGCAAGTATAAGGAAGCAGAACGAAGGAACCGGTCCCTTCCTCTATTTGCCGCAAATAATACAGTAATCTGGCAATAATCAGGTTTGCTCTACTCGTAAACACACAGTAGGATAAACAACGTCGATTATGCGGGTATGCTCCCTCTCGTTATACTGTGACTTCACCGGCCATCCCGTTCTGCCCTTACCTAAACCTAAACATAAACATAAGGCTTATATTTTGGCTTAGGCTTAAGCCAGGGCAGAAGAAGATAGCCAGCACGCTCGCCAGTAAAGGCAGAAGAGGACGGCCTCACGCTTAACAGAAAGGAACCGTGAGTTTCCCTGACATTACGCGCGAAAAACCAAAAATCCATGTTGTTTATCATACTGTATGTTTACGAGTTGAGCAAACCTGATTATTGTTAGCTTACTGTAATGTTTGCGGGCAGATAGAGGAAGAGACTCGAACTAGTGGAATTGCGCAAAAGCAATTCGTTGCACTACTCGTTGAACGGGAATACTTCCCGAAAATACAATAAAAGTCTGCGCTGCATATTTTTTCAGGTTTTCCCTTCAATGTTGTTTAATTCATATGCAAATAGGTATTTCTGCTCCGCTGAACGCTTCAACTATTCCTCATGAAATCAACGGCGTTGGCAAGAGCCAAAATGAGTGAACGAACATTCGGTGAACGAAAGCAGTACAACTCAATGACATTGGCTACGTTGCAAGGAAACGATGACTCAACAGGCGATAACTGACTTGCCAACCCGAAACGTAGTTGCAAGAAAAAGCGGATAGTTCAAGAGTGAGCAAGTTTAGGGAAACTTTAAAATCCTTCTTTGAATTTTCGAGAGTTCAATCGTGTGGCAATCTGCTCAAGTTGGCGCTTCGCCTCGCAAACCGGAAAGTTCGACATGTCGTAATACTGCGGGGCCAATTTCAACAACCTGAAACACAGCGAACTCTTTGAGAACCTGCTAATCATTTATTTTATCCTCCTATTTTTTCAAAATAAGAATAGCGCGCATACCATTCAGGCTTCACTTCGGTTATTGTGCGTATGTAGTTCTTTGTTGTTAGCACAAATTCATTGTACAACACCCATTCAGGCTTGTGATCCAGCACGGAACTTGGATGCAAATGAACAATCTGATTGTCTTTCACAGTTTGATAGTGTCCTGCACGCTCCAGATGAGCGACCTAAGAAAACAATGTGTCTTTGAAAAACTACTTTGCTTCTTCTTCTCCTTCTTCCTCTTCTTACTTGAGTAAAGAAACCACTAACTAGAGCCTTTCTGATGTTCAGGTAGTAATCTTTGCTCGTGAATTCTGTACTTTTTCTTTTCAATCCTAATCGATCCATTATTCGAGCCAACTGTTGGCGCACATTGTCCGCATTCTTCATGGATCGATAATTTATAAAATTATCGTAGCACCACTGCACATCTTCGTGATCTGAACGAGTCGAAATGCTTTAAATCGCACACTGATCTTCGAAGTCAACTTACTCTGCTTGAACGCGTGATAAACGTTCAGTAGAGTTAGATGATCGCCGTCGATATGCGCGAAACGCATTTTGGCTTCGTCGGCCATCTTCTTAGCTTCCGCAGGACGCACAAAGCATTGGGGAACTGGAATAGAGGATGGCCCGCGCGGCCTTTAGCAAAGCGCAGGAATATGGTAAGAGGTGCGCAAGAGCGACCGTCGTACACTGGGTGTCATGGCACTAAATACTTTTGGTTCTCAGTGAGCTGACAAAAGTCACACCGGGGACACCTGGGAACCGGGATTACCTACTCCCTGCGACCACACATAAGCTAACACCTCCTTCCTTTTTGCGTTACGCTAAAGCACAAAACCCGAACAGCTGCATTACCTGACAGCATGGCCGTTATTGTCAAAATTTCATTGGAGCAATTGAAGTCGCATGAGGAAATCAACGTTTTGGAAAGTTGCGGATCCAACGGAAATTCAGCCATCACGGAACCCAACGGACTCAACTCGCCTTCGTCGTCCAACGCGCCAAGGTAGTTGAGAATCTCCAATGCTCTCATCAGCGTTTCGGGAGCTGAATAAAACATACGCACAAGTGTTGCATAAAGTGGGTTTGATCAAGTCTTTGTGGCCAACCTGGAGGATCCATAAAATCGAAATGAACCAAATCGTCGATTCCAAGCTTCTTCAGTTCCAACACCACACTGCCTAAGTTGGAACGCAAAATTTCCGGGTATGTCTGCTCTTCCATATCCTGCTTGAAGGCCTTTTCCGTGTACAGACGGAAACATTTGCCCGCACGTGTTCTACCAGCTCGGCCAGCTCTTTGCATAGCCGAAGCACGACTAATCGGGCATACAAGAAGAGATTCTACCCGAATACGAGGATTGTAGACCTATACGCACAACTCGAAATCAATGTACGAAAAGGAGGTAGCAACTACCTTTTGCTTTGAAAAACCTGGGTCGATTACGAATACAACACCATCAATAGTTAGGGATGTTTCAGCTATATTGGTGGATACAACGCATTTTCGGCCAATTGCGCCATTTGGCTTTCTTGGAGGAGAAGGCTCGAATATACGCTGCTGCAGGTTAGGGGGCAACGTTGAATACAATGGGATGCAACGGAGTTCGCCAACGTCCGGTCCCAAGTTGTCTATTTCCCGCTTTATTCTTTTACAAGCATCCTCAATTTCCTAAAAGCAACAATTGGTCCCATAAGCTAACCGTAGTTAAAATCTCTTGCACGCTCTCACTTCTTGGCCGGTTAGAAACAGCAAGATGTCTCCTTCAATTTCTTCGCATACGTGTATTTGGAGTACAGTACGAATGGCCGCCTCGAGATAGTCTCTTTCCGGTTCGGGCGTGTAGAAAATTTCAACCGGAAACGTACGTCCGGGAACGCACATCAGAGGACAATCTTCGAAGTATTGCTGCAAAAGAAAACATACACACCGCCGTTCTACAACAAAAGACAAAAGGAGGCGCAAAGACGTACTTGAAACTTGCCAGCATCCAAAGTGGCACTCATAATGACTATTTTTAAGTCCGGACGTTGCTTTGCAATTTCCTTGATAAGACCCATTAGTATGTCGGTTGCCAAGGTTCGCTCATGAGCTTCGTCAAGCAGTATAACTTGGTATCCATCCAGCATCGGATCAGACATTGCTTCCCGAAGCAACATACCATCAGTTAGGTACCTGAACATATTCATCAGTTTACTGTAGGCCTAATTGACAGATATAACACTGTAGCTGGAAGATTAGCGTACGGATCTTGTCTGTTATGCGCCCCACCGTCTGAGAAATGCAGGTTCCTTTCCGGCAAGCATGGCCGCTATCTTGCTTTGCCCTCACCTAAGCCTAAGCCAAAATATAAGCCTTACGTTTAGCCTTAGGATTAGGTAAGGGCAGACCAGGACGACTGGCAAGCTTACCATATGACAGTAGGACGCATAACCGATAATATGCCCCTTAATACAGTTGAACTTTGGTGGAAGGTACGTTGCTATTCCATTTTGATTGTACCGAAAAATTTCATCTTCCATATCACGCCTAAGTGTAAGCTTATGAACAGATCGGTAACTCTTCAACATCAACCACTCAATATCCTTACAGCGGGACGTGGGCCAGTTCTATTGGGCCTACATTTCAGGGGCCTCTTCCGCCCGCAAATAATACAGTAATCTTGCAATAATCAGGTTTTCTCTGCTCGTAAACATACAGTAGGATAAATAACACGATTTTGCGGTTATGCGTCCTCCCGTTATGCCGCGACTTCGCCATCCATCCTGTCCTGCCCTTACCTAAGCGTAAACCTAAACATAAGGCATATATTTTGGCTTAGGCTTAGGCCAGGGCAGAACAGGATAGCCGGCACGCTCGTCAGTGAAGGCAGAACAGGACGGCCATACGCTTAACAGAAAGGAACCGTGAACTTCTCAGACATTACGCGCGAAAAATCGAAAATCGATGTTGTTTATCATACTGTATGTTTACGAGTAGAGCAAACCTGATTATTGTCAGGTTTACTGTATTGTTTGCGGGCACATAGAGGAAGAGACCCCTTGCGACAGTTAATACTTGAAATAAGTTGCTGGACTTTCGAGATTCGGCATTTCTGCTTCTGCATCCTTCTTCTTGTGCCCTTCCGGGGAGAAGAAGAGCACAAAAGCAGAAATTCAAAATGTAGGAAGCGCAGCACATCGTCGGCAGTAGTGAGTACCGCTATTACTACGATAGTTCATTATGAGGAAGACACAATGAAACGTACAACTGCCCATGTCACGCACAAACCCTGCAACCGCCAGCCGGAGCTTACGGTACTGTCGTTACTGTGCGGATTCTCAGGTTAGAGTAAGCCTGATGCAAAGCTGCACGTTTTCTACGCGCAGGATGTGACTCCAGCTGCTTGAATCTAACCCATGATACTTGGTCAGAGCCGTTTTGACCTCTTGGGGTTAACTTCACTTCAAATGAAGCTCAAGGGTGGGTACAGGTTTAGTATTTGGGATCCAATACATAACAATAAGCATCACAAAAGGACTACGTAACTATTGCATATGCAAGTTTCAAGGCAGAGTAGTCTCTAAGGCGAAATGCGACCAAATACATGAGGTCAAACTGTCGGATGTCAAAACTTAGTGTATCGGCCTGAGGGCAATATACAGACGAGAAAGGTTGCACTTACTTCAGCAAGGTTCTAGGGGAACTGCAGTCTTCAAATCTGATTGTATATCCCACTTCTGCGCCAAGTCGTACGTCCATTTCCTCGGCAACCCTTGTGGCTACTGACATAGCAGCCACTCTTCTTGGTTGAGTGCAGGCCACAGCCCGTCGAATACCCTTTGAACTTAAGGATGGTCTCGTTCTAAGGAAATCTACGCACCACTGTGGAATCTGAGTCGTTTTTCCGGAGCCTGTTTCTCCAACTAAAACCATAACCTGATTGTGACAGAGCAATTCCACAAATTTGTCCCGGTATTCGAACACGGGCAATTGGGAACGTTTGACCAACAATTGACGATATCGCGCCGAATAGGGCAACATTGTAAGCGGATTTTTGTTAGGATCAGTTTGCAACGCTGGCGATACCAAACCAACGTTGGGAATAACTGTAGGCGAACTGTCGGAGGTCGAATCGCCATTTTTAAGATCTTCTTCGCTATCGCGAGTCTTCTTCAAACTCTTACCGTCTCCTACGTCAATGCGATGTCGTTTTGACATTGTTGAATTAAAGAATTTTGTCGCCTATGCGCAGTAGAAGCCTGAAACAGTTCAAATCCGCATGAACAAGCGCGTTCTTTCAATATCCGAAACAATTGTCAAATTTATTAGATCACGCAAAGCGAACTTCGCAACGACCGCATAAAACGTTGGTTACACATGGACTTTCTTTCACATTCAGTTACGAAGCTGAACATGCTCGTACAGGAAAACTACATTTTCACAGTAACATAAAACGAACATTTTAAGATTTTAGAAGACTAAAACGTTTGCTTAGAAAAGAACTTTTACCTTTAAGTCAAACCAGCGTTAGCCAAATTACCAGGAAAGGCGAACGCTCAAATGTTAACGATTACTAACATACAGTAGCGGACTAAATGATGTGCATGTAACAACAAGTATTCGTATACGCTGTACACAAAGTGCTGGCCTTTTCAATAAGTATAAACTGTCTTATTTGCCAAGCGAAGAGAACTATTTTAATTTGTAGCGCGTAGTTTACGCAATTTAGCACCAAACGTTGCGAAGCGCGCGATAAGCAGTATTGCTGCAAATTGGCACAACAAACCGCGCTGTTGCTACTTGTAGCTTTGGAAATATTTTCTTTTTCTACCAGGATCACGTTGGAAAATTTAAATTTCCATCTCCGTGCGCTTACAGCGGGAAAGAAGCTTTTTAAGTGTTCACAACAAATTTGTAAACGTTAACGCAGTTTTCAGCTGCCTAGCTCTCTTGTTGAATAAATGTCATTCACATATGATGGCATTTGCGAAGGAACGCAGAAGCACTTTCAAATGGACGTTTATGACGAATTTTCAAAGGTACGTTTGATTTCTATCCCGCTGTTATCGCTTTACTCAACCGCTGTACATCTTACATTCGTTACGCGCTCAGTTCTCATGATGTTACCCCTACGTAAGTCTAAACCAACGTAGAAGCTTTATGCTTACGCAGAATAGGACGGCCGGCAAGCTCGCCAGAAAGGAACCTGCATTTTTCAGGCTACAGTAACGCGTGGGCGCACAACGAACAAGAGCGTAAAAGTTAAGCTCCCGTTGCTCTACCGCTGGCGTACTTGTCCTCCCGTTGTTACAGAATCGGTGAACAGCTTCTTCAACCGTTACCAAAAGCAAAAGCGGCACATGAACAACCATTTGATGACTTTGCGTACAAAGATTTCGCTAAAAAGAGCAAACAAATTTCTCTGCCATCTAATATATGCGTATAGAAAGTTTCCTTCTTATCGCTTGTGAAGACGAGACTTAAAGCTCGCGTTTGCATGTCATGTATCTTGAAAATCTACAGTCAATTATATCTTGATTCTTTTACCATTCATCCATCGTGCTTATGGCTCGATTTGTACTTCAAAAAATCTCTTTTTCTTAACGCATGCCAAGTTCAGTCTCTGCTCCTAATTTCCTGAAGATTAGCTTTATTGCAACATTGTAGTTCTTGGATACAACTTATATCTATAATTTTAGTTTGATCCTCTTTGCTAATTAACAAAGGGTATCAAATTTTGAGCTGAATGGATTGCTCGCTCCTATGGAAACTACTTCATACAGGAAACGTACCTGCTTTTCCTTTTATATATATTCGAAACGATTGCGGCTTATAACGCCTGTAATCTGTTCAATACAGAAAGCAGAAGATCGGAACAGCGCTTTGATGAGTACATAGCTAGTCAGTAAATGTCAACGTAAAGTTGCGGAGCGACTAAATAAAGTTTACTCAATATTAAAGCAGTAGTCGCTAAACGCATCCAGTTGCTTTGTCTTCCGGCTAACAATGCAGTTTGCTTTTAGTGAATAGAAAGCAAAAGCATGTAAAGCTGCCTGATTAATCAAAGTAGGGAATTTAGCAGAAGTCAAAGTAGAATTTGTACGTGCTATTCGATCAGGCTCACCACTCAGTAACTGGCAATGACGTAAATACTAAACTGTGCTTGGAATGTACAGCTGCATCAATACAAGCAACGCTCTGTTCGCCTACAGCAACATTGGTATTATCTCTTGAGCGGATTGCTCCAACAAAGGTTGTGCCATACGCACAAAATCAACAAAGCAAAAATTTACGGTTTGCTCAATAAACTTACCTATTTTTCGAAAGCCTTATTTGTCCAATTTCCGATAACTTTCCGTCTTTACATAATTTTCCCATTTTGAGTGGGAATGCACGCACCTGCGTAAACTATTCTGTTTATGAAAGCGCAGTCGCGGAGGATTGGCTCATTTAGCGGCTATGCCTATTTCCGCCAACGTGTTGTTCTTTTTGACTATGTGTTTTTTCGTTGAAAGCCTGGTAAGCAGTTTGTTTCTACTCGAACATGACCATTTTGACGCGTAGTCGTTTTTCCTAAGTTTCCGTCCACTGAATTTAAAATTTTCAAATTACACCTTTTCATTTTAAAAACCATGCAAATTTTCTAGTACTTACCACATCCTCATTAAGCTGAACGCTCATGAGCTTCTATATGCATAGAGGTTTAGTAGATTTCCTTAGCCTCAATTTCGCTACCGAGTTATCGACTTTTAAAGTGGTGTTCATTTAAGAAAAAAATTAAGGAACTTTTTAGAGCGACTCCAAGTTTGTACTGGTTTTCAAAAGTTTGCAATTACGTATTAATCGCGAATAAATAAGGCGGACGAAGCTTCATCAGCTTTCCTTTTCTCCGTGTATGCTTCAAGGCAGCTTTTGTAACGCCTTAAACGGTGTGATTAAGGGGCTCAGGATTTGCTGCCGTTAAAATTGGCAGCCCGCGTATCAGTGCGGTGAGCCAGCGGTCGAATTGTGGCGTTTTATTGGCATAAAGATTTAAAATAAGCAAAGCGCTGCTGATATTGATGCGCAGGTTAGCGTTAAGATACGAAAAGGTGAAATTGTATGCTTAAGGCAAATACAACGATGACAGATGAGGCCAATAATTTTTTTTGAACACATACACGCATTTGCTTTCAGCCATTATGCTGCTGGAAAGGAGAAGACGACGACGTGAAGTCAGACTTGGTAAGAGACAAACGCATTGAAGAGTTTCCGTGAGTTAGTACGCTGAACACAGTTCTTGAATGCTGCTACTGTTTTTAAGTCCAATTTCCTCTTATGCGTTGATCGTAGACTTCCTTCTGTTTCTTTAGGAAAAAGTGGAATTAACAAGGTGGGAAAAAAATAAATACGACAGCGTGATGGCCGTGTACAAAGATGAAGTACGGGATTGTATGAGGAAAATGTGTGTAGGCACGAAACGTCAGCTGCAGCAGTGGGGAAGATCAAACGGCGAACCAAGGGAACTTTTGGATAAATTCGCTAGCTGCAAAGCAGACTGCGAAAAGGTACAAAAGTCTCACAAACTAAACAGGGTTGAAAAGGATCGATAAATACAATAAGGATTTTAAGCTAGTGTTAAACCAACGTAATAGATTTACACTAAATGTTGGATTCTACATTTAGCCATAATGCTTCCAAAGCGTTCATTCTGGAATAGCCCGAATTAGTCTTCTGTCATTCCATTGCAGATGAACAAGCACGTATTGGTGGAAATTGAGGATATAAGCAGAAAGAAAGATTGCCACGATACAATGGTACAGTATATGAAGCTTGGCTACGACGACTTAGCTGAGCGTACTTATCTACACTACACAACTTCGATTAGAAAATAAAATTGCTCAGGGACTTTACTTGCTAGCTTTTTGTTGAACGGTAATGATATGTTTACCATTTGATCAGAGGTGAATGAACTTCTGATCCACTCGACAGTTCTCATTCAGCTAATGGCATTCGAGCTATGAGCACAGTCGCTAGGTTGGCTTACATCTGCAACTATTAAAGCGACCATCTCCGCGGCAGATTCTCTCCTACATTTATTAGCAATCAGTAATGGAATTCATCATTTACTTTTTAGCTTCGACATAGAGCAAACCGTGCTCTGTCTTGCGCTGACGGCTAAATTAGCAGCACTAAACGTTGGAACAAATGTTATACGTGAAAGTTTTACACCCTACCTGAGAATCACTAAAGACTTACCGTATACCTTAAGCGAAAACGTCTTTCTAACATTGGAACTTGACCTATCGCTGTACTCAATTTAAAGAATCGCATACAAATTCATTGATTGTGTTGCGACCGTTCGCGTACGTAGTACAAACCTAGCGGCAGGCTTTGTTCATGCGCACCTTTTTGTTTTAGCCCACGTTGTGTTTAGGGGCCAGGGGGCAACGGCAGCCTTGAAGCTGGAAAAGGGGAGGGGTCGGAAATGCCTTTGCGCGTCACTGCACTAGATCGACCAGGGGGCATAAAGGCCGTCAATACAGTATACCATAGGGTGTAAAAGATTGTTAGGAACATATACTGACTGCTTCTACAGTGGGCACAACCGGCGCTAATTTCCTTGATTGTGTCGGCGGTGTCTTGTTAACGGTCTGACAGAGAATGGTCAGAAGGGTATTGCGAAGTTCCACACGTCCCTTGGCGTACGAATTGCGCCTACGTGAGAGGGACCCCACCACCAGGACAACTCAAGTCCGACGCTGCTTGGACTCTCTTATTCCGGACTGGAGAAAATATGTAAAGTGGTCGGATAATCGTACGCACGCTACGTGCAAGCTGTGCGGCAGAACGTTATGTACTCCCAAGGGAAAGCCGTTTTCTTTCAAAAGGCACTTGCTAGGTAAGCATCAGCCCAAAGCAGAAGAAGCGACATCAGAGAGGCGTTCAAATGTAGCCCACACTAAGCTGAAGGTAGTGTAGTAGCTTTTTGAAACATTACTTACGGTTTAAGCGCGTTCATAGGGTGCTCTAAGTCGAAAACGAAACGGAAGACACTGTCGTGTCACTCCTGCTGCTTTGAAGAAGAATAAAGGTTCGCAAGCCGGCTCGTGCGGTCATGCTGAGAAGAAGGTTTCGGAAACTTTGGAATCCGGTGGTCTTGCGGCCGGAACCGGTAACGCAATGAATTCTTTTTGCACGAGACCGCTTACTTGTGAGGATCATAACAATGTTGTTGCAGCAGAAAATGCAAAATCAAAGGCTCCATTAGATGATGAAGGACCAAAAAGGAACGCTACGAAACAGGACAACCGGTTGGTTATTAATACAAACTGGTCAAGCAATGGGCCGTTTGCAAACTGTCGTCCGTGCAAGCTTACGGACGAAGAACTGGCTACCGTTTGCTCTTTTGAGTGGCAGCTCCATGGCAAGCGATCACTGGACGGCGAGTGGGTCACCTGCGAATGGTGTACGGAAGCATTTCCCATACTTGAAGAAAGTCCATTAGAAGAGTTCAAGAAACACTTGACGAACTGGCATAACATTGAGTTCTTGAATGGTTGGAATGAATCTATGGTGAACGAGCTTTCGCCGGAAAGAAATCTGGCCCTGGATGGTCAGTATCTGTTTTGCAACGTTTGTTGTTCGGCCATATTCATTACCTTTGCGGATCTCGAAAAGCATATGAACGAGCACCACGGTATATATTGAGCATCAACATTGTTTCGAAGCAAAGACCTAGTTATGCTTGCTGCCCAATAACTACTCTGTTTGGCCTGTTTGGTGCTACCCGCTTAACATGAAGCTGAGAAATTTAAAAAAATGTGTCCTCACCTCCTACCGTACTGTATTCCCCCTTGGTAACATCTTATATTCCACAGAGCTTTAGCAATTGACTCTCCTTCTTCAATCTGAGTGTGTTACATTAAAACAGTCACCAAAAGTTCTATTTTCACAAATACAGAATATTTGTGAAATTTGGTACTCTCTTTTCTAATCTGCTTCTTGAAGGCGCGGATGCTTGCTTTCAGAGGCTTAGGGAACACGTTTTTTGAGGGCGATCATGTTGGTCATACTGTAACTACGTCGGCCGTTCTGTTCTCCCTTGCCCAAGCCTAAGCCTGAACATAAGGCTCATATTTTGGCTTTGGCTTGGGTTTACAGCAGAATCGGACAGCCGGCATGCGCAACAGTAAGGGCAGAACAGAGTGCTTGCATTGTTAAAAGAAACGAACCTGCAAATCTCAGACGATGGGAAGCATACCCGACGAAACCCGTTTTGGGAATAAGCTGAAGAAGTTTCCTCCATTTTACCTAGCATATAATATAGAACTGACCTTGAACAGGCCTCTACTAGCCAATATCACTTGCTTGCAACTAATCTAGGCTTTGCTGTAGACGTTGTGAAAAGGTGTATCCATCAAATTTTGACTTTTCAACAAATCGCACTGGTTTGAAGAACTGCTTAAGAGCAGCTGAATCGCCCAAAGAGTTTTTGATGATTGACTTACATTTTCAGCGCGTTTCCGAACAGCTAATTAACCAATTCTGTATTATTAGTTTCAAATTAATCGGCCGCTCGAAAGCCACAAATGAACTTATGTAAAATTGCGTAGGCGCACAGTTCTCCTTATATTGCTTATGATTACGATAACATCGTCATTAATCGAGGACTAATTTGCTCAGATGCGCTCGGTCGTTC
This sequence comes from Trichuris suis, assembly GCA_000797535.1. Classification (NCBI taxonomy): domain Eukaryota; kingdom Metazoa; phylum Nematoda; class Enoplea; order Trichinellida; family Trichuridae; genus Trichuris; species Trichuris suis. The sequence continues at coordinate 2,217,338 of KN538375.1, read as the reverse complement.
AAGTCTGTCGTGATTAAACAAACGCGTGTCTAAATTAATAAAAGACAATGGCAGGCGCCAACTTTATTCAATAATGAAGAAGCTCACAGCAGTTGCATTGCTCCTCCTCGTATTATGTGTTGCGGCGGCGGCTAAAGAACGACATTCAAAACAGGTAACCAACGTGAAAGAATCGAAGTGAATGACGCTGCAAGCATTTCCTTATCCACTTTCCTACGACACCTTAAATGTGGTAAGGATGATCACTGAAATATTAACGTTACAACAAAAATCGCGGGTCTTGTTTTCCCGAAGCCTTGCAAAGACGGCAGTCACAAAAGTAGATAACACAATGTGCTCGGGGAGAACGCTGACCGTCCACTTCTGCCCTTACCTAAACTTAAGCCTAATTATGATCTTATATTTCGGCTTTGGCTAAGGCAAGGGCGGAACGTGATGGCCCGTTGCAAACCATCGGCGTTTCACTGCATGCTTGCGGGCGTTCTGGCCTCTATCTAAGCCTAAGCCTAAACACAAAGAGTATATTTCGGCTTAGGCATAGGTAAGGACAGAACAGGGTAGCAGGAAAGCTTGGTAGCAAAGTGGCTAGCATTTTTCTGGAATGTGACCTGCATTTTGTTATCGGTTACTGTAAGTTTGCGGGTTTCTAGTAAACGAGAGCTACAGTTTCCATTGTAGTGACTGCAAAGCTTATAGCCAAGTTGTTTAAAGGCAGCACAATAACGTGCATGCTCTGCATGGACAAGTTTAGGCAGAACTATATTTAGCAAAATTACTTTTTAAATAAGTTTACGAAAGTGGTTACTCACGCAGTCTTTCAGGTGGTAATTAGAATAACGCATGTAATGTAGTATAGTGCTTGTGTTATGACGATTTGTATACTTAAACAGCACAGTATATTCGTTTAGGCGCCTCCACGACGTCATCGGCATAAAGGAAAAGTAGGTAGTCTGTCCTTGAATAGGCGACCCATTCTAACCATGAAAATATTTACTTCAGTTGCGTGCCAAAGAAAAGGTCAACAAGATAATGGTACGTGTATTTTTTTAATTTCACTGCTGAAATTAGGGTGTTCGAAATTTGCATATTCATGAATCATCAATCGAATAAAAATGAGTATTAACAGAATAGAGCTTAGCGCATAGGCACCCTGTCCTTGCTGCTGTGCGTTGACGATACAAGGTTGATTCCAAAAGCTTTGTTAGCAAAGATGTTCGTAAACTGTTCAGTTTGTTGCTTTCGCTTGTTTCATACCATAAAAAATAATACATGCCATAAAAAGATTTAACAAGACGACAATATTGATGCTTCTACGCATTATCGATAGTAGAACGCAGTGAAGCTAACAGAAGACGAAGAAAAACGGTATGACAGCCTAAAGGGTTCGTACGACCATAAGGTTGAAAAATGCATCAAAGAAAATTGCACCCATCAACCTTCAAAAGAGAATGGCGGAATTTTTAAAGCTGACGATGATCCATCTGCGCGGAATGTTAAAGAATGCTCTTCAACATGTCACCGGGTATGATCTTCTTGGTTTTCTAAATGTAAACTCACTAAAACAGGTATAAGCTGTAACTATCTTTTGTTACGATTCTACAATGGGTACAAGCATTCGAAAACAATGCTCATTCAGATGATTACGAATAAATCCTAAGGCTACGTGTAGTAAGCCTATAAACCTCGTTCAACTTTCCTCATTTTCTTTCTCTCAAACTGCTTCTAATTTTGAGCGCATTTTCCATTTCTATGGTTCCTTTCTGGGCTTACGCTGTGCTGGAACTTCTAAAACGAAGGCTTGCGTTCTGTAATGCCCCTTATGCCAACCAACAGCTCAGCAGTGCACAAGTGGTACTTCATTACTAGATTACGGTAATTTTTAAAAAGCAGTGAGATTTCATACTCCCGCTATTAACAGCTGTACAATAAGCAACAAATGTTTAATCATTTCTAAAGCAAACATTGATTTTGATTTTTCAAGGAAGCTCGGCATGATTTTACGGAATTGTGGAAGCTGTCCGACAAGCGTGACTGCTATGAACTAATGCGCGATTACATGGAACTTGATAATCCTAAAGAAGCCATCAAGATATACATGCTGTACAAGAAGCACTATTTTTGCAATGAGGTATCGCTTGTAACAGGCGGCTGTGACTTCCCTGAACCTTGAAGTGGCAAATTAAAGCGCTTGCAGTGCTTGTCTTTTTTGGGGGGAGAAAAATTGGATTCAAGGCAAACAAGTGCATCATCCCGTAAATTGATTAGGCAAAGAGTTTTGCAACGCATCTGCTGGTATACTTTTCAAAATCACATGTGGACTGCGTCGGTTCGAACTGTTTTCTGCTCTCCCTTATCACGGCTTCCAAGCGTTGCTATTTTTGCAACGAACGCTGCTTAAAAGATTTTACCTAACGTAAGCGGCAAGTTGACTTTGACAGACGAAAGTTGAGTTCTTTGTAACGAGTGAATTAAGCTTCACATCTTTTTCAGAAGATAATAGAACCTGACTACCACAGTTTCTACTGTACGCGCGTCGCTGACGACGCTATTAGTCATTCCTGAAAGTTCCGAGGCTTTTCCTCGTTGTTTTGTTCTCCTCTCCGCTAATAGACGATCCAGCCATATACTGGTTAGTTTATCGGCGACTAAAGAACCCGCAGAACAGCATAAACTGGATAAAAAATTGCAGGGAATTTTAACACATTGCTTAATTAAAATTTCAATTGTTTTATGGCAACCATTGTTTAGCAAGTTATCCGGTCTACTAAGATTCAACATCATCACTAACTGTGAGGTGGCTTCATCCTGACAGTAACGGTAAGTTCAAACATGAACAACCGCAGCGTTATCGGTACTACTTGCAGACGAGACGCAAGTCCGTTAGGAAAAATTGATCTGCAGATGATCTCGCCAAAAGGCACCTGAACTATCACATTCCAGTTCGATACGAGATTTTTTGTATTAATGATTCTCAGGTTCCTTTGATCAGAACAGATAGTCTGTTTTAATTGACCTAAAATCTTCCCAAAATGGTGGTCCACGGTGAAGTACGAATTAACAAACCGAACTGCAATTGTTACTAGTGGGCGTCGGTCGCTTTATTAGAAAAATCTGGTCTTATTATTATCTGATTAGCTCTGTTGCCAAAAAGTCACGCATACGTTGTTAAACACAAAGGGAAGAGTTAGGAACCAAACGGCAAAAGGATTAGACGATTTAAAATTTACCTATAAGTTGCGATGTGAAGAATTGATCGAGCTGCGGGAAGAGCAACTCAGCGTCTCTGAAAGAAACTTCTCTAAAGGTTTTCATAGTTAGTATCACTGTGTGAGACATGCACACGCATAAGTACGCCGCCGCTTATGCTAAAATCGCTTTGCGTCCCAACTACGGATACTGTTTTCGGGATAAGTATTGTTTAATGTAGTAAACGTCTTAACCACCAACTGAAGCAGCACTCGTGTTCAACAAATTATTTAAGCAAGGTTTCAATTGCTCGTTACGGCAAACATTGTTCAGCACGTTGCGGAAATTGATCATACATTCGCCATCTTCGTTATTTTCCAGGTCATTTTATCGTAAAGGAAGCGATGCATTAAACATGAATCCCGTCGGTGAATAATTTCTATAATAAATTCACCATGTTCATTACTTTTCAGGTCTTTATATCCTAAAAATAACAGCACTAAACACGAAACGTCAATGCGTAACAGTAAACTGCACTTCAAGCCATACCAGTTGGAAATTATCAGCGACAGCAGATTTACAAAAGCCATTGGAGAAGTCGACCTCTCGGCGACTTCCCCAAATTGCAACTGAAATAGTCTCACAGCAGATACTGTCACTGTAGCTTGCAAATCACTTAAAGCATTTTAAAACATTAATGATTCTCAGGTTCCTTTGATGTAAACTGATAGAAGCCTGATATTGTACGGGCAGCATTCAGCGGCATTACTACCGAGAACGTGCCTTTTAAATGCTGTCCAGTGAGCTGACTATCTTAGGAAGGAAGCACAATAGAACCGAAGGTTTAAAAATAGGGTAGCTTATAACAGGCGTATAGGTTTTCTTTTGGCAGAAGTACCAGGCGCCCGTTTTATTGAAGAAAGGAAGGAAACAGAGCTTTCGGGACAGGGGAGACAAGGAAACCTTGGTAGTCATACGGCGCAGGTCCTAGGCCCAAGGTCCCTCTATCGCGCTAACGACGGGAGCTGGACTTCCCCAAAGCTCTGACCCTTTCCTTTTCTCTGTTGGGCTTTTTCAATAAAACGGGCACGCCGTACCTCTCTCTATTGAAGGCCTGAAGGCTTAAGATCAATCGAAGGAGCGAGTTTTTATAATACGGCGGAAAATACTTTTAACGAAATGCTGAAAGCACTGTAGCGGTCTTAGCAATGCAGAAAATTCAACGTTCAGCCGCCTTTTAGTATGTGCTGATTCCATCCATGATGAATAAGGCATTTTCACAGGAATGGAACCTTCGGTCGTCACGATTACAGTAGGCCAAGAGAAGCATCAATCTTATAACGGTTCGTTTCATTGGAAGAATGTTTAGTAAAAAAAATACTGAAGTGCTTTTCTTCGCGCAAGGCGCTTTCTTGTCTTCAAGCTGCGCATTTGAAACGGACATACGGGGTGCTTAGGTATTCGCGGTAACAGATTAGCTCTACTGATTTTTGTCACCTTTAAAATTTATTAAGACTGAATAGAAAATCTCGTTAAGGCACTTTAATATCGTGAACAGCAAGGCTGCTGTCTTGGTCGTACGAACCTGAATTCCTGTTTTTGCGGACAGTAAGAAAGTCTAGGGGCGTTCTAACGTAAGGGGTTCTCTTTCAACGCGTTCGTCCACTTCGTTTACGTGGACCGATGCCGAATATAAAAGTATTTTCCGGCAACTCGCACCAAGAACTTGCGTGCAAAATTTGCGAACGGCTGCAGATAGAAAATGGACGGGTAACAGCAAAGAAGTTTTCAAATCACGAAACTTGGTAAGTAGAAGCCTCATTGCCATGACCAATCATGGATTGAAACCTTTTCTTGATTGAAGCGTTGAGATAGGGGAGAGTGTGCGAGGTGAGGATGTTTACCTAATCCAGTCCGGTTGCGGCGAAGTGAACGATAACTTAATGGAGCTGCTAATAATGATAAACGCATGCAAGATCGCAAGTAGCTATCGAGTAACTGCTGTGATTCCCTGCTATCCCTATGCCAGACAAGACAAGAAAGACAAGGTAAATCCTCCATTCCATTTGTCCCTACGTTACTTGTTTTGAATATCCTCATTCGTGCAACGCAGCCGTAAAGCGTCTGCCTTGCTCGATTCCTTTCTTGGACATGCTTTACCAGATGAGCTTCTGGTTTAGAGCAGAGCGCCAATATCGGCGAAGCTGGTAGCCAACATGCTGTCGGTGGCCGGAGCTGACCACATAATCACGATGGATTTGCACGCATCACAAATTCAAGTTGGCAATCGCATCTTCACGTCAACAAGTATTAAAAACACGGTCTTTCATTCAGGGCTTCTTTGACATCCCTGTCGACAATCTCTTTGCCGAACCGGCAATTTTAAAATACGTGAAGGAGAATATCCCGAATTGGCAAAATGCCTGCATAGTTTCGCCTGACGCTGGTGGAGCAAAACGGTAAAAACTTCATTTCTATGTAGTTTTCTGATTTTCGAACACGTTAGTTATTTTTGTTTCCATCTTTGCATAGGCGGAATGCTAATTACGATAATATGAGCGGTGTACAACGTTTTTCACTTTTACAGTCTCTTTTGTGTAGCAAATGGTGGCTGTGAGTTTTTTTGCTAATACTGTTGAGCGTATGCGTCTTTCTGACACGGAAAAACTTGCTTGCCTAACGGCTGCTGCATAGGAGCCGGTTCTGCATTCTTATTACTCTGACGGTTGTACCTGCGCATAATTAAGAGATTTAAAAATACAGTAACCCTCTGTCCATTTTTTAAATTTTCATCCATGTAATAGGTTAGCAGGCATACCGAGTAGAAATAATCGAGTGTCTGCCAGGATGACCATTTGGTTGAACAGGACGCACCAATAGATCATTATTACTCTGCATGTTAATCTTGATTTTGTCGTGGCATTTGTCAAAGCCATATAAAGGCACGCATTTCTTTTGTATTGATTGCTCGCCTTCTTAATGAATGAGTGTAGTTCTGATTGCTAAGTGATTCTCCAAATATAAACACTTATGGGCAGCCTACAGTACCCCTTGAGAAATTAAGTACTGCTTGAAGATACTGCTTGGTTGCTAAATTATTTTACCTATTGAGAACCGCAGCTCGTTTTTCCTTTTAGGGTGACGTCAATAGCGGATAGATTAAACGTCGATTTCGCATTGATACACAAAGAAAGGAAGCGAGCAAATGAGGTGGAAAGAATGGTGCTCGTTGGCGATGTCAAGGATCGAGTAGCCATTCTGGTAGACGATATGGCTGATACGTGTGGTACAATATGCTTGGCAGCCCAAAAGTAGTTGGCTTTAAATTCATCTAAAATTTGCATATGTTTCAAATCCGTAGGCTTGTCGAGGCGGGAGCCGAAAGAATTTTTGCTATTTGCGTCCACGGTGTCTTTTCGGGTCCCGCGCTTACTCGTCTCAACAATTCAGTTTTCGAGGCGGTCGTTGTGACGAATACAATTCCACAAGAGGAGAACATGAAGAAGTGTTCAAAAATACGAACTATCGACGTGTCGATGATATTGGCCGAAGCAATACGCAGAACGCACAATGGCGAATCCGTCTCCTATCTATTCTCGCACGTGCCGCTGTAGCGGTTCCAATTCTTGGCCGTACTTATTCAAAACCGATCGGATGATTTTCAACGCTGACCTTTGCTTAGTAGTTTCCCTCATAATGAGTTCAAATTTAAAATGGAGGCAACAAAAATGGTTCTCACATTTCAATATTTATGCTTGGCGTTACGACAACTCAATTATACAACAGTAGCATAGCGGTGGACAATTATGGAACCTGAACATCACATTTGTTTGAATCAGCTCATAACAGGATATAGCGTCATCGCTGTTTTTTTAAACGCTTTCAGCCAATGCGCGTATTTGCTCCGAAAGACTTATGTTAAATTCCATCAGAGCGACGCACGCCTCTTCCGCCAGCGTGCCAGAGCCAATGATGGCGTGAAATTCTGAAATGGCTGTGGTTGCTAAGCCGGCGAGTTAATTGTCTAATAGTTACGTTTGTTCTTCTCGGCGAGCATTTGGCAATATACGAGCAGCAGTACCTCAACGTCGACTTGTTCGCAACAGCCAAGTACTTCAACGCGACGGTGATGGAGGCTGGCAAAATTTGAATGTTAAAACGAACCTGACGATCAAAGACGCTTACCGTAAGCTGCGCAAATGTAGCAACGACTCTCTGGCATCTTTGGCCCCAATTAGAAATGTCAATCTTTGGTAGGGTGAAACTGTACCGTCGGTAAGTGCCTTCGTTTCGGAGCACCCGCCAAGGTCATTGGCTGCGCACAAGAGATCCCTATGAAGCTCGGCGATTTCCTGGCTTAGGTCAGCCTGTCGAGGAAAGAAGTTACCGCACGCTTCAAGTTTGCTCTCAAACAAGGCTTACCTCGCCGCCAGCCGAATCCATGACGAATCGGTGAACTTTGCTGATGCACTCGGAGATGAGAAAGATTTGAAATAGCAACTTGTGTAGCGAACGGCATAGTTCCAAACCCTGAAGTAAAGTTCAACAGAAATCGAAACCCACAGAAATGGTAGCCTTACCTGTTCCTTGGTCGAATGTTCCATTTTGGTTATGAGCAATTGAAGCTTTAAAGCTGACTTGAAATTGTTAAGCACCTATACGCACGTAACGAACGTGACGTGGAAGAACAAGGTAAGCGCAAACCTTAATTGTGTGCTCCTTTCTTTCAAAGTAGGTTTCCAAGTGTCCGTTCAATTCCATAAGGTAAAATTTGTGCCGTCGGTAAAGGTCGGCATTTTCCATCTGCAAAAAGCCGCGTCAAAACGTTCGCTACCTTTTGTTCCTTGAAAAGCCTACGCTGACGTCGGAAACGAACAGAAACGGGAAGTCGGCTATTTTCAACAGCACAGTGACTGAGTTCAAAAATTGAATAGTGACGTCATGGAACACGGGCGACATTGACAAAAAGTGGCAAGCGTCTCGTATGAGCCCACTCACTTTGTGAGTCGTCTCCTAAAAAACGCCCACGCTTACAAAATAATAATACAATACAAAAAGGCGACAGCATACGCGGATGAGCTGAGTAAAAATGAGCTCCGCGGATCTGATCGATCCGGAATTGTTTAAAATTTGTAAGAAACATTGATTCCACGTTTCTTCAATTTGTCCAGTCGAATGATGCGGGCATTCCAGGTTGAAGGACAAACGCGTAGGGCGCCGCTCGGCGGACTCGCCGGAGCCAACCGGTTCCGCAGCTTCGGATAAGCTGGACACAAGCGACCTTAAGCAATAAAGCATTGATCCCATGACTTAGAGCTATAAGAAGAGCTCTTTCATACTGCGTGGGCGTATGCAATACATTTTCAGCGGCTTTGTCGTTTGGGCTTCCGTCCGAAAGGAACATGTGTTCAAGATCACCGGCAGTAGGCAGCTCAGTAGACTCTTCCGCTACACTGTCGCTGCTAGCTTCCTGGAAAAGGATGTATTGTTAAAAAGCGGGAAAGTGATCGATGAAGTGAAGTATGCCTCATCCGACAGGTCGCTTTCCGAGTGCGAACCCGCACTGTATTCTACATTTTCCGGGGCATTGTCGCCACTCGGCGATTCCGGGCCGTCGTCTTCGACTTGTTGAGAACGCAAAGTGGTCAACCAGTTGAAGCAGCTCTCCGACGATTCCGACTAGAAAAAGTGAACAAGAGTGCAGACGCAAAAAAAGGAGAGGAATTCCATTGTGCTTAATTACCAATGAGTCTCGTTCGCCTTCAAGGAAGTCAAACTCTTTGAATACGGGAGCGTATGTTTCCGATGTGATGTCATGGAAACTGTGCTCCGGCGATGCGGTTGAAATACGGTCCGCAACCGCCGTTAATTCGCCGCTGCTCGAATAGGCCGAAGACATTTGCTCGCAGATAACGTCGTGGCTCGACTGAGAAAATATTATCTAAAAATAGGCGGAATAGTCACCGGGCGGAATTCTTACTCTATTGCCCAATTTGGCCAATAATTGAAATGTGCAAACAGCAAGAAATTGGCTGTACAAGCTGTTATTATCGCAAGAACATGCAAATTTTAAAAATTTCCATTCGGCGCCCACCTACTGTACCTCCTACGAAACTGAAACGCGTCGGAAACAAAAGCTTCCAATACGCCGCATTTGGACACTGCACCGAGAGGCGGGAAGAGTTTCAACATGGATAAAAAAGGTCCGCTAAATCAAAAATATTGATTTTCGAACATCCCTTCAAACTTGAGCAAAACCACTTGAACGGTTATTTATTGCGCTTTCGTTAACAAGCTGCACTAATTTGCATAAGTCAAAGTTAAAAGCCAAAATATGCCTGTAAAGATTAATAAGAACGTTCTGGCGCTTGACAACATAACCAAGGAAGGATGTACTAAGGAGTACAACACAGATCGAGGCCGGTGGACGCCCATGAAAGCGGTTTACGTTGGCTGATGAGGCAAAAACATTTGCACGTGAAAGCAGTAATGATAATAATAATAATAATAATAATAATAATAATAATAATAATAATAATAATAATAATAATAATAATAATAATAATAATAATAGCAAGGCATTGTACATAATGCCTAGCCATTATGTAGAACGACAAATAATACTTAGGCAAAGTGTGAATCGCATCACGGAAGTGGAGACTTTTAAGCTCTTGTCACGTACGCCCCCGCAAACCTACAGTGGCGACACCTGCGGGGCAAAATGTGCTCTCTTCTCGCTAAGGTTGCAGCTGTAGCGTCCCTATGTTTTGACTTAGGCTTAGGCTAGGGCAGAACACGATGGGGAGCAAGGTTCTATGACCACAGCACCCAATTTTCTCCCCCGCCCTTGTCAGCTATCCTGTTTCGCCTAGCCTAGGCCTAAGCCAAGATATAAAGGAAATGTGGCCGGCAAAGTAGCCAAAAAACAACCCACTTTGTAGCAAGGTGTCGCCACTGTAGGTATGCAGAGGGATGGGTGAAAAGGCTTGATTTAATACTTTGCTCGTTTGTCATTAGGCATTGTATAGAGTGCCTAGGACATACGTAAAATGCCTGACATGTTCCATACATTGCCTGTAGCATATATATATACATATATATGTTACAGGCAATGTATGAAATGCTGGCATTCTACGGCATGTGTGACGTTTTTAGGCAAAGTATGAAATGCCAGTGTTATTTTAGTATGCTGTATACTTTGCCTAAGCATTCTGCAGAATGCTAAATAATATTTAGGCAAAGTGGGAATCGCATCTTGGCAGTGGAGGCTTTTAAACTCGCACACCGACGGTGGCGCCACCTGGTCTACAAAGTGCGCTATTTCTCGCTGCGCTGTTGCTGTGTGGTCCTTATATTTTGGCTTAGACTAGAGCAGAACACGATTGTCGACAAGGTTCTACGACCAAAGCGCCCAATTTTTCTCGCATCCTTAGCCAAGCAACCCACTTAGTCCGGCAGGGGTCGCCACTGTAGCCTTGCAGAGGCATAGGTGAAAAGACTCGATTTAATACTTTGCCCGTTATTGTAGAGAATGCCTTGGAAATGTACGAAATATTAAGTGTTCCATATATTGCCTAAACATTTTCAGCATTACATAGATTGTCTGATTTCATACATTGCCAGTAACATATATATTTGAATGGAACGAGTCATTTGAAGACATATAGCTTCATTCAAACATGAGATTCATTCCCTTAGTTGCAAACCATTGACAACAGTTGAAAGAGATCTTAAGCTATAGGAATTTAGTGCGAAGATCTCACGTAATGGTTGGAAGCAAGAAGTAATTTCGAGACGCATCCATTGAAGGAAAGGCACGTCATATGCGCCTACGAAATAAATATGAGTGCAAAAACACTTCTGAGCAAAAATGTTACTTGGAAAAATATTAATAGGACCTTACTTGTGTTACCTACAGTAGTGTGAGTATGCAACAAAGGAAAACTTCTTTCCCGCTCTTCTCCGCAACTTGCTTGCAATAGAAGAAAGGCACATGATAGTATTTAAGAATATACGCCAACACATTAATATTTAAGAAAAAAGGAGTTGAAGTCTTCATTGATTGGGTCGTTGGCGTTTAGGTTAAATTGAACGCGTTTTGCCGTAAGAGCCTTAACAATGAACAGACACGCGAAATTAAACCTGCCATCATTTGAACCGGTTTTTGCGGCGCGTAAGTGTTGGCGTCCCGCCAGCCAGTCGTGGGAACGTTTAAAATTGACAAAAGGCAAAAGAAGAAGAAATTGTTTTCACGTGACTGACTGGCCGGAACGCCGATTATTTTGCATAAAATTACTGCAGCACTTTGAAAGCACATTTTTTTCCAACTCCGAGCTTTGTGATTGGACAATTCAAAAAAGGAAGAAAGATTGCATCAAAGACGCGCGACGCCTACTTACCGACGGACTTCGAATGAGGCCGACTCGGAGACCGCTGGCATTCAATAGGGCGACCAAGTGTTCTCTAACTTTAACCTAAAAATTACACATTTCGAAAAACATGTTGAGCAGACAAAAAAAGATAACAACTTTACAACAATAAAGCTTAGCACATGTTGCAACAGTACGCGAAGCATTGCTGCAAAACGCAACCCGCGCGCAAGCATAAACGCAAGAAAACTACGCGGCAGAGAAACTGATATTTTGCAACGCCAACCAATGGGGCGGTCTCTATACGAACACGCGTATATCTTTGTTGCTGCTGGTAAAAATTAAAATTATGCAAACTTGAAGGTGAACCCAATCGATGGTTCCTTTGTTTGCTAATTAGATGGAGCGAAACGCCAATGGCAAATGGACCATCATCAAACGCGTAGCTGCTTCTGACGAAAAAGTGCTAAAGGCATCGACTGTAGTGATATTGGTTTAAAAGCAACGCGGCGGCTGCTATACAGTCGAAATAAGAGACAAAGAAAACAAGACTCCAATAACAATGAATCGATCAGTCATACGACGACAAGCGCGTGAACAGCTCTTCCTCCAATCGGCAAAATGACAGTTCCTGTTTGAATGCCAAATATGAGAAAAATAGAGCGCAGATAAGTACAACGGTGGCAAAGCTCTTTGCCAACTTGAATTATCTACAAGTGTGCTTGAATGAAATGAAAGTCGTTTAACGTCTTGTCAACCAGTGAAGCAAACATGTTATTAACGGCTGAACGTTTTTACCGCTCACTCACGTCGGTTGGACGTGTTAACAGATGCTGACAATGCCGATAAGACTGACCAAAAGAAAACAGCCATCGCATAGCCTACTGATGAATACAAAATTATTTTTTGGCGCCTTTTCACAAACAGCCAACAAGTGGTCGCATCAACGATTATCAACCAGGAATTTTTCCCGCTGCATTGTAGGTATGTGAAAATTGCAAAAGCCGCGTCGATTAGGCGACGTATACGCTAGCTAGAAGTCCACCATGAAATGAGTCATCAAATTCAAAGTCGTATGATTCATTATCCGGTTTTCGGGAAAAAACAAACTTCGGCAGTCCCATGACAGCCTGACCGTATTTATGAGCAAAGACAAGCTTTACTGCTCACTCTTTCTCACCTGCTACGTATAGTGCGCTCCTTTTGGCATACATAAGTGAAAACAATGTATTTAATAATGATTATTACCCGGATGTACCTACGCATCTTAAAAAGGTCACCGCTTGCTCTACTCAGACGAACATTTAACACGGAGGGCATTCCAAAAGTGAAACCAGTCTCTAGTTTAAGAGAAGCGACTCTTCAACTTAAACGGGCTTAGGTCCCGAATCCCGAATGTTCATATTGTTGAACAGAAAGAAATACTCAAACGGCCAGAGTTTCCGCAGCTTAGAATAGAACGGAAATCCCGAAAGTCAGATTTCAGCTATGGTTCGGAAGTTAAGATGAAAAAAGGCTTACGGCAAACGGTCGTCCTAAACGGGGACTCCCCTTTCGACCATGAAGGTATCTTTATATCGCCCTCCTGCTCTCCTTGCAGCCCTGTAGATGAGCTCTGTGGTTCCTTGGTTCTCTTTATTTAGCAACTTTAAGTACAACACAGGAGCGTTTGGTCATCCGGACTTCCGAACCGTATCTGGAATTTGCTATTCGGGATTGGGGTTGGCTCAAGGTTCCTTCCTAGTCAGGAACTTGTCATTTCGAGAATTAAACCCACGCGAAGGGTCCGGCAGTTCGATAATATGAGTATTCGGGATTTCGACCTTCGTTATTGCGACCACTCAGTATTTCAACTTCCGGTCTTATGACCTCACGGGAATGAAGCATTTAAACAATCAGTGTACTGATTGTGCCATAGAAGCATGTTCAAAGCTTACGTAAGCAACTACGGTTACGTAACGGCGGCGGTCAAAATCCCGAAAGTCGAAATTCTGACAGGTTAAAATCCCGACAGTCGAAATCCCGCACGGTTAAAATCCTGAAGGTTCGAAATCCCGCATGAGTCATAATCCCGGAGGGTCAAAATCCCGCATGGGTCAAAATCCCGATAGGTCGAAATCCCGAATAGGTCGAAAACGCACTGTAAAGTGTGGCCTTGTTTCAGTTGCGCATTGGCATCTTCTAGTTTTGGATTAATCGAAACGACTCCTTCAACATTTGCGGCTCACCTATGAACACAGCTGGTTTTTTTCAGCAGACTAATCTTTTTACTAATCATAAGATGGCAAAGAGATCAACCCAGTTAACAAAACTAGAGGAAAACTAGATGTCAATGCACAACTGAAGCA
>KN538375.1:2181417-2195104 GCA_000797535.1 Trichuris suis | reverse complement strand
TAATAAAGGCCTTACCTCATTTGGACAAAGCAACGGGAACATGGCCTTCACTTCTTTCAGAATAGTGACGGCCAATTTGCGAGTTATGCTTCTGCTTTGGCAAAGCATGGTTAGTGCAAAGCCTTCAATGCAGTGCAAAACCATAGCGCTTCCGTCGGAACGAAGCACTGGTGGTACGTTTATTTGTGTCAGCGTACTGTTTTCCTCGGCGTCTTCATTCTGAAAGAATCTTACGCAATCACATTTTCAATACAAGTTAACCATCGTCGGAGAAGGTCGAAAATGGTCAAACACATTTCGCGTCAAGTTGAGCAACCAACAAGACAATAAACAAAACACGTACTACTAAATAGTCTTAAGCCTAAGTATGCATTCAATTTGAATTTGGCAAAGCTTAAAAAACAAAATTTGCATAATCGTGTGTTTTCAGGCCTTCACCGAAGCGTCAGCCGAACGCGATGTGCAAACTGAAATGAAGAAATACGTCGTACGCTAAAGCAATGAACGAAAGCGTCAACGCTAACTTTGCCAAATAGGGAAATCGGTCTAAGCTTAACGAACCTTTTTGTCCATTGTTGCAGTTACGGAATTCTTCCAGCACGACAATATCTGCAACAACAATCGTAGCGAGCTGTCTATCAGGTGCGGATAGACGTCGGGTATTTCTCGCGTAAAGAATTGTAGGAAGCCTGCAAACAACCCAACTGACGCAATTCACGCGGAAGGTGGTGCAGCATTCCTTCGCTTACTGTATATAACATCGTTGTGCCAATCGGAGCATTCAACAATCAAATTTTGCAATGCTTGACAGGCCAACAATCGCAGCTCCTCGTCCATGTGCAGCGTTAATCTGGCCAAGAGCTCAACAACATCTTGACGAGACATTCCTTCGGGAAGAAGACGAGGAATGGCGGCAATACAAGTGCGAAAGAGATCGATTTTTGGTTTCCTTTCTCCCCTGAAAATCAAAAAGGGATTACGGTACTATTTTTTGAATTTCGTGCGTTTCACCCGAGCAGATCGTCCGTTTCTTTTCCCGAAGATTGCACAACGGTCATCATCAGCGGTCGGCCAACTTGCGTGTCCAGCAAACGGATGATTCCGTCGAAGGCTCTTCTGCAAGGGCCGTAGTAAAGCTCGATGCCAATATTTCGAGCAACATCGGCAAGCAATGGCTGCAATTTGAGAGTGGTCAAAATGCAGGCATCTTTTCTAAGGCGTTACCCGAGCCAAATAGGTCCTGCGTACTCGCAGAGTGCTCCCAGACGGCAGGGTGCTGATGGTGCGCGGCATCGGAGGGGGACCGTCCTTTTGTTGCAAATTGTCGGCGATAACCAACAATGCTCGAAGACCAATGTTCATTCGTTCGGAGTAAATGGTCCTTATGGGACGACCGACGCATAGCAAGTCAAAGATCACTTCCTTAAAGGCGAAGTCGAGCCTTTCTTGGGAAATGAAATGCAATATTTTGATGAAGATGTTCAGCGGGGCATTGCGAGGCATCACACCGCGGCCCCCTTTTGGGAAAAGGCTATTGCAAATGCTTTGCAGGCGGCTCAGAGTGGCCGTATTGCTTTCGCACTTAATTCGCACAACGTATACCCTTAAAAGAGGATAAAAGTGGGACCACACAATTTCAGCAACAAAGTGCATACCAAACCAATCGATACAGCGACTCAAGAGCAACGCGAGACATTTTGGGATCTTTGTGCTTCAGGTTGGATAGACATAACGTCAGGAAGTAGTGCCAATTGGTTAAAAAGAACTGCTTGTGGCTTATGCATAGCAAACAAGTTAAAAGCGGGAAAAACGCCTGCAAAAGGGGCAATGCATAAAATGCAGGATGGCAGTAGGCCAACTACCGTACCAAGCTATGCTTCTTTTTTGTGGCTAAGTCTAAGGTCTGCGAATAGAGCGTTTCCACGAAGCTTTTTACGGACGGAACGTTCACCTCCGTTTTGGCATTCTAAAATTCGTAACGCAATTAAGAAAGTATGGAAGGTTGGTTTCGTCGTACTCACCGCCGCTATGGGCAACAAAATTTCAATGAAGAGCCCTGCCAAGGCGTGCTTGATTTCCCGCTCTTTTACGTCGACAAAGTAGGCAGCCAGATCATGCAAAAATCGCATGCTCGATTCAAAGTCTTCAATTGGAGCCATCTGAGATCCAAAAAATGAAAGCATTACTCAAAAATATGTTAAGCACGTTACCTTAACGCGAAAGAACTTCATGCCCATAAGTAGACTTATTATGCTTTGACTTGTATTCTCTTTCGAACGCAATTCGTCTAGTTCTTGCTTGAAACGCTTACGGACAAGCGAGAAGCTAAAGGAGAACATGTAGTTGCCTAAAAAGGGCGGGAAAGACCACCTACCGTACAAGGCTTAGGTGGCCCACCACTTCGGAAAAGAGTTCCGAAATTATTCGAGCATTCGCCGCGTTCGATTCCATCAGCGCGTAACCGTTGTAGGAAAAGTTTTGAAAAGCTATTTGCATAATATGATCGACCAGGTCGTCAATGCCGGGATGCAAAGGCAGCTGAAAAATGCCAACAAGGAAAATCAAATTCAAAATTTCAAAAGCAACCAATCAATAATACCTGCTGGAGAATTTCAATTAGCACCAAGCAAAAGATGAAGTCAATTGCCATCTAAAGCGCTGACAAATTTGTTACGGCTCAATATTTCCCAAAAAGGACATCCTACCCCGCGTTTCTCCGCGATAAGGTCGCATTCCGGCTTAGTTTCCCTTTAAGAAAAGAAAATTGAATTTGCATATGCACATAGGAATTTGTATGCGCACGTTTTGCAAAGCAACTTGGCGGAGTCATTGCGAGCATTTGGAAACGCCTGCTGGGCTTTCTTTTGCATATTCAAATGCAGCTGCTTCTTCTGCTCTTCATACCAAGCGAACAGCGAGCGCAGCACGGACGGGAGGCAGTTTTCGCTAAGGACACCCAACGCTATGATCACCTGGAAAAAAAGCTCAGCTATAATTTTTAACGAATACAAGCTGGGTTTTCTATGAACCAAAAATTGCTCTTGTTGCGATTTTAAAATTTTACATACCAAATTGGACACTTTATTTTATTTTTTAAGTCTCCTCCACTAGCTTGACTATGCGGAAAAGTTGGAACTTTGAAATTGTAGGGCCGCTGGGAAGCATAGTACCTGCAGACTATTTGCTAACGTCCTACTGTAATAATTTTGCTCTTGCTGAATCATTCCACGTTCCGTCTTCCCAATAAAAAGTTGCTTACTGTATTTGATTCACAGAACTTTGCCAACGCCAAAAACGCTTTTAACGTCGTACTACGAATTGCCAATATATAACTAATGTGGACATGAATATGCAAGCAAAGAATGGGCATTGCTCGTTACGCGGTCACCAATCATGTTGTAGGCTTGACGACCACGTTGTTTTAGCCTAACTGTAGCCTAAGCCAAAACATAAGCCTTACTTTTAAGCTTGGGCATAGGTTAGGGTAAGCTGCAAGGAACCTGCATTTTTCAAATGTTACAGTATGACAGATAGGCGCATAACGAGCAACGCCCCAAGGAGATTACTACTCTGCTCTCTCTTGAGGTAACCTTTTGGTTATTCTTAAAGTGAAGTCTCTTATATGCATAAAGAGCTTGGATATGCCGACGGAAAAATGTTTTCAGAGAGCAACATAAGGACAGATGCAACGAACAAGAAGAAACCAATAACCTGATCAAACTGGGCGTCCTCTCCACGCTGAAGTGTCTTTGACAAAAGCTTTTCCTTAAAAGGAGCATAGGATATTGGCATATTCTGGTAAAAGATGGATGTTGCATTACCTGTGGCTCAGCCAAGGCAGCTGCTATACGTTTCTCCGCAAGTACGACAAAGTCAATGAATAAAGTTTGTGCTACAAATTCACCGGGTTTCAGGTTGACCTGAAGAAGACTAGTTGGCTCAGCTGATTTAACACTGCCCCAAGGAAGCTGGGCTACAACGGCAGCGGGCGTAGAAGCGTTCTCCTCCATTTCCTGAAAAATGAGAATCGCTAACTTTCCCATGGTGGCACGCGCGTTACACACAAATAATAAACGCGGCAAGTTGAAACGGATAAACCCGCAGTTTTAGTAATTCAACATAAAGCAACTTGTTTCCTATATGACCAAGGGAGCTTCTGCAAAACTCGAACGCTTCACAAAGAGAGCAAATACGATAATATGACAGAGACAAACATAGGCAATAGACCAAATTTAGCTTGCAACAGTAGCAAAATGAGTCATCACTGGATTGACAATGCAGCGTATGACCAAACGTAGACAATTTGTGGAAATCGGATTTTGCATACTTTCGTAACAAGCAATCTGCAAGCAGTTCCGCTTAGACGTGTCCGCAAAAGATGCTGCACAACTGAGCTCAAAGAAACTGGCAAGCTGCTATACAATGTTACGCAAAAAGGCTGTAGTTTACAGTACGCCAAGTGTACCTGAGCAGCATTAAAAAGGAATCGTTCTGCACTTGAGCTTGCGTTTAATCTTAGACGAATTTAACGGTTTGATAAGTAATCCATGTTTTGATGTTTTGAATAAAAGGCATTTTCGTACATAAGCGTAACGTTTCATGAATATGCAAGTGTAAATGTGCACTTTCTGAATAAAGCTTTAGGAAATGGCCGTGTCCAGCTGTCAGCACTAAGCACAATGCCTTACATGTATATGCACGGGTTGCTCATCTGTATATGCTCACGAAACTTTGTTGATGATGTCTTATTTACGTTCTGCTGGGTACACTCATTGGTAATGGGTGTTTACATTAAATGGTTTACACTGCCGGTTGACGAAGCGCTCTGCGTAACTTCGAGCTTTTTGGGGAACTTAATATGCGTAGCATACGCGGCAGCTGGTGAAGAATACGCGGAGCAATTCAATTGTATTACTTTGAACTGTGGTGAACCTGCGAATCAATTGCTCCCGTGGTGCTGTGGCTGGCTTAATTTTGATTTCCACTTGAGAAATCAAGGAGACAATTTCTGCATTCAACCTTTCCGTACACTGGGAAATTGACAGGCAGCTGACTTGCGCCCTAAGACGTCTGGCCGAGGTTGATTCTGTTCACCTGTTTTGGTCTGTCCTAGTTGCGTTCCCATTTTTCGCATCGCATCTGTGAAATTGCTGACTGATGGACAAGTGGCATGTCAATTACTGCTTGACAAAACTAGACAAATTGCAGAGAGCATTTCCATCTTTAGGCAGTCGCGCCTGGGCGACTGTTCGCTTTCGAAAGGCCTTTAATTTGAACAATTCTTTGTAATGGAAGACGCTGAGGATGCTTCCTCCGCTGTCATTGCCGGTGGTAATATTTGCATTTTTCAATGTAAAATTATTTTTTTCATACTTTTTCCCGCTTTGAAGTTGGCGTGACATTGCGCATTGCGCTTATAGGCTTCAACATTTTCCGGGTGTTCAAAAGTGGGAAATTGTGTGCCCTCATAGCCGCATTGTTGGCTTTGCAAAGCTTCGGATTGTACGGGTGCAGTTGCATTGTATTATGCACGCTTTTCTTCCTTATCGGGTACGTTTCACGTTATTTTGCAACGGATAATCGATCAGCGGACATGAAGGTGCGTCGTGCGGCTATTTTTTTACGTATGGAATGTTCGCTACCCAATGCTGCTGCGCGACTTCGATGCCATCGACTGGACCAGCGAAAAGAAGTTTATTTTGCCAAAGGTGAGCTGCTTTTCCTCGTGGACGAGTTTAATAGGCGCAAAAGCATTGTTACTATTTTAAAGCTAAAGGCCGTCACTTTCGACAAGAACGCGAAGTTGCCGTGCTCTGAAAATGTGGAAAAGCTCATTAATGAGGTACGTATCGATTCATGCGTAGTTTTGTTGCATTAATAATATACAGTAATTTTTGTTTGATACATTTTAATGTAATTAGCCCATTTAGGATACTCTTAGATGCTATAGCGCGCTTCCAACGTTTCCAGATATTTTGTCTTTGATATTTTTCATATTCTGCTGGAGAAATTTCCGATGGGGCAAGTAGTACAGTATGCTGATGCTCAGGTACTCTTCATTTCAAATTGAATCCCTTGAGCATGGTTAAATCAATAGAAGTCGTATAGCGGATAAAGTTTTTTAGAATTTCTCAAGTTGATAGCCATTTTTCATGCATTGTCAAATGTGCTGACCGATTTCCAATGCCCATATTTTCCATATTGATCAAGGAGCTGTTGCTTTGTCTTGAAGGGCGCTGTATCTGTTCCTATTGATTGGAAAGATAATCTCTTATAAGAACGTTGCTTCCGGTTAATTTGAAATTTGTTTTTGTGTTCCATTTGCTTTGTTTATTGTTTCCGTTGCCATTTAAACTGGAGTAGATAAGCTTAAGGTTTTACGCCCAATACAGACTTCAATCTTTTATTCGCAACCGCGGAGCAATATGGCTATGTTCCTCATAAAATTCTAATCGATAGATAAGCATTGATTACTTCCCTTTTTATGTTATCCTTATTCAGATCGTCGACTATACAATACGAGACTACGTTACGTCATGGTATTCAAAGCTGACTAATGACGATGGATTCATTAAGTCAGTTCGCTGCCTTTTTATAACAGCCTTAAGGGTGCTAATAGTGGGGTAAGCAGCGGGCTTATTTATCTTCTTTGTGTTCTCCTCTCTGAATTTTTCAGTTTAAAAAACGTAAACTGGGTTACGGTATTGACTCACGACGTTATCGACGACTTTGCCACCCATCTGAGGCTGTTTCGCAAGGCAAAGCAAAAGTACGATAAGGTCGTGTCGACAGGCAGCGAACCCCGCCCCGATCTTCTTGAGCAGTACTTCTTCGAAATGGAATACGAGTTGGAGAGCAGCTTTTGTCGAAAACGGCTTTCCATGTCCAAGCAGGGAGAAAACGGTGCCTTTTGAAATTGCCCCTTTTCGTCGAAATTGACTCGTTGCCCACTTTTAGAATTCTTACGCTCTCTGGGCGACGTGTTGGTCTACCTCCTATTGCCAACAAAAGATTTGTCTCCTCATCTTTTCCGACTGCTTCTAAGGGTCAGCTTTTTTCGGCGTTTGAACTTGACGTTTTTTTCAAAGCGTACTGTAGGACGTATTGGCTGTGCAGGTTATTGGAGGAACTGTAAATTTGATCTGCGATCCTGACTACATTTGTCATACTGTAGCTACATTGGTAAGATGCGCCTTTGGTATTTTGATTTTCCGTATAGGACTCTTTTGCAGCTGTTCACTGTACCATTGAAGTACGAAGACTTCATAACTGTTCTAGAAGCAACTGACGACGCTGACGAGCTTAATGGTACTATGGAAAGTTTGCAGCAAGAAATTGAATTGCAGAGATCAAAAGACACCGGAGGCGCAGACGGTGCGATGAAATCACGTGTAATCTTGTTTATAAAGGAATATCTTCTATTTTGCAGACAGCTTAATCAAGCAGCAGCTGGGCAGCTTGTTTTACCTGCAGAAGTTGATTGCAGGACGGCTGTCTCGATTGCAAACTTCAGATTCAAGCCTGGTCATACTTAGGTTCCCTTTGTCACTAGTTTTATAAAGGCCTCCCCATTTTAGGATGAAGCTGGCGACGGTTGGCAGGATTGCGCTGCCATGTACGACTTGTCTTTGGCTTTTGTTCTTTGCAATCACGTGGCTTTGTGCTCGTTCATTGGTATGCAGGTTGCTTTTGCTTTATTTAGCCAACTATTTCAATTGCAGACTACCTTAGTCAAACTGACGGAAAAACGTATATAGATATGTACCTGACGGTCGAGGCAAGCGAAGTCCCGCTGTGTTAGATTTAATCTAAAACATTTGCATACTTGCTCGTAGGGCTTCAAGAACAGTTTTCCTCATCCGTCCGGCCGCTCGAGCGGTGACCATGTAAGGGCAAATGAGTCCCTGATCATTTCCTCAGCTCGAGAGGTTGCTCTTGAAATTTACAATCAGTATTTTCAGGCAAAGGTACAGTCTGTATTTGAATTTTTGCGTTCATGTTTTGACATTTTTTTAAATTAACAAAAAATAGAGTGATCGATTGGTTGACATAGACGAAGGCATCAAGAAGCGGCTTCAAGCAATGATCAGAAGCAAAGTGCACCCTTCGCTTTGGTTCGACGAGGCGCAGCAGCGAGTAGGTTGCTACCATATGCGATCTTAATCCATTAGCTCATGCTTAAGGCGTACGAGATTTTGGAAAACGACATCCGCTTCTATCCATCCTTTAAGCGCAGCGCCGCCTACGTTAAGTTGTTGGCTGAACTGAAGCTTCTGCTTCCCCAGGATAAATCGGACGAAACTAACCCATTCTCCATCCCGCCTACTACGTCCGTATTGGGTGACCAAGCCGACAGTAGCGAAGTAGACTCGGTTTGTTAAAATATTATTATTGTTGTTTCACTTTTGTTTTATCGCCTATTCTTAAGGCTACCGTCAAAGACTTTGTCTACGAGACGAATATAAAGACGATAGGTAGGTCAGCCACATGCTTTTTGATTTTTTAAATTTACTAACCTGCAAATCAACTAATTCTTAAGGCTATAAGCACGGTCTACCGTATGCATTTTGAATTTTTGAATTTACTAACCTGCAAATCATGTAATTCTTAAGGCAATCGGTACGGCCTACCGTATGCATTTTGAATTTTTGAATTGCGAACCTGCAAATCAAGTAATTCGTAAGGTATAGGTACGGTTTACCGTGTGGTTTTTGATTGTTTGAATTTACTAACCTGCATATCAAGTATTTCTTAAGGCGTGGGTACGGTCTACCGTATGCGTTTTGAATTTTTGAATTTACCAACCTGCAAATCAGCTAATTGTTACGGCAATAGCTACGGCCTACCGTATGCATTTTGAATTTACGAACCTGCAAATCAAGTGGTTCTTAAGGTATAGGTATGGTTTACCGTGTGGTTTTTGATTTTTTGAATTTACTAACCTGCAAGTCAAGTATTTCTAAAGCGTGGTACAGTCTACCGTATGCATTTTGAATTTACTAACCTGCAAATCAAATAATTCTTAAGGCATGGGAAACGAACAGTCGACCATTTTTGCCGTGTACAATATAGAAGTGAAGAAGTTTGACCATCGCGGACAATGTATGAAGCATTGGATAGTGACTCGACGATACTCAGACTTTTACAATTTGAACTGCGTCATTAAGCGCAAGGTTAGTTTCTCTTCTGGACCACTCTTCTTTTCTTCAATGTTGTTTTCATTTTCTTAACGCAGTTTCCACAGTTGGCCAAGATTAGCTTTCCCGCGAAGAAGACATTCAACAATATGCACCACGGCTTTTTGGAGAGACGAAAGCGCGCCTTGAACACCTACCTGAAGGTTCGACTTCACATTGCCAACTCGCCCTGTCGTAGTAGCGTTGCAAAGAGCGCTCCTTTGCAGACCCTGTTGGATCCCGCGTTGTTAAAGCGATGCAAAGGTTTGGAAAACTTGCTGCTCGAATTTCTCTGCCGAATGGACTACAACGGGGACGGTGGTACGTTGGTGGAAAAGGTACTGCAACTGATCGTATCCCAACTTTCGTTTTAAAATTTAATTTACCTTTTCAACAGCTCAACTCTGTTGTGGACCCAATTCGCTCGGGTGTGAAATTCGTCGGAAATGCAGTTATATCAATGCCGGATACATTGATCGACGGTGTTTGCAAGGTTGGCGATGGTCTTGGCAAAGTGACAAGGACCGTATTTGGCGTAAGTTGATCATTGAACTGATAAGGCTATGCTATTATTTCAATTATTAAAAATGTAAAAGCTTTTGTAAACAGGAAGGTACTATTGTTATTTTTGGAGATGTAACTTCTTTGGTGAAAGCATCTTTTCTTACGGCTGCTTCTAAGGGGCACTTTTCTGGCATTTGGACGTGACATTTTTCGAAGTCTACTGTAGGTTGTGTTGGATGTGCAGGTTATTGCAACTTTAAATTTGAATTGCGAACTTGACTATACCTGTCGTACTGTAGGTACATTGATAGGATGCTGTGGATGGAACCGGACGTTTTCCAAAAGCTTTAAATGTTTTCACCAGAGTAGAAAGGTCCAATGTAACCATCGTACATAACGCTCGTTTTTAAAATCGCTTCGCTATCAACTGTCGAAATTTCTCCTTGTTTTTATGTAGCGCAAAAAGTGAAGAGTAGTTCAACTTTTAAATGTTTCTGTTGTACCTTACAACATGATAAGTGGAGTAATTGTAGATTCAAGAGTTGACGCCGTCTCAGGTAGAAAATTTCGGCGGCCGAGTGGCAGCTAGCCTGAATTACGAATCGGCTGACAGTATACCTCTTCGAATTTTGATGCTCCTTGTCGACGAGATATTCGGTTTGCAAGAACAAAATCAATGGATCCGACGTCGTATGGTATCGTTTCTTCAACAATTGATTCACGCCATGTACGGTTCAAGTTTGAATCGCAAAATTGTCGAATACGTCCATTGGCTAACCAGCGAAGAGCAAGTGACCAATTATGTCAAATTGTTCAGGTGAAACGATGACGAAGTTTTATTTGAACTTTGTATTTGAACTTTTTGTCGCGTAGGAATTCCATGTGGCCCAATGGAGTGCTCGCCGAGTCGGCACCCGTTCGTCCGCAAAGCACCAAGGCGCGTACCCGCGTTGTTGCCCGAACTCAGACGTTGTCTTTGCTTCCAGGTTGGCATTACTGCTCTAAATATCTCATCCGTTTACTGCTACAGTAGACTTTATCTATTCCAGACGAATTTAAGTTGTTCATTGGCAATGACTCTACAACGGCGGGCGTATGTATGGTGTTCGAGGCGTTGCAACATGAATGCCTCAACAGGAGATTGTGCTACGTCCTGTTGGAGCGCCTTATTGTCTCAGTCTTTCCGAATCGCAATGTCGATCAAGTTATTCCAGTGCTATTGCGCAAATACGCCACATAGGCGTTGTCGCATGCCACCGCTTGCCAGAGACGCACCAAAATTCCAATGGTGACACTGTTGGCCAATCAGATGTTGCTTCCTACTTGCCAATAGTAGTAAACAATGTACAGATCATTGACAATGCCAAAGTTGAATACAGACGTCTACGGTTTTCGTCCGCTTTCAACTACCGGAATGCTTAAATATCTACCAGACGACATACTGTATTGAGTAGACTTCATTGCAGTCGATAAGCAGGATGAATACCAGCGACGAAGCCGAGTTGCGCAATAGCTTGGAAACGGAAACATTGACCGTTTATGGTCAGCGCGGTGGTGGGTGCATAAATCAAGGCTGCGGCTACATGACCGACAATGGGCCCATTTTTGTAAAGTTAAACAGAGATCAGAAGGTTATCGTTCAAGTGCGCCTTCGGCTTTCTACCATTACTCTTTCGCGTTTGACATTTCAGGCGTCCATTATGTTTAAAGGGGAATTTGCCAGCTTGGCTGCACTTTACGCTGCCAACTGCGTAAGAGTTCCCAAACCGATAAAGGCAATACAACGTATTTAAATTAAAAAAACTCATGTTCTTATTTTAGGTAATTCCTATAGTTCGCGGAGCTCTCTTCGCCGCTGAATACATTGACGGTATGTCAAGGCTTAACAAGTATGCGGCCCTTCTCGGCAAACAGCTCGCTAGGTAAGTACTTCACTTCGCCAGAATGATTGCACGATCATTTGAACTGAACTTATAAATTATTAATTAAAAAAAAAAGAGAATGTAGTAATAAATTTAAGCAAACTAATTGACTTATCGTCAGACTTCATCTGCACAACAGTCAATTACTGAAAGCGCAGAGCGAAAGAGAAAGTTGGGTTACCGATCGTCACGACGATTTCACCATTGAACCGGTTACAAAGTTTGGCTTCCATGAAACTACGTGTTGTGGGTTTATCCCTATGGATAATAGGTGGTCTGATGACTGGGTGGTAAGTTGAAAAAACGGTTATTTTCAAGTCACCCACCCTATTTACGCCTTCACTGATAAGTAGGTTCGCCTAATTCTTGCGGCCATTGCGTCGATCCATAAAAGCAAACCTGATATTCACTTAAGCATACTGTATCCCAGTTTAAAAATTTAAATTTGAACGCTTAGGTACTTGCACATCCTTATAGTCCTACAGTATCCCTGCAGTGAACCGCCCGGACTCATTCCTGCCGTTTCCAGAGCAGTTGAATAACTCGAGCGTACGATTTGCAGGAGTTTTTCACTCAAAAGCGTCTGCAAGCACAGTACGACAAGGTGATGTCAGATTCGGGGGATAGGAGATTGTCGGAACTTTGGCCGCGAGTGCTTGAGAAGATACCATCTTGTTTTGAAAATTGCGGGGAAATAGTCCCCTGTCTGTTGCACGGTGATCTATGGTCTGGCAACGTAGCTGAGACTCCCTCGGGACCAGGTTAACGTGTCTTAAAAGATTAAAGGGGCCAATTTTGGGTCATACGGTAATTTTACTGCAGTGATATTCGATCCGGCCAGCTTCTATGGTCACTCGGAATTCGAATTTGGCATTGCCAGCATATTTGGCGGCTTTAACAGGCAGTTCTACGACGCCTACTATGAACTGATACCCAAGCGGCCCGGTTTCGAGAAACGTTTAAGGCTTTACGCTTTGTTCAACTATTTGAATCACTGGTAAGTTTACTATCCTTTAAAGACAACATAGTATATAAACAAATAAAGCTTACCACCTCTTTCAGGAATCACTTCGGCTCAGCTTATCGCGAGTCGACACTTCGGGAAATGAAAGCTATCATTGATTCTTAGTTGTCTCCAAGAAGATGGACAAAGACTAGCTTCCAAAGGACCATTGTCCTGCTTGTTCTGGTCATACCAGACATGTTGTAAATCAGATTGACGCAGTAATTGACTAGATGTCCCCTGTTAATCGTTAACGGCCACATACAGACTTGACCGGGCACGAATTTCCCGTATTTGGCTAAGTAAAGTACCATTGAGTAGATATCAGACGTCCGAATCGATATTGCACGAAACAGCTTTGGGATCGCAGTTGGGAAATTCGGACAAATTTGGATAGTCGAGATCGCCTCGGTCCGTATCGAAGCCTTCGGTTGCCTGCGAGCCCTCCTGAGGGGGACCGTTGCTTTTTGCGCAAACGCAACGAGACTGCCTTGAACCGGGCGTGAACAGCCGTCTCGGCACACCGACCCAACTACGCTTTATCCCACCGCTGCAATGGGCAGTATTTTTAAAATCGTTTAAAATTAGCAAGCGCCTTTGGTGTCACCTGTTCTGGCTGCACCATACGCGACCGCCTTGACCTTGAATCCATTCGGAATTGCAAGGAGGAAACCTTTCAACCTCAGCGTTTTGCTGCTGCTGCCATTCCATAGCTCGTTGTAGCAGCTGCTCAAGATGCTTCAAATGCTTTGAGGGTCTTCCTTGGGCATCGTAGTATCTTCCCTGAACGACGCCTACGCAAAAATAGATGACCCGTATATTAAGAATATTTAAGAATTGCAATCTACCGACAAGCTTGTACTCTTTGCCATAAAAGTCAACCCATTCCTGAATGGCAACGAGTTCCTCGTTTGAAAGACCGGATAGATCGTCCGTTAGACCATCTTCCGAGAAGTCACCAGTGACAAAAGCGCGACTAGCATCCCTCCCTGAAACGCGTCAAAGCACTAGCAAGTCAGCTATTCAAAAATAAGGTTTATTGTGGCTACCGTAATTCAAAAAATAAAGTATGCTCAGGATAC
>KN538375.1:2117178-2147228 GCA_000797535.1 Trichuris suis | reverse complement strand
ATACTATGAAAACACACTGAACAGAATCTTCGTTACGGAGTCAACGTACATATGGATTGCTTAGTGTGAATTTGTGATTATTTTTCGTCGATATTCTTAAGAGCTATCAGCGTCAACAGATATGAATGGCAAAGGTGGCAGTTTTAATATGCCTCGAGCCGGTCAATGCAGCACAGTTTTGTTCACGTTTAAATAGTATACTGAAATACATAAGAGGTACTTGTTCCGTACTTACCAAAGCTTCTGGCAGTGGTTCTTTCTTCTCCCAAGGTCTGGGGGCGCAATATGCGGTGGCTGCAAGCAGGCAGGCAATGATGAGGGCTACTGAATGCATTGTTGGTGAAGTGGATGAGAAAGAAAGAATTTCTCGTCATTATATAGCATTTTACAATTTGCACAGGTTTGTTTGGTTTATCAAAATCTGTTTCAAAGTCTGCATTGGTGCATTGAATGGTTGGAATGTAAATTAGACTGACGTTGACAGATATAAGCATGACACTATTGAGCTTTTGTAACGTGAATATAAACGTAGCATGCAAAATAAGCAAAGCAATATGCGTTTAATTCTCCTATAACGCGGCAGAAGAATTCCTGCCACTCCTCCCTTTCCTCCTTTTCTGAACTCACTTTCCAAGGATGGATGTCCTCTCTTTACATGACTTCTCTTTTTACCATACCGTATGGCTGTCAGTTAATATTAGTAATGCTGAAAAGCTTAGGGAACGGCCTATATCCTGATGCCAATAACTCTCGGAAGACGTCCATTGTTGGGATGTATTCATGTTGAAAGTGCTTTTTTTACAAGTATGGCAGTTTCGCGGGTCACAAGAAGCTGCCCATATAGGCTATGCTTCGCTTAATGCTCCTTTAGATGCAGAAAATGAAAATTGCAGTTCCATTGTTTTGCATGTGTTTCTATTCCATAGTCGCAGTTTGTATGTATAATTGCATTGCAAGTCGATTCAGATGTGTCTCTTAGCTGTCCTGATGCATTATGTATTATAATGATTGTTCAGAGCTGATGCTAACTGTTGCTGAATAATCATGAGAGACTAACGGGAAGAATGCAGTGCTGTGTCCTAAAGCAAGCTTGAGTACAGGGCTCTCACAACGTTAAGAGAGAATAACAGAGGTCACGTTGGTCTATGGTATGTTCAGCAGTCTGAACTTGTGACCATCATTTGAATAGTGATTTGAAACAGAAGATGAATCCATTTGTAGAGCACACATTATTACAGACGGTTGCGCGTGACTTTACACCCCAACAGGGCGCATCTTGTGAACGTAATTATTATACTATGGAGCAGAGAGCTTCCTGAGATCTGCCAGCATGAGTCAAACTGATGTGTTCTTTCTGATTGTTGCAAAAGATTCACAGAAAAAGTGACATACTGCCCTTGCCAATGAAGAAGAAAATGAAATGGTGAAGCAATGGCTGGTGACGGTCCATTGTTCTCCATCTCTGTTAGTGCTTCATCATTTTGGTTTAAACATGTTACAATGCATTCGTGTTTATGCCTTACCAATGATTGGAGAAGCATTTATGAGGAAAAGAACAAAGCAACTGTACAACACAGGTTGCAAGAGTGCAGTCGCTTTGCTATTTTATTATCAGATCAGCGTGCTCCTGTAGGAAAAGCGGTCGAAATGGAAAGAAAAATGACCGGAAAAAGAGACACGTTTATAGCAGTAGACAGCGGAGAAGTAACCTGAAGATCCTTACTGTATAAGGTTAGTCTATTGTTCTCCTGGACGAATTCAGACAAGAACGGTTGCACTGTACTATGAGAAAGCATTATTAGCTTCAGCTGTGTGACAGATACGCTCTTCGTGGCGCTTAGAGCTACTGTACCAAAATAAAGACTACATAACCGCTTTTGCTTTCATTTCACAATCCCAAGAACACAGACAAAGATTGCATATGATGGTTACACCTAAACATAACAGTCCAAACCATGCTTTGTGGCAAAAACGTGGAAGCAGCAGTCGTCATCATGTTAGGTGCTGCTGTGCGCTGTGAGGCTGCTCTGCCGCCATGAGCAGGAACGTTCAGCATCCAAAATATCAGGTTTGACGATTGATTACGCATGCAAAATTATTCATCTTCCTAATCACGCTAAGGAGGAAGATGTGACACTCAACATTGTGAGTAGACCTAACACAACTGGCCTTACAGTTGGGCGTGATTTCCATCAGCCATCGATGAAGCGATTTTGGTATGACGTGATGGGGTGGTTGTATGTGTGACCAGGATTAGGATAACAGTCAGAACTTCCCCCTGATGTGACATGATGGGGCATTTGTACGTCTGACCGAGCTTAGGATAACGGTCAGAACTTCACGCTGGCTAAACATGCTGCCGCGAAAATGTCCTAACGCCAAGGAGCTGCCGTAGTGACGTGGCAGATGCTCATCGAGTTCAAAATCTTGAATATCAATGTCCTAAATTGAAGCATTCAGGCCTCTGTGGGAACAGAATGCTGAGTGCCAGATTTCTGACAATCAAAAGGGCCCCTGCCTGTCTTTTTTCTTCACCTTTACTTTTCCCCACCATTCCTTCCAGCTGCGGCTGACTTGCTAAGTCGAGTGCACTATGTTAGAATGCCGAAAGGTATTTGATGTAGGCTAATCAGAATCG
Organism: Trichuris suis; assembly: GCA_000797535.1. Taxonomy (NCBI): domain Eukaryota; kingdom Metazoa; phylum Nematoda; class Enoplea; order Trichinellida; family Trichuridae; genus Trichuris; species Trichuris suis. Next base: position 2,144,590 of record KN538375.1, on the reverse strand, counting down.
GTGACTTGTTTTACAAACAGTTCTTGAGCTTACATCCATATTCGCACAGCGATGTTCACATTCTTAGGTACGTGCACAGTATCCCACATAAATGCAGGTTCAGTTTTTAGAATTGAAGATAAAGTTTTGTGCGGCTAGCGTCATGATGTTTTTATAGCTGCAGTCGCTGAGCCTACGCAGTCCTATGTCTCAACAGAGCCGTTCTGGGTTTGTTGCGCTGTTACTGCCTTTATTCGAGGGACTGTTTTCCAAGACATGCATGTTCAGTAGTAATACATTTGTGCTTTATGCTTCGCTGATATCGTACTTCATTTATATAGTGCGGGACTATATTAATGATGGGTGCTGAAACTTGATTAGTCCTTTTCAAGTCTGGTCTGTTAGGGAATGGATGAGATAGGCGCCAGCATCTCCATTTGAAGCCCTACACAAGTTGCAGCTTTTCATAGATCTTTCCTGAGGTGTGCCAGGCTCTGTCAAGAGCTTAGTCACCACCACGAGGATGGCTACTATACATAATGCAGTATAAAGAAGGGTGAAGACTATTGCCGTGCTTAGCAAAATGCATTTGTATTATGCCCTGGTCAGTTTGCTGAGCGGCATAAAGTTTACAAAAGTCCCCTTGCGGAATTAAGAATAATTGACCTTCAGTAGGATTATTCGAAAATAAAAGATTTTATAACGGTGTTTTCAAATTTCATAATTTTAAAAGACGGAAAATAAAACCGTTTATTTAGTACCTACACACAAAAGCTAAATCCCTGGAGCATTCAGAGCTTATCACGCTCCGTTGTCAACGATAACAAACACAGGCCCCTGTACGGGGGGTTAGTAATATGGAGAAATATTTGGGTTAGGTTAGGTTGGTCAAATAGCCGGCGGGTGGGTGGGTCAAAGATGTTCTTCCAAATATGTGCTCCTGTTCTTCTCATGGTTTCGCCGTGTTGATTTTCGGTCTGAAATGTCCGTTTTGTCCGGAAGCCGTGCTCGCGTTCCTTCGTGTCCATATTTCTTCCTCGACTTCTCGTGGTGTCTTCTTTCCTCTTTTCTTCTTTCTTCTCGCGGTCAGTGTTGGAAACTTTCCCATGTTTCTGAAAAAATGTTTTATCCCTTCCACCTAGTGGAGGGTTCAGTAAGGGGTGGTTAACCAATGTGAGATCAACAACCAAAAGCAAAAGGAAGCAAATAAGAGGGCAAACAATAAACAAATCAAGGCAATGAAACAAGGCAGAACAAGAACCTAAGGGCAAAAAACAAACAGTTGACCTTCAGTAGGATTATTGTCTGTTTATTATTGAAAAAGTTTTTAGGATATTGAATGTGACTTAGTAGATTCTCATTAGCTTTTCAGCATAGTGAACAGGTGCTAGAGTTAGACAGTACTTTGTGAAGTAACTGAAGGCCTAATGATAGCGTGGAAACGACAATATGCATCCTAAAAAAGGATGATGTGACGCAACTCTGTTTACCAATCAATACATTTTTGCTAAGGATACTGTTAGGATCTGGTCGCGGAGATACCAACTTTAAAACAAAGCTTACATGATCATACTAAGAATTATCATATCACAATGAAAAGGGCACAACTATTTTAGACCTTCACTTGCGTTTCACAAGGCAATTGTTGCCCTTCGTTCAACAGATCCAAGAAAGCATGAAGATCCTTATGTAAGACAGAGGCACATCTATGTCACAATGTGAATTATGCTTTATTTCAAGAGCACTCCAATTGTAACATAAGACTCATCAGCGGTTTCAGTGTCCTCTTATCATATTACAACGGATGTCGCTGCTTCCTGTGTACTTGCTGTACCACAATGAGCACGGATGTTCTGCCTCCATATCAATAACGTTGGGCTTGCAATTATCTTCTGGGTTTTTCACCGCGAAGTGTAGCATTTGTGACATTTTCTTCTAAAATGAAAATGTTGATAAAGCGCGCATAGACTTCCATAAGCATAGTACACATTACTGAAGTAGAATATTTGCATACTCAACACTAGACTGTCAGGAATAAATGATGTGTAACAACTATTTCAGCGCAGTTGCCAAGTTATGTCTTCCTACGGTAAAAGTTTTGTCCTCAACATCCTGTGATGAATAGAACATTTTTTGTTGACTGAAATAGGTTACACGACTTTATTTTATCGGTAACGCCGTCTCTTATTTACAAAAAATTTAGAAAGCTTTGAGATCAACCACCTGTACTGTTCTATATGTACCTGCTAATCAGTAATGATCTTCTGACGCAAGGAAGCTAATTCTATATATTGTGATATTAATCGAATTGCTCGTTTACCTGTGTTTCTGAAGGGCAGTTTGCAATTTTTGCTTTGAAAATTATGTGAAGTTGTGCCGTCCTCTTGACTCCTTCCAGTTTTGTGATATTAGATGCTTCCAGTGCCCAAGTGACAGCCTTTTCCTCTTCTTTCAATTTTTTGTCCACAAAGTCTTTGGCAACTTGAAGAATTCCTTCATCCGTTGGCGGTTCTTCCACTTTTGTTTCATCCATGTACTTTTGCTATAATTCACACGTCATCGATATATTAATGCAGTGGCTTCTTATCATCATTGGGCACCAAGTGCAGGTTTCATAATACGAATGTTCTTGAAGATGGAACGCTCATACAAATGTTCATTCGCATACTATGAAAACACACTGAACGGAATCTTCGTTACGGAGTCAACGTATATGTGGATTGCTTAGTGTGAATTTGTGATTATTTATCGCTGATATTCTTAAGCGGTATGAGCGCCAACGGGTATGAAAGGCGATGGTGGCAGTTTTAATATGCCTTCAGCCAGTCAATGCAGCACAGTTTTGTTCACGTTTATATAGCACACTGAAGTACATAAGAGGTACTTGTTCAGTACTTACCAAAGCTTCTGGCAACGGTTCTTTCTTCTCCCAATATGTGGGTCCGGAATATGCAGTGGCTGCAAGCAGGCAGGCAATGATGAGGGCTAGTGAATACATTGTTGCTGAAGTGGATGAAAAAGTCAAAATGTTCCACCATTAAATACCATTTTACAATTTGCACAGGTTTGTTTGGTTTACCAAAATCTGTTTCAAAGTCTGCATTGGTGCACTGAATGGTTTGAATGTAAATTAGGCTGATGTTGACAGATATAAGCATTACACTATTCACTTTTTGTAACGTGAACACAAACGTAGCGTGTAAAATAAGCAAAGCAATATGCGTTTAATTCTGCTTTAACGTGACAGAAGAATTCCTGGGTCTTCTCCCTTCCCTCCTTTTCTGAGCTCACTATGCAGGGATGAATGTCGTCTCTTTACATGGCTTCTGTTTTTATCATACTGTATGGCTGTCAGTTAATATTAGTACTGTCCAAAAGCTTAGGAAAAAGCCTATATCCTGGTGCTAATAACTCTCGCAGGACGTCCATTGTAGGGATGTATTAATGTTGAAAATCCTTTTTTTTACAAGTATGGGAGTTTGACGGGTCGCAGGAAGCTGGCCATATATGGCATGCTTCTATTAATGCTCCTTTGGATGCACAAAATGAAAATTGAGGTTCCTTTGTTTTGCATGTGTTTCTAGTCCATATAATCGCAGTTTGTATGTATAATTGCATTGCAAGTAGATTCAGATGTGTCTCTTAGCTCTCATGATGCATTATGTATTATAATAATTCTTCAGAGCTGATGCTAACTGTTGCTGAATAATCATGAGGGACTAGCGGGAAGAATGCAGTGCTGTGTCCTAAAGCAACCTTGACTACTGGGCTCTCGCAACGTTAAGGCAAAATAACAGAGGTCACGTTGGTCTATGTTATGTTGAGGAGTCTGAACTTCTGACCGTCGTTTGAATAGTGATTTGCCAAACAGAAGATGATTCCATTTGTGGAGCGCACATTATTACAGACGGTTGCACGTGAGTTTGAACCGCAGAAAGGGCGCCTCTTGTGAGCATGACTTTAATACATTGGGCCAGAGAGCTTCCTGAGAGCTGCCAGCATGAGTCAAACTGTTGTGTTCTTTCTGATTGTTGCAAAAGATTCACAGAAGTGGTGACGTAGTGCCCCTGCCAACGAAGAACAAAGTGAAATGGTGAAACAATAGCTGGTGACGTTCCATTGTTCTCCTTCTCTGTTAATGCTTCGTCATTTTCGTTTAAACATGTTAAAGTGCATTTGTCTTTGGGTCAACAGAGTTAGCTAAAGCAGAGTGCCATCTATGACTGCTGTGCTGACGTTTTTGAAAAGATGGATGACGGTGCCCATCCATGACTAATGTTTGAACGCTGCTGACTTCATGGCGTTGCCAACAGGACGCGAACACTATGAAAGTTTCCATTTTCGTAAATGAGCAGCCATTATATTGCTTTAGACTCTTTTAAACAAAAGGTAAGTTCGAAAATAAAGGATTTTACAACGGTGTTTTCAAGTTTCATGATTTTAAAAGACGGAAAATAAAACCGTTTATTTAGTACTTACGCACAAAAGCTGAATTCTCAGAGCTTTCAGAGCTATACGCGCTCCGTTGTCAATGATCTGGATCGCTGATAACGGAGCGCGTATAGCTCTGAAAGCTCTGGGAATTGAGCTTTTGTGCGTAAGTACTAAATAAACGGTGTTCGTTTCCGTCTGTTAAAATCACAAAAGGGAAGTACTTTAATACTTCATAATTTACTACACTTTCCATGGCATGCTGCGTTATACATTCTGTTGCAGGTGAAGGTCACAGAGTAGGAATTTTGTTAGTAGGAAATTAAGATTGATCATTAGAGGATCACTGGTTTCCATTAGGCATTGCGCACAGAAATATAAATAGTAAATGACGCAGAGGAAGCACAAAGGGTGCTGCAATGCGCTCAGTGCTGAAAACTTCATTCGTTCATTAGATTTGCAAATGCTGAGGAACTTTGCTTGGCAGTTCAAGTTCAAACAAACGATGCCTATGGAGCATAAAGAAGAACAGGCATCTGGGACATGACACACCACGACTGCGGACAACAGAAGAATGGAATGGACTAGGAAGAGGAAGTGCAAACTAGAGTCAATTATGTTCCCTATTTATTTTATTTTCGCTTTATGTTTCACTATTTTCCTCTTGTTTTTACTTTATTTCAGGTTTTGTCGTTTATGTGCATCACTGTCATACTGTAACTCTGCTGTCCATCCTGTTCTACCCTTGCCTAAGCCTAAGCGTAAACTAAGGCTTATATTTTGGCTTAGGATTAAGTAAGCGCAGAACAGGATAGTCGGAATGCTCACCAGTAAAGGCAGAAGAGCATGGTCGCATGCTTAACAACAAGGGACCTGAATTTCTCATATGATTAAGCGCATAGCCGATGAGACGCATTATTTTATTATTATGTTACACCACTTACTTCTGGAAAGGTTCTATTCAATTAAGTTATTCCATTTTATTCCATTATTTCATGTCTATAATGATAGATATGAAATTGTGTTCTGAGTTTAGGCAGTTAAGCATAGCCCCAGATGACGTCACAATACATTGTTATGCCGAAGTCCTCTTTACAGAGGCTGAATATTATTGAAGAATTAATGAGTAAACATATTATCAGTACGTTTTCACTGCACATAGAACGCCTCATGTTGCATTGCAACTTATCTTGCCAGTTTTTCTTTGCAAAGGGTACTACTACCGGTCTGAATACGGTTTATTCTGGCAAAGAAGCAGAGTACCAACGGAGAACTCATCCCCTCCCGTTCTTGCTGAAATCATCATGGCACATTTTAGGAAAAGAGCTTTAAGTGTCAAGGATGCTTCCATAACTCCATGCTATTTCAAATGGTTCCTGGACAACATCTTTGCTTTCATAGGTGTTAGCAAGAAAGAGCTGTCCGTTCTGGAATTTTATTACTTCGAGCGTCACAGAGAAAAACAGAAAAGTGAGTATGCGCGGTCTGCCGTCACTGCTTCAAAGCAGGGAACTCTGTAGTGGTTTGCCACTGGTTGGAATAGTGTTGTTGGATTAGTGACGGCTACCTTAGAGTTGCCAGAGTAAGGTTCAGTCTACAGGCTGGAGCCTGAACGCAAAGCTAACGCGTCGCGGTTTGCACATCGCAGCAATTTTTGTTTTTTTTGTATTAATACGAAGTCAAGTTGACACAGAAAAAGAGCAGAAAATGAACGCACATCTGCATGGCAACATTAACTAAGTTCTACAGTAGTAACACTGAAACAACAACACAAAACTTGTTAGCAGCAGATTCAATTCGTTTGCTCTGTGCACGCTATATTGGTGACTCCCGTGGTTGTTCTATACCGCAATGAGCAGGTGCGATTCCTTCGCATAGCTTCAATAGTGCAAGTGTCATTCGGATCTACAACTGGCACTGTAAAGACCAGCCACACTCTCTTAGTCTGACTCTTCTGAAAAAGGAAGCACAGTTAAACTGCGCAGTCTGCTCAGATGGGTTTCATAGATGCAATGTGCAAAGTACTGTAAATACAAACGTAACAATGCAAAGAAAAAACTTGGTGAAACTGAAAATATTAACATTTTCAGCACAACGATGTGATGTCCATGATGGGATCCATTTTGCTGAAGCAAAAGTTTTAGAATCATCATCCCTTAATAAGTGAACCTGAGGTAGTTCTGGTCAGCTATAAAGTTAAGATTCTGATTCTGAATGATAAACTATAACCAAGGAAACTGGACATGGAACTATTTGTAGTTGAGCAGTGCTACTTCACCGTCAAAAAGGCAGACTTTTAAATAATGCTCTTCAGCAGCATCTTCCTAGAAACAGAAGATGCAATATATCTAATGTGTAACTCATTTGTGAAAGCTTTATGAATGAGTTATGTAGTTTCACTGCACCACACGGTTTGTTTAGTTTTTAATCAGAAAGATATCCTGCTATCGCTTTACACTCAATAAATCCCTTAAAAAACTGTGCTTTGATGAAAATTCTTTTTGCGGTGCAGTCATGAAGTACCAGCGTACACAATGCTGCTATTGATTTAGCAAAGCAACGCTAGGAGCTGACCTGCTTTGCCTGCTTAATTCAGACATTTACTGTGACATACTTACAGCCTTTAACAATAGGTAAGATGTCAATATGCGATAACACATTTGCATAATTAGAGAGAGCAATCCCCCTATTAAAATAAAAAATAAAAGCAGCATTGTATCATAGAAAAGTATTCATTAACCGCTAGTCAGAGCAGTGGAACATATTGGTCTTACCTGAGTTTCAGATGGGCACTGCGCAACTTTTGCTGTGAAAAATATGTAAAGGATTCCGGTTGATTTACTCCCCTCTACGGCTGTAATGTCAGACGATTTCAGCGCCCAAATCAAAGTCTTTTCTTCATCTTTCAACTTTTCATCCACAAATGTTTTTGCAACTTCAACGACGTTACTGTCAACAGGCTTCTGTACTTTTGATTTATTCACAAACAGTTCCTGTAATTCATCTTTTGTGGAAATATCATACCATAGTTTCACGTATAAAAATGAAAGAAAAACAGATTTAGGAAGGTGACAATATATTTCACATGCTACAAAATCTGTAAAGTTAAGGCTATAGGCTATGGAGCAAAGTGGATAGAAACTACTTACTGTTAAGTTGTCTGTTTTTCCTAAACTTCTTCCTCTGTCTGCGAGTTTGGGAATCAAACTATTAGTGTTAATGGTATCTATCTGTTCGCATATACAGTCAGACCCCCGTATTCACAGTTTCCCTCTCCTATGCCCACGCAGTTCAATATTGTGCAATTCATAACTTGCGCAAGAAGCAAAGCTGTTTCGTGACATTTCTGCATATGCAAATCAAATTAATCATTAAAATAATATTATACATGAAGCGATCATGTGTCACCATGCCTTTTTATGACACTGCCTACACTCTTTGCTCAGATGAGGAAGGTCAGTAGCATCGTGTGATTCCTCATTGTTAGAGGATGACAGGCTAGTGGCACCTTATGCTTCTTTATCAATGACTTACAGAGCTACTGGTGCACACTAAATATTTGGTAAATAGCTGTGGAACATTAGGAGCACCATTCAAAGAACGTTCTGAGACGGAGTGCCAGTGCCTACATCTAGACTGATCCCCTGGCGGCTACAGGGCAACGAAGCATGACCCAACTTGGGATGCTAATGGCAGCCTGTCAATCAGACCTTCTGACTCGATGTCTGTGTTCACTGAACGACTTCCCAAGAGGAGCACACAGGTGAACTGACATGCACCCTTGAGGAACGCTGATTGGATAGTAGGCTACCTGGGAACTGCATATGTCAAGAGAAAAGACTCATTTTTGCATGAACCTGGTGCCCTCCGCCGCTACCTAAGCGCTTAAGACAGGAATAGATGTTTCCTGAAAACATCAGGAATACAAATAAAGTTTTACAGGTCCCGCTTCCCTAAATCATTATGAAATTTCGCACACCCATAAGAAAGAGCATCATTTTCAGCGCAATATACTATTCATGAGGCCACATATTGTATATACATACACATGTATGTATATATGCATTCATACTGTGTATATAAACAGACATACAGTATGAGACTTTAATATGAATACATACTATATTGTGTATGTCAAATCATATATATATATATATGCACACTAGATAGCTGTCTTGGAATTCCATGGTAGTCACTTAACTTTCCTTGGAAATATGAACTGTTCCACTTACCAAAGGTTCAGGCAATGCCTTTTTCTCCTGAGCGTTCGCTATGATTGCTACAAGTAAGGAGAATACGACGATTGCTACTGAAGTCATTGTTGTCTGCAACACTGGAAACAAATTCCCCGTCTTTAAATGCTTTCACATAATTTGTACAGCTTTGTTTGCCTGATCCGTACTTATCACCCACTTTGTGTCACACCGCCGTTTAACGCTGGAACGTTAAGTGGGATTGCATTTTCATGCAAACAAATATATGCTATAGCTCTTTCTGGATCGCTACACCAGGAGCTTAAGAAACAGCAAACCAATGTTTCTTATTCGACTTGCACTTCGTACACAAAAGTGTACACCACTTGCTCACTGTCATATAGCTGTACTTCAACCCTACGTACTGGTTACCTGAAGGCAATCGCTTGTAGCAGTATCATTGCGTTTACTGCATAGAAGAGGTGGCGTAAGTCAGGAGGCTGCTAAACAAACGTCAAAATATAGACACCCTCCGTCTTAGCGAGGACACCCTCCCTTTTGAGAAGCAGCTGCATTTGTACCCAGTTGCCCTATCAGAAATTCTACACAGGGTTTCTCCTTTTGAGAAGAGTGGAGAAAAGCGAAGGTAGCATTCAGTCATTGCATTGCAACAAATTGTGTCAACGCCTTGATGCATCAAAACGTGTAGGTCTGAGAAGACCAAGCGACCTCATGAGGTGAAGCAGCAGGCCTACATACTCAGTAAGTATCCGTGCTTTATGCAGACTGATTTTTTACATTGATTGAGAAGTTATGTCCTGTGGTAGCACAGTAGGCCAAGAGCGCTCTATGCGTCTTAGACGAGCGTAAAGTTGGACGTGGCTACGCATTTCAAACTTGGTGAACAACATATCAACATTGTGCACGATGTAAAGAAGCTTATGTTCTCGATGGAAACTATTAATCTTTACTGTCAGAGAGGAAGAATGAAAGTTGCTAGCGTCGCTCTCTTTCATCAGCATGCAATAATGAAAAATCAGAACACTGCGTTTTGGTAAACACAGAAAATTTAAAACAATGCATAGTTTCGCAGCCGCACTTGATGCACTTTCCCTAGTAGTTCATACTGTTTGCTTTGCACTCTTATTAGAAAACAAAAGTAAGCCACCTTTCAGACAGCGTTGTTTGTGAACAACAGAAGAACACAGAGAATTCTTTCAATAGTTAATTGTTATTCATGAAAGCCATAATCATGTAGCCTTATCCACAACTTCAGCAAATTCACAAGTTCTAATCAGTCTGCAGTGCTCCATCTGTAGTGATTAAAACTTCACGAAAGGAGAAACTGAGAGTTAAAGATAGATTTTTCACAATGGTTGGAAAGTGGCATCTATTAATGCTGTATTTGTTCAACAAAACCTCTAAAGACATGTGGCGGACAAACAAACCAGACGAAACTAGGTTACGTTCGTCATTTCACTTTGCAAATGCCTCCAAATTTCAGAAAAGCTCTAATCATATTAGTAGACATACTGCACATGCAAACTTCTTGGCCCTTCTCCTCAAAAGTGAAATCAATAATGTGCTGCAGGACCTATTCGCTTAGATGGAGCGTTCTGGCGCGTTTGAAAGCCTCCAAACGCCATATTTCTTTTCAGAAACAGTTTAATTAGTACAAATGCTCAAACGATAGAAACAAAGAGAAACAAACGTTCTCCTAGCTTTAACAATCTGAACACAACTATTACAGCCGATGCTACTCCATTTCCAACAATGTTCACCCACATATCATGGTGATATATCATGTTTAAGCATATGTCAGACGACACTAACAGCAATAAGCACCAATGATAAAGAGCTGCTCACTACCGTGACATGCTATTCATAATTACTGTGAAGATATTCTGTCGCACTGTACTCACTGCTTCACTGAATGTACGGGAGCAGTCAAAAACAGTGCAATCATTTCTTGTCATTTCGCAGATGCAACGAGACTGCACTGCGTTGCCAAGCCCTCCCAAGATGCTATAATCAAACCAATGCTGATTCCCTAAAGCACGAATGCTGCTCAAGTGTTAAGAGCAGTTCATCGCATAACTGTTAGTGGGTCAGTGAATTGAGCAAGACGTTCCCAGTACTCTACTCGCTACTTTTATTTCCTATCTCAGATAAAACTCTCAATCATAAATCAATGTTCAGAAGAAAAAATGAAGATGACTGGCAAATGTGAATATATCTCTGCAGCCTTGTAGAACAGTCTTTGCCGCAGCATCCAGCCAGTCCAGCAAATATGGTTCATTACATCGAGGAAAATTCTTATGGGGTACAAAGGTTTCCTGCATTCACTACATCGCCATGCAGCAGAAACACTATTGCAAACCAGCTTCAGCAAGAAAGTTATGTATAACAGGGCACAGACAGGCCTGAAAGCCCAGTAATTTTATTGCAGCTTTGCCCTACATTAAAACGTGTTCACCGTAACGTCACATACAAAAACAATCAACTTGGAATGATTCTTATTTTTCAACGTTGTCTTAGCCACTTTCAAGAAGAACCTGCAACTAACATATGCACGCAGCAGCTGGAACATAGAATCATCTACAAAAAGCTTATCATCGATGGTTGAACACAATGATTTCAGTATGAGGTACTCCATCACCAATGCGAACATGAACAAACTGAAAAGTCAACCTTAGCATCATTTACGAATGAATAACCACAACAAATGGAAAAAATCCTTCAGTTCTTCCTTCAGTTGTACTTTTTCACCCTACTCGCAAACCTTAAGCAAACGCAACTTCCGAAGCGCTTCAGTCTCTCCTTTGAACAACACGTTGTGGATATTGTGAAAAGAACAGACATCTTGCAACTTGCTTCACTCTTGAGAAAGCACAAACCTAATCCACTTATGGTAACATCAAACGTAGCGATGAAACAATTATTCATGCGCACTTCAAACATACACTGAGATCACCAAAGTTTACCATCAACTTACATTTCCTATGAGTACTGACGAAATTTTGAAGGGAAATTATAATGAGCAAAACCACTGCAGCATAAAGAAATAGAAAAGGTAAAGCGCAGCAGTCCACTGAGTTGATCATACCGACGTTAGTAATAATAGATCCTCCGCTTTTCTCAATATGTGAGTCCTGACTGCAAATAAGAAGCAAAAGCGCAATACAGCTAAACAGCCACCGGTGAATGAAAATGATACTCATGTTCCAGCAGCATGATGCACTAATTCACAGTTTGCAACAAGTTAGGATAAAACAAACAAATCTGTACAAACCGTATAATAGTATATAATGGACAGAGGATTTCTCTCAACCGTCAACTTCAACAGCAATGAATTCATTCGCATTTGTTGTCGCCTGCTTACTTGCAGTCAGCAATAATGGTCAAAGAAGCAGAAAGAGAAACTACCTGACGTTCTGGTAAGAGAATGATTATTATTTTCTAAGTACTGTGTCTCTGAGCCATTGGAAACTGAGCAAGACTACCACCCAGCGTCGACTGTCACTACACTTCAGGCACCTATCATATAGGCTGTAGTGACTATGGGCACAACAGCAAAAATATAAAGTAAATGAAAATCAGTGATCACCTACATATGCTCTTTCACCCAGGGGAGTTTATAAAATGGAAATGAACTTTCAGAAAATAGATAACCTTACACTTATTTTACAGAAACACCGTTTGGCTAACATTAATTAACACACAGTGCAGTATACTGAGAATAGTTCAATTATAGGAAAAATACATCACTGAATCCAAAAAAGAAACAAACCCAACTGATGAAGAAGCTATCAAAGCCGCCAAAGAATTTGTGGACAAAAAACTGAAAGATGATGAAAAGGCTGTCACTTGGGCAATGGAATCGACTCAAATCTCAGCCTTGGAAGGAAACAAGTTGGCAGGACAACTTCATATCATCTTCCGAGCAAAAATTGTAAAGTGTCCTTCTGAGACACAGGTAAGACACCTTTGCCTGTAAGACACAGACTTCTTGAGCATATCTGTGTCTATGCGCTCTTTAATGATAATTTTCTTTTCAGAAAAAGATGTCAAAAATGCTACACTTCGCTGTGAAAAATCCTGAGGATAACTGCAAGCTTAAAGTTGTTGATTTGGGAGGCAACCATCCGTGCTCTCTGCAGTACAGTAAATTCTCAGGAAACAGTGAACTACGTTGTCATATGCTAAGAGGACACTGAAGTAGATGATGAATTCTATGCCATAACATTTGTGTTTCTGGAATAAAACATGATTAAAACTGTCAAGTTCATCCAAATGTGTCATTGATAGCTTTTGTGCGCATTTGTGAGGTTGCGAAATCGAACCCACTAATGGGTGAGCAACGTAAAGTATTGAAAAGCGGATACGGATTGCTTATCTGCGCACACAGTTTCTCACAAGCGTTAGAAACGCCATCTGCGCTATAACGTTGAAACTCCAACTGCTTGCATTGCCTTTCAGCAAGTAGTCCATTCTGATTTACATGAAAGCAATTTACTCATTGATGCATTTCACCCAGCTGCTTCCACTTCTAGTAAGATTCATGTAGGAAACTTCAAAGTTCAGTTTTATTTGCAGTTGTTAGTGCGTCTCCAAACATTAATACTTTCTTCACTACGATATGCTGCATATGCCGACAATCACAACGACCTCAAGCTTTTGTGACATTTTAGCGACACAGCCTTTATTTGACGTTTTTACTACTGTGTATTGCTGTTTCAGCATTTTTTCCCGCGGATATATATTTTGACAGTTATCCAACGTATAAGGGTCACCCTAACGGTAATTAAATGCATTGAATGGTATCCTGTATTGTCTTTGAACGGTTGGCCCACCCGCATTGACTTCCTTTAAGTGAACTTAACTTACGACCAAAAGACATGATCACACAAATGTGGGCGTGACATTAAGTTGCTTGTTCTGCTACAATTAAAGTTCCTATGTCAACATCCATTGGCAAACAGTGACGTGCAGACAGAATGCATCTTCGAAATGCAGTTCCTTGAAACTCTTGAATCTTCATCCATCTTAAAGCTGAGAAATGTAAAATTTGCAATAGCACAGCTACCGGGAATTTCTGCTGCCGTAAAAGCCATTGCTTTAAAATGCCGTACCTGATGGTGACAGTGTTCACCGCGACTTATTACAAAATAGAAATAAACGTCCCACACGATCTATTAACGTTCAAATGAGAGTAATTTGTTTTAATAAACTAAGAAGCTATTGCGCTGCTGAATTTTAATTTTCTTTTCTATCAGTGTCCATTACCTCTTGTACAGTACTGTTGAAAATATAATTTCAGCCGCTTTCACATTGCGACGTCAAAGAATGCAACGAAGGCACTGACTTTTCTTCTCGTTATTCCGTCAGTATGCTGACCTTGCTGGCATTTATCACGCCGTTATGGAATTATGTCTGACGTTGGTGAAGCAACATTCTTGGACATTCTGCTAATGAGAGCACAGTTACTCATGTGTTGCCTGTCCATTTGATTGCATATATAATTCATTGAAAATATTCAAAAACAAGTTAGTATTCTCAGCGTACGCTCTTCCATGTCAAGAAATGCTGAAGCAGTTAGGATTGTCAGCACCGCGTACGACATAATGTGAAGCTAAGCATGAAAGGCAATTTACCCGTGTGTGTTTACTTTATGCTTCACATGATGTCATATATAGGAACCTTATTTTTGCTTCTTCGTGACTACTGGAATACACCATAATATCGGTCATGCTTCACCGTCTGGTGATCAGAATGCATGAATGGCATATGCCTTGCGCACTGCACATATGAATGCAAAGGATTTCTCTTAGCTTCTCTACCTGGCAATTCCTTAATATCAGTAGGACTGGTTTGACTTACTAATTCGGCAGATTCATGTGTGCTAACTGTAAGGCATTCCCTTTTGTCTGCTTGACTGTTCGGTCTAATCTTCGGTTTGACTCACATGCTGGAGTGCTGTCTGTTCAGCTTCACCTTTCGTTTGCACACGACCGTTCCATGGTTTCACACTGTTTCCCCTTAGCTGGGACAGCGTTCTTTCGTTTCCGTTCCGTGTTTCCCCACTGCTATTCACATACTGGTCATGTGTTTACTTTTGTGAAAATGCATTGATTTTTCTGGTTCTGCCAAACGATGGCGTTGGTGGGCATTATAAGTCTGTTATTTCAGCAATGACAAACAGTTCTGACAAAAAGTGACATTATCTCAACAGCTTGAAAAGGAATGAAATTTAGCGGTCTCCATCAGTGTACTGTGCATTGTTCTTTGGTAGTTTACAATTCATACAGTTTTCTTTCCAAATGTGGTCCTCAGTCCTTGTGAAGTATGCCTGGGAAAGCTATTCGCCGCATTAGCACTTGCAGCATCAGCTGTAGTAGCGAAACTGTTCCTAACTAAATAACAACGGGTGTGAGAAGGTTAAATGGGTTTCCCACGCATGGCAACATTTCATTGTTTTTGGAATTTTTACAGTAAACCATTTCATTCTGCACCAATAATCGAAAGTGTCAAAATCGTCAGAGGTTATTTCATAACATAACACTTGAAAAGCGGTTCACCATGAAGAAAACAACCATTGCATCACTAAGCGGATAAGTCAGCGTACATGAATTTATTTGTTCACAGCTTCACCCGTTAATGCTTAGCTATTTTCCTGCATCATTGGGGGAAAGACAATAAGAATGCAAAACACCCACGCAAGCATTTGTCAATATTCATATTATTTGCCTTCCACACTTGCAGCGCCTCTATCATGAGTTCGTTAGAGGACTTTACAAACTAAACACACCTGTGCATATTGCACAGCGGCATATAATGAGGAGAAATTTTGTTTTCCATCAACTTCAGCTACAATGAATTCCGTGACTATCATCATTGCTTGCTTACTTGCAGCTACTGCAAATTCGCAACTGAAACATCCACCCAAGAAAGAAAAACTACCGGACGTTTTGGTATGTCAAGAACACATATTTTTTATGTGCTTCAGTGTAGTATTCAAACGTGAGCACAACTATGCACAATGGGCTGCTTGAAGGTATACTGAAACTGTCACGATTACCTACTACGCTAGTTGGTGGATGAATAGAAATGGAAAGTAATTGACAATTCACATTAAGAAATGCGTATGTACTTTCATTTGATAGTCGTGATGACCTTAGGCAATGTATTTCGGTAGTATGGAGATATGGCGTCTATATCATGAAGCTTGCACTTGCTACTTGTCACTTATGATAACAGTCGCACTAATATACTAATGACGTATGAGTTATAGGACAAGTACGTGACTGAATCAAAGGTAGAAAGGCCGCCTGAGAAGCAAGCGTCTGAAGCTGCAAAAGAATTTGTGAACCAAACATTGATGGATGATGGGACGTCTGTCTCTTGGGCATTAGAATCGATTCACATCATAGCACTGCAAGGAGACAAGATTGCAGGACAACTCACAATACTTTTCGACGCAAAAATTGGAAAATGCCCTACTGAAACGCAGGTAAGCCAACAATTCTATTAATATAACAACATAGGGAAGTAGCTTTGTTGGGTCAAAAATGATTATTGATTATAAGGTACCTGTACACAGAAAAGATAGGTGACTTCAAAGCTTTCTAAATTTGTATAAATAAAACTGCGTAACCTATTTTAGTCATTAAAAAATGCTCCACTGGTCACACAAATGATGTTGAAGTCAACATTTTTACTATAGGAAGACATAGCTTGGCTATAGCGCCAAAACAGTTGTAACGCATTCTGTAATCCTCAGATGTACTGTTGGGAATAATTTAAACAGTCTGCTTAACGTGTATGTAATACCCTTATGTAGGTCTGTGCGCTCTTTAATGTTATTTTTATTTTCAGAAGAAAACGCGACGACCGGGAAAGCTTGCAATGAAAGGTTCTGATGATAATTGCAAACATATTGATTTCGAAGGGTACCATCCGTGCTCACTGCACTACAGCAAGCTCTCAAGAAGCAGCAGCTTCACTTGTACTATGATAAAAGTCCCTGAGTCCTAAATCCCTGAAACTGTCTACGAATTTTACGTTATAGCATCAGTGCTCTTGAAACAAAGTATAATTGAAGTTGTCGTGTTCGTTTGAACCAGTAATCCATAACCTTTGTCTACCTCTGTGAGATGAAATAGAACCCAGTGGCAGAGTCCAAAGCGCACACCCATTGCATTTCTACGCACACTATTTCTCAGCAGCACTAGAAATCCATGTGCTCCAGGGTCGAAGCGTCAACTGTTTGCATAGCATTATCACAATCAGTCTCTAATGATTTTCATAAAGGAAATGCATTTATTCACGCATTTGACTTAGCCACGTCCTCACTTTGCAGGACTTATGTGTGAGCATTGAAAGTTCACTGTCATTGCCAGTTACTAATACATCTCAATTTTGTTGTTGTGTCGCCGCCGTGTTCGGTCGGTTGGGCGCCCGCTCCACCGTCTGACTGACGAGGTGGACCAAGGCTCGACGGCTCAAGGTTAGAGCTGACAGCTGCGGTCCCTGCCGAAGTCGGTTGGATGGAGGGGCTTGCAAGCATGAAGACCGGCCCGGTGAGCTACACACTTCGCTCTGATGACAGGCCCAGAAGAGACCCGAAAGCTTCGCGTTTATACCAATAAACGTTGCTTGAAGAAACAGAGACAAAAACTGCAAAGAGTTTGAAAAAATTAATACGTATCCAAACATTAACGGTTTGTCCACTAGGAAATGCTCCGCGTGTTACCAATGATGGCAAACGTCCGTGATATCTTTGTGACTCGACGTTTACTTGGACGATTGATTAGGCTGCATTGGAGCTTGAGCAGTGACTGACAACTATGCTTCCAGTACCAAACTAAACCCACTGATGCGTCAGTCTTATGAATTTTCTTCCTCCCGCTTCTGTTGAAGCCTCCAGAGATAAGTGTTTGAAAGCGCCAGAAAATCAGTACACGTTCACTGACTAATGAACAGCTTCTCTGGCACCACAGTCCTATGATAACCTTTGTCTTCTATTCTGTTAATTTCCCGCGAACCACACAGCGTCACCATGCTTCCGAGTTTATCCCTTCAACGTCTTCTGCTCCGGCCTATCCCATGCAGGAAAGGAGAGAGACACACCTGTTTCATGAAAATTGGTAAGCTGAACGTTGCGAAGTAAAAAAAGGGCATTGTCCATGCTCAAGGTATAAGTTATACGGGCACCTGCCCAGCTACGCCAATACACTACAGCAGACAAACAGCCCAATGGATAGGCAAGATGCTTAACACAATAATACTTTGCGTCTGTCCCCAGATAGGCGAACCCAAACCATCTCGCGCTACTGCATTCCATAAATGAAAATGCTCATAGCGACTTATTTTAATGGTCTCTGCAAAGCGCAATTTAAACCTTTGTGGAGGTGAATCTCAGATTACCATGGCGTCGACTTTCAATGTCAAAGGTCAATATCATGCACAATTTCCACAAGTACATGGACGGTGGACACATAAGTTTTTATTTTATGTTAAGTGCCTGTTCTTTTGCATTCAATTTTCAATGACTGGAGCTTTCAGGCCTGTAGCATACCCTGTACCATAACCCGCTGATGACAGTTCATCAAACAAACCTGAAAGCCCTGGTCATTAAAAACTGAATACAAAAGAACAGGCGCTTAACGTAAAATAAGAAAACGTATACATCATAAAAACCTACGGCCCCGTTAAGAAGAGATATGCATTCAAAAACTAACTTTAACATAACTTTTTCTCCAGATCCATTCAATCATAACAAGAGGTAAATCACTGCCTCACTATGTGATTATTCTTAATAATTCAGTAACAGTTGCTTTTCCGCAAACCGCTTCTTTGACAACGCCTCCTGCCTCAGATTAACTAATAACAGCATGACAGCTACTTCTTTCTGCTGCCAAAGGCAAAACTACACATGATCTCTACACAACAATGTGAGAACCACCTTTTAGTTCACAGTACCGCTTAACGTCCTTCTTGAATAATTACTCACTCCAATTTTCAAACGTTTCTCAATATAATAAAACCACGTCACTGCGCCTCACGCCATAGTAGTACTAATATGAAGTTGCAAAGCCGTTCACTATGACAAAAAACAACAGCTCCATCGCTATGTGCATAACGCTGAGTAAGCATACGTGAGTGTATCATTCATGTGCTACATTGACCACTAATGCGTAGCTCTTTTCCTGCAACATGGCTGCAAATAGGCAGCAAGAATGCCGTATACCCAAGCTGGCATTTGTCAAAATTAATGTTATTTGCGTCTCAGATTTTCAATGCTCAGAAGCTGTGGCAGCAAAAGGTCTTCATAAATTAAACAAACCTGTACATATTTCACACTGGTATATAATGGCAAGAAATATCGTCTTTAACGTCCACTTCAGCAACAATGCATTCAGTAGCTCTCATCGTTGCGTGCCTACTTGCAGCCACCGCATACTGCCAACGGAAATATTGGGAGGAGAAGGAAAAGTTGCCAGATGTTTTGGTAAGTGAAGAAGAAGTATTCTTGTATATTGCAGTTACTATTCAAAGGTGAATTCAACTGTGTACCATACACTGCTTGAGCATCTACGGGAACTGTCATGCTTTCTTTCTACATTAGTTGGCAGATGAATAGCAATCAAAAATTTTTAACAATTCATATCAGCAATTCACATGTCCTTCAGCCCCATAGTTGCACAAATGTCATGTACTATGTTTTCATAGTATGCAGATAAGCATTTATTTCATGAAACGTACACTTGCCGCACAATGATGATGAGAATCCGTGCATTAATATATCAATGACTTGTGAATTATAGCAAAAGTACGTGGAGGAATCAAAAGTGGAAGAACCGCCAAAGGATGATGGAATTCTTCAAGCTGCCAAAGACTTTGTAGACAAAAAGCTGAAAGAAGAGGAAAAGGCTGTCACTTGGGCATTAGAATCATCTCAAATCACAAGACTGCAAGGAAACAAATTGGCGGGACAACTTCACGTTATTTTCAAAGCAAAAATTCACCACTGCCCTTCAGAAACACAGGTAAATGAACAATTCGATTAATATCACAATATAGTGAATTGGCTTTATTGCGTCAAAAGAGGCTTACTGATTAGCAGGTACATATGGACAGAACAGACGGGTGACCTCAGTGTTTTCTAAACTTTATAAATTATACACAGCTGAAACAATAAAACAAGGTTGTCCAACAAATTAAAGTCCTTAAAAAATGTTTAATTTATCACAAGATGATGAACTCAAAATTTTTACCACAGGGAGACATAATTTTGCTACTACGCCAAAAGAGTTATTATCCCTTATTTAATCTTCACACTGTGGTGTTAGTCATTTACAGATTCTACTTAAGTTGCTGCTTTGCACATACCATGTCTTTGCTCACTTTAGTAATGTTCTTATTTTCAGAAGAAAATGTCACAGATGCTAAAGTTTGCAGTGAAAGATCCTGAAGATAATTGCAAGCCCAACGTTATTGATAGGGAAGCTGAACATCCGTGCTCATTGAGGTACAGCGAGTACACCGGAAACAGCGACATCAGTTGTAGTATGATAAGAGGACACTGAAACTGCCGATGAGTCCTATGTTATAACTGAAGTGCTCTTGGAATAAAACAGAGTTGAAATTACCATGTTCCCATGAACCTCTCATGCACAGCTTTTGCACGCATCCGTGAGATTTCAAAATGCAGTGGAGTAATAGCCCAGCTACGCAATGGACTTTAAAGCGGATACGCATTGTTCATTTGCAGACACTATTCTACACAAGCACCAGAAATCGATGTGTTCACGACAACTGTAATCGTATCATTACCTCAATCAGTCTCATATTATTTTCCTAAACTAAATGTATTGATTAGAGCACTTGGCCACCTCCTTATTTTGCCAGACTTATGGGGGATCCTTCATAGTTCGGCGTCATTAGTAGTTACTAATACTTCTGCTGTTAGTAACACGTTCTTCACCAGAACATTCCGCATGCGCTCCCAATGATGGAAAGTAACAGCCTGATGGAGGTTCACAATTTTAGCCTGCTGATATTATGACAGTTACCCAAGGCATGATACACGGGCTGCCACTAGGTAAAACCATTCAGAGGCATACTAAATGCTGCTTAGACACTTAACCTACTGACTAATTAATACTTCAGTTCACTCCAGATGTCTCAGCTTATCCTACCGGCAGAATACATGATCACACAAATGTGCGCATGAAATTTTAAGTTCTTGCTTCAAGGGCAATTAAAGCTCAATACTGCGCACAAACTGCAATAGCCACAACGGTATTTGCTGGGAAAACTGCGTCAAATGATCATGAAAACACTCACAGAACAGCACAGCACACCTGTGAACCTATTCACCCACTCTACAGTACGGTTTGCAAGTTTGGGCAGGTATGATGACAGAGTATAACTCATCATCATGACTTCTTCACCGTTGAGCGAGCTCTAGCATTGCTATCTTTCAAACAGTTGGCGAAATAGTGACACGCGCGCCATGCTTAGATCGCCTTTGAGATGCAGCAGCGCCAGCCTCCAGAATTACTTAAGCGTGCCGCAAATGTTCATGGACATTAAAGATCACTAATGAAAAGTTCAGAACGGTTCTGCCAACTGGAATTTCCACTACCGCAAAGCGACTACTATAAGGCGGCGCAGCTGCTCTGTCAAAGTCCTCCAGACTTATTACAGAGTACAAATCTAGATTTCGGATATATCATTCGTGATCACATGAGAACAATTTGTTTTGATAAACTGAAATATCATAGTGCTGCTCAATTTCATGCACATCTTCTGGAGGTATCACTTATTTGTCCTGCGCTACCAATAAAACTTAAAGTCTGCCTCTCTGAACACACTGCTGCAAAAGAATTCAACAAACGTGCATTCTTTTCCCTCAGGTTATTCCATAGACTTTGGTGTACTGCTGTGTATCATAGCACGCCCCATGCCTCCATGAACTCATTCTGACATTGATGAATGAACACTGTCACTCAGCAATACTTAACCACACACTCTCATTCAGTGTCTGTTCATTCCATTGACTATGATTCATTGTGAATATAATACGAAAACAAACCACTAGAACGAAGGAACGCACTTCCATACTCTGAAAGCCTAAGGAGTTAGGACTGTTAATTTCACGCAGGGCATAGCGCAAAGCTGCGCAGTAGATGCAATATTTTCCATGTGGATGCGTTATGCGTGACATATTCCCCTATCCAACAGTACAAAAAGGAAACAATACAGCTGTATCCAGCAACATACCGTGCCTTGTTCCTTTCAAATTTCTAACTGGAGTAGCCCATTTCCCAAGACCATACCTCAACTCTCATGCAGCAAAGTCCTTCGTAAGGAAGTGGCAGCGGACGCAATTTGCTAACATGGACTCCCACTTAACCACAGCATTTCATTGTTTTCATTCTCTTCCCATTTGTTCTTTAACGGACTTCATTTCGCATCAGTAGATCAAAGTATCAAAGGTAACACTGATGAATGAAGCTGTGTAACACAGTTCCTGAGCGTGCTCATAATACATGTGCTAATACTGCCTTCATGTATTCTGTCCTGGACATTTCTTGTAATTTCTGCTGAAAATGAGAACTACAATGAACTCAGACACGCACAGCTGAAATCACAGACACTGGCAACTATGCTTCAGCTACAGAGCTAAACGCGCCGACGCTTCAGTCATATGAATTTTCACCACCCCGCTTCTGAAGAAGTTTCCAAGTAGGTCATTGAAAGAGCCAGAAAATCTACACACGTTCACTGACAGGTGAACTGTTTCTCTGGCATTACTGTCCTAACAAGTTCTTTCACTTGTGTTAATTTCCTGCGCATCATACGGCCTCACCATGCGTTCATGTTTATGTCAGCCTGCCCTTCAGTTTCGTGTGGTCTGGCCTGCTCCATCTAGAAAATGAGTGGGGCACGTCTATTTCATGAAAATGCCTTAGCTGAAGCGTGCAAAGTAAATGAAAGAGAATCATCGGTACCTAAAGTGTAAGTTAGACAGACATGAGTGCACCTGCGGTAATAGAGTCACTCAAGGCAAGTCGAACTAAGAATCAACAAGTTGAAGAAACGCCACTCAATCCATATCATTTGTTGCCCTCATTGGTCAACCCAGAGTGCTTTGCCCTACGGAATTCCCACACTGAAGTGATAATACCATCATCTTTCAATCATGTCTCACAGAAAACCATCTCACCTCTCTGTGAAGCTAAATCTCAGACCACCGTGGTGTTGATTTTTAATTCTGAAGGCTAGCATCACTTCTGCATGTACGCTGATGACGACCTTGTTATTGAATGCACACAGATGGCACTGCCTGAAAAAGATGAAATTCTATTTATCAACTACAATCGGAACTGCTAACAACACTGCTCAAACTTCCAGCGTTCATAACACTAGCTTCAATATACTACTTTTTCTCTCATGCGCATTATAACTCCAAATGCCTAAAGAAAACGGAGGCTTCACGAATGAGCAGTGCCACAAGAGTCTCCGGGGCACCTGAGACGGTAGACGACCATCTACCCACACTGCTCTGATAACAAGGAGAAGCGCGTCGCCAGAAAGTGCACCTGCAAACTCACAAGGCTTCATTGCGCTCTCATTTACAAGTTAGTACATGCAGGCTGAAAATAAGTCATAAAGAAGTAAGTTTATGATAATTTCTTCTGTATATGCAATGAGTCCTTACAAGTGGCAAAACAGCAATAAGAAAACTTGCTCTTCAATGACATGTGACTTTCAGAACGTTTCCTACCTCACATTAAGTAATAACAGCACACCAGGTACTTTACTCTGCCCACAAAGATAAAACAATATACCAACTGCACTGAAAACTGTGAGAACAACCTCGTGAATTTACAATAACGCTTAAGGTAGTCGTTGAATATTTACTCACTCTAATTTAGAAGCGTTTCTCAATACAATAAAAGATGTCACTTTGTCTCACGTCATAGTACTAACATCAACTCAGAAAGCCGTTCATGGTCATAAAAAACAACTGCTGTATCGCTATGTAGTAAAGATCAGTAAGCGTGCATGAGTGTATCTATTGTATACAGCGTTAGTGACTAATGCATAGCAATTTTCGTGCAATATTACTCTAAAGGCGCAACAAGAATGCAATATATACTCACATCAGCACGTGTCAACATTAATGTTATTACCGTTTTGGATTTCCAGTCCACAAAAATTAACTCTGCAACATGTCCTGATAAATTAAACAAACCTGTGCATATTCCGCAGCGGTATATAATGACGAAAAATTTTTTCTTTTTCGTCCACTTCATCTACAATGCATTCCGTAGCTCTCATCGTTGCTTGCCTACTCACAGCTACCGCATATTGCCAACGCAGATACTGGGAAGAGAAAGAAAAATTGCCAGAAGCGTTGGTAAGTGAAGAACATATATTTCTTACGTACTTCAGTGAGCCATTCAAACGGGAACACAACTGGCTGCCATCATGCAGTGGCTGAAGACATACACAAACTGCCTACTATACTAGCTGATGCATGAGTAGAACTGAAAGTAACACACAATACATATTAGATAATGCGTACGCCCCTTAATCCCGTAGTCGCAAAGATCCTATCACTATGGAGTGTTTTCGCAGTACGCAAATGGGAATTAATTTAATGAAACTTGTACTCGCAACACAACGACTATGAGAAGCCATTGCCTTAATACACCAATATTACAGCAAAAGTACGTGGAAGAATCAAAAGCGGAAGAACCGCCAAAGGATGATGGAATTCTTCAAGTTGCCAAAGACTTTGTAGACAAAAAATTGGAAGAAGAGGAAAAGGCAGTCACTTGGGCATTGAAATCGTCACAAATCACAAAACTGGAAGGAATCAAGTTGACGGGACAACTTCACATAATTTTCAAAGCAACAATTGACCACTGCCCTTCGGAAACACAGGTAAACGAACAATTCGATTAATATCATAATATAGAGAATTAGCTTCATTGCGTCAAAAGATGATTATTTATTAGCAGGTAGATATGGAAGAACAGGTGGATGACCTCGAAGGTTTCTAAGTCTTTTGTAAATAAAAGACGGATACACCGATAAAACAAATAACCCATCTCAGTCATTAAAAAGCGTTCTATTTATCACAGGATGCTAAAATCAAAATGTTTACTGTAAAAGAACATGATCTTACTGTTCCTCCAAAAGCTTTATCATCCTTGATTCATTTTTCGCATTGTGGCGTTGGTCATTTATAGATTCTACCTAAGTTGCTGCTTTACACATATCCATGCGTTTTCTCACTTTAATGATATTTGTGTTTTCAGAAGAAAATGTCAGAAATGCTAAAGTTTGCAGTGAAAGATCCTAATGATAATTGCAAGCCCAACGTCATTAATATGGACGCTGAACATCCGTGCGCATTAAAGTACAGCGAGTATACAGGAAACAGCGACATCAGTTGTAGTATGATAAGAGGACACTGAAACTGCCAATGAATCATGTGTTACAGCTGGAGTGCTGTTGAAATAAAATATACTCGAAAGTGTGGTGTTTGTGCGAATCTCTCATTCATGACTTTTCTGCACATGAGTGTGATTACGAAATCAAACTGAGTAATAGCGCGGGAACTTAAATGAGTCCAAAGAAGATACGCAGTGCTTAGTTGGGCGGACTCTTTCTAAAATGCGCTAGTAACGACTCTGCTCTATGGTCGAATGCACAACTGCTTAGAAGGCATTACCGTTACCTGTCCCCTATGATTTTCATAAAACTTATGCATCATGGAGGAAGTGGAGTAGGTGATCTCCTCATTTTGCACAACTTGTGTGGGCGCACTCAAAGTTCAGTATTATTACCAGTTACTAATACATCTCCAAACATTAACAGCTATTTCACTAGGGCACTTTGCATGTGCACCCAATGATGGCAAACGTGTGTGGCATTTTTGTGGCTTGACATTTACTCGGTAGGTCACATTAGGCTGCGTTGGAACTTCTGGATTTTGTGCTACGGATATTACCACAGTTATTCAGTGCAAAGCGCGCCAAACTGACCGCTGGTAAAATAGATCATCTGTTTCCCCTTGAGTTGGGTTAAGTCAGTTTACCCTACTGCTACCTTACTACTTACCCTAATGGTAACAATGGTGAATTCACACACGCACAATTGAGGTCACGGTGGCAGGCAACTATGCTTTCCGCTATAAGGCTAAACGCACACATGCCTCAGTAATATGAATTTTCACAACCCCATTACTGAAGGGGCTTCCAAATAGGTGACTGAAACGGCTTGAAAATCAGCACACGTTGACTGACTGGTGAACTGTTCCTCTGCCATTACATTCCTAACAAGTCCTTTCACATTTATCAATTTCCCAAGCATCATACAGCCTGACCATGCGTTTATGTCTATGTCAGCCTGCCCTTTAGCCTCGTCTAGTCCAGGCTGTTCCATCTGCAATATGAATGAGGCACATCTATTTCATGAAAATGCCTTAGCTGAAGGGTGCAGAGTAAACCAAAAGGTCTTATGCTTGCTGAAACTATAAGCTATACCGATACGAGAGTGCTTATGCCAACTCACTGCAGGCGACAAAACAGTCGAGCTAATAAGGAATAAGCTGAAGCGCATCAATAGTTCTATTTTATTGGGCAACCTTCAGGATATGGCCTAATCCGGCTTAAACGATTCTAAAGACTGAAGTCCAGAAAGCAAAACGCCTAAAGGACACAAACTTCAAAGGACAGGAATTCGGAGCACGCCGCAGCCGTCATCTTCAGCGCTTAGTTAAGCCTAAACCTCATTCTGTGCACATAACAGTATTCATGTTTTGCTTTGGGCACATATGGCTTGCAGCTGTTGTGAGGAACATGCGAGAGTACTTAACTTTAGCGGTTCAGGATTTCAGTCTTTCCAGATTTCTGTCTGTCAGGATCTTTTGTCGTCCAGCAGTTTTGTTTCTGAGTTCTTTTACTTTTGGGAACTTGAGGCGCACTGTTATCTTATGCTCAACGGTTTTCTGCATCAGCGTTCATCGTAGGAGACACATTGAAGGTGAGAGCACATTCTCCTTGTTAAATATGAGTTGTGATGTTTGAGGGTGGGTTCATTTAGTTTTCTTTATCGTCTGTTATTGTGCTTGCATAAATTATCTGCACTGGCGTGCTGTTCACATTGCGCCCATGGGTGACCACACCAGAGTTTCCCATATAATTTTCAAACATTTCCCAGGAACAGGTTCTGTGGCCATTGTCGTTTTCTTGTGTCTGACTCACACAAAGTTTATGCCCCGCCAATTTATAGCAGCAGCATTGCTGAGTCACATAAAGCTGTACATCAGGAGGAACCATCTACAGGTTCTTCTCAAAATGAAGTAACACAGAACAAAAAGTCAGCGCAGAATCTGCTATAAAAGCGCATGATTCATTGCCAAAAGAAAGCATAGGTTCCCATATTACTTATTCGTATAAGTAATATTGGGAACAACTACTGAACTGCACTGAGGTTCAGCAACTGAGCAAGGCACTACTTTAACTTCGGGTTAGGGTCAAAATCCCGAAAGTCGAAATCCCGACAGGTCAAAATCCCGACAGTCAAAATCCCGAAAGGTCAAAATCCTGCATGGGTCGAAATCCCGAAGGGTCGAAATTCCGCATGGGTCAAAATCCCGAAGGGTCGAAATCCCGCATTGGTCAAAATCCCGAATAGGCCGAAAATGCAAAGCGTGGCCTTGTTTAGGTTGTGCATTGGCATCTTCTAGTTTTGGATTAGTCGAAATGACTCCTTCAGCATTTGCG
>KN538375.1:2098681-2110957 GCA_000797535.1 Trichuris suis | reverse complement strand
TTCCTTCACGTACGTTTGCTATAATATTGGCGTACTAAGGGAATGGCTTCTCGTAATCGTTGTGTAGCGAGTACAAGGTTCATTAAATTACTTCATATTTGCGTACTGTAAAAACAGTCGATAGCGATAGGATCTTTGCGACTACGGGATCACGGGACGTACGCATTATCTAATATGAATTGTCTGTTACTTTCAGTTTCACTCATGTATCAATTAGTATAGTAGGCAGTTTGCGTATGTCTTCAGCCAGGTGCATGGTGCGTAGTTGTGTTCCCGTTTGAATGGCTCACTGAAGTATGTAAGAAATATATCTTCTTCACTTACCAAAGCTTCTGGCAATTTTTCCTTTTCCTCCCAGTATCTGCGTTGGCAATATGCGGTAGCTGCAAGTAGGCACGCAACGATGAGAGCGACTGAATGCATTGTTGCTGAAGTGGACGGGGAACGCGTTATTCCATGCCATTATATACCGCTGTGGAATATGCACAGGTTTGTTTAATTTATCAAGAAATGTTGCAGACTTAATTTTTGTGCACTGAAAATCCAAAACGGTAATAACATTGATGCTGACACATGCTGGCGTGAGTATAAATTCCATTCTTATAGCGTCTTTGGAGTGATGTTGCAGGAACATTGCTGGGCGTTAGTCACACCAAAGCTGGATACAATAGATACACTCATGTACGCTTACTGAGGCTTATCCACATAAGCGATACAGGAGCTGTTTTTTATAACCGTGAACGGTTTTCTGACTTCATGTTAGTACTATGACGCGAGACAAAGTGACGTGTTTTATTATATTGAGAAACGTTTCTAAATTGAAGTGAGTAAATATTCAACGGCTACCATAAGCGGTACTGTAAGTTTATGAGGTTGTTCTCACAGTTTTCACTGGAGTTGGTATATTGTTCTATCTTTGCAGCCAAAGTAAAGTAGCTGGCGTGCTGCTATTACTGAATGTGAGGTAGGCTATGAGTCACATGTCACTGTAGCGCATCTTTTCCTGTTGCTGTTTTGCTACTTGTAAAATCTCATTGCATATACAGAAGAAATTATGGTAAACTTACTTCTTTATGACTTCTCTTCAGCTTGCATGTGTTAACTTGTAAATGAGAGCGTAATGAATCCTTGTGAGTTTGCAGGTGCGCTTCCTGGCCACAGGCTTGTTCTTGTTATCACAGCAGTGTGGGTATAGGTTGGGCGGTCATCTACCATCTCAGCTGTCCCAGAGACTCTTCTGGCACTGCTCATTCGTGAGGCCTGCGTTTTGTCTAGGTATATGCAGTTATGATTACGCACCAAAGAAAAGCTACATTAGAGCAAGCCAGGATAAACGCAGAAAAATTAAGCAATGCTGTCGGCAGTTCCAATTGTAGATGAGAAATAGAATTCCGGCTTTTTCTATTCAGTGCCATCGCTACGCATTCAATCACAGCGGTCATTGTCTGCATGCATAGAGAAGTAGCACGTGATGTTGACCCCCAAAATTGAAGAGCGACATCATGACGATTTGAGAATTCCCTTCACAAGTAGGTGAGATTGCCTCTTGGAAGAGGTGGGGAAAAGAAGCAGATACCCTCGTTTCATTGACAGAATTCTGGATTAGCCCGTCTGCTGAAGGTTGCCCAATAAAATAGAACTATTGATGCGGCTCAGGTTATTCCTTATTAGCTCGACTGTTCTGTCGCCTGTACTGAGTTGTCATAAGCGCTCTCATATCGCTATAACGTATAGTTCCAGCAAACATACGTCTTCTGGCTTACCTTGCAGCCTTCAGCTGAGGCAGCTTTATGAAACAGATGTGCCCCATTCATTTTCTTGATGGAACTGGCCGGACCACACGAGGCTGATGGGCAGGCTGCGATAAACATAAATGCATGATGAGGCCGTGCGATGCGCGGGAAATGAATAGAAGTGAAAGGATGCGTTGGGAACGTAATGCCAGAGAAAACGTTCACCAGTCAGTCAACGCGTACAGATTTTCTGGCTCTTTCAGCCACGCATTCGGAAGCTTCTGAGGAAGTGGGATGGTGAAAATTCATATGACTGAGGCATCTCTACGTGTAGCTTCCTATCTGAAGCATAGTTGCGTGAAACTGAGGTTTCAATTGCGCATCGCTGAATTCACCGCAGTTCTCATTTTCAGCAGAAGGTTTAAGAAATATCCAGAACAGAATACATACAAGCAGTATTAGCACAGGGAATGATTTTATCTCTGAGGATGCTTATATTATGAGCACACTTAGGAACTGTGTTGCACAGCTTTATTCGTCAGTGTTACTTTTGATACTTTGAGCTACTGATGCAAAATGAAGTGCTTCAAAGAACAAATAGGAAAACAATGAAATGTTGTCATTAAGTGCGAGCCCATGTAAAAAATTTCATCTGCTGTCGCTTCCTTCTGAACAGGTAGTTGCATGAGAATTGAGGAATGGGATTAGGGAAGGGGCTATTCTGGTCAGAAATTTGGAAGGAACAAGGCACAGTATGTTGTTCGATACTGCGGTATTGATTCCTCTTGGCGCTGTTGAAGGTGAGAATATGTTACGCATGAAGCAGCCGCATGGTTAATATCCCATTTCTTGCAGAGCTTCGCACTATGTCCTTCGCAACATTAACACTCCTAACTCCTTAGGTATTTCTGAGTACTGAAGTGCATTCGTTCTTTGTAGTTGTTTGTCTTGGAATATTTGGAACAAACCATATACAACGGAATGAACAGACGCTGCATGAGTCTCTGGCGCTGAGCATTGCAGAGTGATGGTGTTCTGTGATCAGTGTCAGAAGGAGTTCATGAAGGCGTGAGACGAGCTATAGGACTCAGCCAAGTCGACGGAATAAGCTGACGGAATAGATCTGCCTTCGTGGAATTCCTTAGCAGCATTGTGTTAAGAGAGGCGGGTTTTGACTTTTAGCAGTAGAGTAGGACAAATAGTCAGACTTTCAGAAAGGATCCATGAAATTGAGGAAGACAGTGGTGTTTGATCTTATTAAAACAAATTGTTTTCACGTAATCATGAATGATATATGCGACACGTTCATCTCTACTCTGTAATAAGTCATGATGACTTTGCCAGTGCAGCTTCACCACTTTAAAGCAGTCGGTTTGATGAAGCAAAAATTGCAGTTGGCAGAACGGTTCTGCACTTTACATTTATGAGCATTAAAATCCATGAACGTTTCCAGCAGACTTAAATAATTCTCAAGGCTACTGCAGCTGCTTTAGAAGGCATTCTAGTCACGGTGCGCGTGTCAGTATTTCACCAATGGTTTGAAGAATAGGAAGCTTGCAACTTGACCACTGGTGAAAAATTAATGATCAAGAGTCAATGCAGTGTAATCACACTTGCGCAAAGTTATACACCATACTGTAGAAAGGGTAAAATCATTCAGAGCTCTGTGGGTATTCTCAATGTTTTCATGGTCGCTCAGCTAATGGTCCCAACCAATAGCGTTGTCATTGTTGCAGTTGTCGCGCAATAGGGAACGTTAGCTGTCATGGAAACTGCAACGTGAAGCTCAGATTTCTGTGTGATCAGGTTTTGCAAGTAGGGTAAGCTGACTTAGCACAAGTCAAGGGGAAACAGATCAGGCATTTTATGAGCAGTCAGCGTGCTGCCATTTGCTTTGAACAACTGCGGTAATATCCGTAGCACAAAATCCAGAAGTTCCAATGCAGCCTAATGAGACCTCCTGAGTAAATGTCAAGTCAGAAAAATACTGCAGACGTTTGCCGTCATTGGCTGCACATGCAAAGTGCCCTGGTGAAAAAGCTCTTAATGTTTAGAGATGTATCAGTAACTGGTAATAATACTGAACTTTGAATACGCCCGCACAAGTTGTGCAAAATGAGGAGATGGCCTACTCTAATTCCTCCATGATACATGAACTTTATGAAAATCATAGGGGACAGGTAACGGTAATGCCTTTTAAGCAGCTGTGCATTCAACCATGGAGCACAGGCGTTACTAGCGCATTTTAGAAAGAGTTCGCGTAAATAAGCACTGCATATCCGCTTTACACTCGTTTGGGTTGCGGGCTATTACTCAGATTAATTTCGTGATCTCTCAGATGTGCACAAACGTTATGGATGAGGAATTCACACATGCATCACAGTTTCAATTATATTTTATTTCAGGAGCCCTGCAGTCATAATAATAAAATTGATGAACAGTTTCAGTGTCCTCTTATCATACTACAAGCGATGTCACTGTTTTCTGTGTACTTGCTGTACCACAATGAGCATGGGTGTTCAGCCTTCATATCAATAACGTTGGGCTTGCAATTATCTTCTGGGTTTTTCACTGCAAAGTGTAGCTTTTTTGACATTTCCTTCTAAAAACACAAATATCACTAAAGTGAGCAAACACACGGATATGTGTAAAGCAGCATCGTAGGTAGAATCAGTAAATGACCAGCGCCACAATGCGAAAAATGAATCAAGGATAATAAAGCTTTTGGACGAACAGCAAGGTCATGTTGTTTTACAGTAAAAATTTTGATTTCAACATCCTGTGATAAACAGAGCATTTTTTAATAACTGAGATAGCTTACTCAGTTTGTTTTATTGGCTTAGCCGTCTTTTATTTACAAAAAATTTAGAAACCTTTCAGGACATCCATCTGTTCTGTCCATATGTACCTGCTAATCAATTATCATGTTTTGACGCAATAAAGCTAATTCTCTATCTTGTAACATTAATCGAATTGTTGGTTTACCTGTGTTTCGGAAGGGCAGTCTGCAATTTTTGCTTTGAAAATTATGTGAAGTTGTCCCGTCCTGTTAACTCCTTCCAGTTTTGTGATTTGAGATGATTCCAATGCCCAAGTGACTGCCTTTTCCTCTTCTTTCAATTTTTTGTCTACAAACTCTTTGGCAACTTTAAGAATTTCTTCATCCGTTGGTGGTTCTTCCACTTTTGTTTCAACCATGTACTTTTGCTATAATATTACAGGTTTCGTGAAATAAATTTCCATTCGCGTACTGCGAGAACACCTGATAGGATCTTTGCGACTACGCTATGTAGGGACGTACGGATTGGCTAATATGAATCGTCGGTTGCTTTCTGTTCTACTCATGTATCAACTAGTACAGCAGGCAGTCTATGTCTTCAGTCAGGTGCATAGTGCATAGTTGCGTTGCCGTTTGAATGGCTCAGTAAAGTGCGTAAGAAATATATGTTCATCACTTACCAAAGCATCTGGCAATTTTTCTTTCTCTTTCCCGTATCTGCGTTGGCAGTGTGCGGTGGCTGCAAGTAGGCACGCAACGATGAGAGCTACTGAATGCATTGTAACTGAGGTTGGCGTATGACAAAAAATTTCTCCTCATTATATACCGCCTTGCAATATGCACAGGTGTGTTTAACTTATCAAGACATCTTGCCGAGTCAGGTTTTCAGCGTTGAAATCCTTGAGCGCAAATAGAGTTAATGTTGCCAAATGCCAGTGTAGGTATGTTTGTCTGCATGTTGGGCCTTTGCACCAATGTTGCAGAAGAGGAGCAAAGCACTGGTATGTGAAGATGAGAACAAATAATAAAGTTATGTACGCTGACTGAGCGTTATCCACTTGGTGATTTAATGGTAGTTTTTCTCATAGTAAACGGCTTTCCAACTTTATGATGAGTTCTGCGTGATGAAAGAAACTCAGGTGACTTTATTATGTTAAACATCTTTTAAAGATATATGTGAATAATTTGTTATTGGTTACCTGAAACAGGTTCATGTATATGATCCTGTACTGCCGCTATTCTCTTGAACATGTATATTGTGATGTCATGACGTCATTGCCGGCAGGCTGTTAATAATTACCCTGAAGAGGTGAATGTTCATTATGGCATGCTTTGAAGAACAGTAGCTGTTGCTCTTTTGTCAGTCGCTTAGTGATTCTCTTGGACTTGTAGGAATTAATCAACAGAAGCGGAATAAAGCTCTGTTAGTCGAGGTTGACCTTCTTGGTGACGCTGACCTCTTTATTATCATCATATGTGGGTATAGGATGTTCATCTGAGTCACTTCAGATACTTTTGTTCATTCGTGACACCTCAGTCTTCTTTTTATGCTCAGGGCATCATTACTTCTCATTTCTTCTCATTTCTGTTAAACGTTAAGTATTATATTTGAAATCATAATTAACGTGTTTGAAGCTTTTGAAACACTGTTACCTCATCATCAGCGAATGAAAGGTGTGGATAATGCATCGTGAATATGATGTCAAAACAGAATTTAGAGTTATGAATGTTTGCCGCAGAAGAGGTATGTTAGAGCTAGTGAGTGTGAAACTTGCATTGAGTAAGAATGACCATTGGCCTCTTACTTGGAGAAGCGACACCGTCATGTTCACATTCAAATACATGAACCAAATTTTCTGACAGCATGTTTATCTAATAATCACTTTTCCAAGGAGGTAAGATGGTGTTCTGCAAGTGGTTATTAAATAAGTTGCAATCAGCGTATGGTCAGCCGAATTCAGTACCGTAATGCCCTCTGGATTTGCATAACAAGGCGAAGCAGGGCGGGAAATAATATAAAACGAATAGCTCTGCTCAGCGTATCGCTTCTTGCTTCCATTGTCTGTCTCGTGCACTGAGTTGGCAGAGCTTAGCGAAAGTATAATTTCTACTTCGCGCAAACATAATCTCAATTTGCTCATTTGGCACTCCCTTGCTGACCCTTCTTTCAATGACATAGCCGTTTCTCATGCATTTTCTACATGGCAGAGGCGGAAGAGATGGCTGGCATTGGCTGCGAGGGAAATTAACAGAAGAAAAAAGGACGTCGTAGTAGAATACTGCCAATGTAACACTTTACGAATCAATTCAGGTATGCGGATTTCTTAGCGCTGTCATCGTGCTATATTCAAACGTTTTCAGGAGATATGGAGGGAGTGCCGTATCACTGAGCCATCAGCAAGTTCAGTTTGATACCCCACCAGTCTGGATACGCGTACTCGCTGTGTTTCTCAGTTTGAGTATAAATTACAACAAATACTCAGGATAGACTTCATAAAAAGCAATGTTAACATAGTGGACGATTTTGTCGAGGATGATCCTGAAAACATAGTTTTTTCATACAGGACAGTAGTACCTCATGTAGACTATAGAGCTTTATTGTTACAGTATAGTCCCGATATCTCAATCAACAAATCTTTTGTCTAAGACAGAAAGTTGAAGGTTTCAGCCTGAGGGTATATGCTTTTCTAATGTTTGTGAGAAATGGTGTGCGCAAATAAGTTGCGCCTATTCGCTTCTGAATGCTTTACGTTGCTGAACTATTACTGTGTTCAGTTTCATAATCTCACGAATGCAGGCAAATGTTACAGATGAGACGTTTGCATGAACATGACAATTTTAATTATGTTTTATACCAGAAACACAAATGTTATGGCATTGAATTCATCATCTACTTCAGTGTCCTCTTAGCATATGACAAGAGCTTTCCGTGTCTCCCTTTCTCTGTTGTCAATGATGGCCTTCTTTCATCTTATGCAAATTGTGACAGTCCCAAGTAGTGCATTGCCAGCTCAGCTGTTTGTCACCCCGCTGGAAAACACAGTTTTAAGGCAATCGCTTTGACTGTAGCGGAAATGGTACTTGTCAGAATTGAGGTAAAATTTATACTTCTGAGCTATGTGACTGATGAGATTTCACATCAGGTTTCAATGATTCTGGAGCTTCAAAAAGCTGTCCTGACGGAGAAGTAAGGTCATATGCCACAGTTTAGACCATGAATTGCAATAGCGGCCTTAACTGCCGCTGAAAAGGCAACTTAAAGCGTCAAGCACTCGTTTGTGTGATCATGCTGATCTAACACAAGTCACAGTGAAGCGGAGCAAGCGTTTTCAGCAGTGGTCAGTATCTCACTCAATACTTCACAGTATTCATGGGACGAAGTGCTGAATCTCCAATATAGCCTACTCAAACCTCCCAAGTAAACGTCGAGTCAGTGTAATGACGGAGGCTTGCAATTATTGGCAGCATATCATGCTGAAGAGGGTATTAATGTTTAGAGAAGTACTAGCAGCTATGAAAAACAATGAATTTTCACTCTTCCCGCATAAGTCATACCAAATGAGGAAGCGGCTGAGTAAAGTGCATCAGTCAATACATTTGTTTTGTGAAAGTCATGGGGGACTGAGAGACATTCAGGCAGTTGACGTTCTGACCTTTGCGCATGCTGGTTTATAGTGCTGATGAGAAATAGTGCGCGCAAATAAGCTATGCATATCCGCTTTTGTCTCCATTTACGTTGCTGGGATATTACTGAGTTCCGCTTCGAAATCTCATGGATGCGGACAAAAGTTATGCATGGGAGCTTCGCACAAACACGACAATTTGAATTATGCTTTATTTGAAGGGCACTCCAGTTACCAAATAAGATTCACGAGCTGTTTCACTTTCCTCTTATCATACTGCAAGTGATGTCGCTGTTTCCTGAGAATTTGCTGTACTTCAATGAGCACGGATGCTCAGCTTTCATATTAATAACGTTGGGCTTGCAATTATCTTCAGGGTTTTTCACTGCAAAGTGTAGTTTTTTTGACATTTCCTTCTAAAATGAAAATGTTGATAAAGAGCGCAGAGACTTCCATAGGCGTAATACACATAACTTAAATAGAATATTTACGTAACCAACACTATAATGTCAGCAATAAATGATGCGTAACAACTGTTTTGGCGCAATAGCTAAGTCATATGTCTTCCTACGGTAAACGTTTTGACTTCAACATCCTGTGATAAATAGAACATTATTTAATGACTGAAATAGGTTACACAACTTTATTTTATTGGTACAGCCGCCTTTTATTTACAAAACATTTAGAAACTTTTGAGGTCATCCATCCGTTTTGTCCATACATACCTGCTAATCAACAGTCACGTTTTGACGCAGTGAAGCTAATTCTCTATACTGTGACACGAATAGAATAATTCGTTTACCTGTGTTTCAGAAGGGCAGTTTGTAATTACTGCTTTGAAAATTATGTGAAGTTGTCCTCCCAATTTGCTTCCTTCCAGTTTTGTGATTTGAGACGATTTCAATTCCCAGGTGACAGCCTTTTCCTCTTCTTTCAATTTTTTGTCTACAAACTCTTTGGCAACTTTAAGAACTTCATCATCCTTTGGCTCTTCCTCCACTTTTGATTCATTCATGTACTTTTCCTGTAATTCATACTTCATTGGTATATTAATGCAATGGCTTCTCATAATCATTGTGCAGCAAGTGTATGTTTCACGAATGCCCGTTTACGTAGTACGGAAACGCGCTAGCTGACATCTTCACGACTACGGAGCTAAGGCGCACATGCATAGCCAATATGAATTGTTCATTATTTTTAATTGCTATTCATGTACCAACTAATGTAGTAAGGAAGCATGGCAGTTTCTGTAGGTCTTCAGCCAGTCTATGGGTGAACAGTTGTGTTCCCGTTTGATGATTCGGTGAGCTAGCTAAGAAATGCTTCTCATTCACTTACCAAAGCTTCTGGCAATTTTTCTTTCGGTTCCTAATAGTTCCGTCTGCAATTTGCGGTAGCTGCAAGTAGGCAAGCAACGATGAGAGCGACTGAATGCATTGTAGGTGAAGTGGATGAAAAATAAAAAATTTCTCGTCATTATATACCGCTGCAGAATATGCACAGGTTTGTTGAATTTATGAAGACA
The DNA here is from genome assembly GCA_000797535.1 of Trichuris suis. Taxonomy (NCBI): domain Eukaryota; kingdom Metazoa; phylum Nematoda; class Enoplea; order Trichinellida; family Trichuridae; genus Trichuris; species Trichuris suis. The sequence goes on along the minus strand of KN538375.1, from coordinate 2,101,297 downwards.
TCTTGTCTCTGCAGGTTTTGTCCATTGAAAATCTGGAACGCAAGTAACATTAATGTTGACAGACGCTCGTACAGGCATATTCCACTCTTATTTCATTCGCTGAGTATTGACACGAATGGGTCCCTGCTTTCACGAAATTTATTTGCCATAGTCCCAGATGTGTTTGAAGATTGAACTTCTCTGGTAACAGGAATTAAATTTCATGATGTTGCTACTTACGGCTTTATTCCTGTTTTTTGTAGTCGGTGCGAAGTAAGAGTAAAGAACTTTTATTCGTACGCGAGTAATGTATCGGAGCTTTCGGGACTGACCTTGTCCCGTCGTCAGCGTGATGTTAAAGGCTTTAACATCACGAATAAAAGTTCTTTACTCTTACTTCGCACCGACTACAAAAAACAGGAATAAAGCCGTAAGTAGCAACATCATAGTCCCAGATGGTATAACTATCTGTGGTTGAACGTGGGCTACCTATACTTTAATAAAAAGAGAAAGTGAGTTTTGTAAAACTTTCTGTTCTCATTTCCCACAATGGAGTAAACACCTACCGTATGCAGTGAAATGCAGGTTAGTTTCAGAAGAAACGCAAGCATCCCATTCTGCGCCTCGCTATCAAGCATGAAAGCCATCGTGCTTTGCGCTTAGGTAAATCTGAACAGGAATATAATCCGTATCTTGAGCTTTGGGCATAGTGAAGGGAGGAACAGGACGCCGCAAACCTGTGGTGAGGTGATGCCTGGCTACGATAAGTTTTTGTTGCCAGGCGTTCTGTTCTGCCCGTTACCAAATCTTCATGTTTATGCTAGCTCGAACAGCATTCCCTTCGCCCTTGCCAGTGAGAGTTGAAGAGGGTGGCCATTATTTTTCGAGAAACGCCTGCGTTTCGCGAACTGTGGTTTTTTGCGGGGATCTGGCAAACAAGACCCAAAATTTCTCATTGCTTCTGTTTACCGTTTAAATCATACGGATTTATAGCCACCGTTGATGAAAAAACTCAATTGGAACAGCCGGACAAGACTTACCGGGACCTGCGTCTTGCTTCTATTTCTGCCTTTTAGGAATCATTGTTCAGTGCGATAAAGTAATGTAAAAATTTTGCCAGGTCAGAAACTTTCCGTTAACCCCGCGAAAAGACCGAAAACGTTTGGTATTTGCTGCTAAAACAGTGCAACCTGCACATCACATTTAAGGTTACGGTTATTTGGTGGGTACGTTTCATTAGTTTTAACGGTTTGTATGTTCCTTTTCACGCTTTAATTCGCTGCACAAGTTTCTGTCGGCATTGCGATTCTTTACACCGTCAACACGTAACGTTTAACGCTGTATATACGTTGTTTAGGTTAGCTGAACTATCAGTTCAATTTTTGGAAAAGTTGTCGCCATGGAACATCGACCAGCGGGGCAGAAGGTGCAGAAGGTCATGGTGCAGCCGATTAACCTCATTTTTCGCTTTCTACAAAGTCGAACGAGAGTTCAAATTTGGCTTTACGAGAATACGCACACCCGATTGGAAGGATTCATTATAGGTAAATTGCCCGAGCTTTGCCTTTAGGTTAGCGGTTAGCCTTTTAGGATTTGACGAATACATGAATATTGTACTTGATGAAGCAGAAGAAAATTGCGTCGCTAAGAACATGCGTCGCCCCATTGGTCGTATTTTGTTGAAAGGCGACTGTATAACGTTGATACAAGCTGTTAATCAGTGAGAATGCGTAAGCCACGTTTCGCGTTGATGTTATGCTAGACACAGTACCAAGCATACATTTGGTGCAAAAGGCGCGCTAAGGACCTTCGCAAATATTTTGAAGACCAATACTCCTTATTAAACTTATCACACCGGCGTTTCTTGTACAGTAATCCGCGTGATGCGAAGCGCTTTATTAAGATGAGCTTGTTAGGCGAAAGCGCACGTTTCGAAGCAGCACTGATTTTATCTTTGCTTTGGTACGCTTATTTACAGCTCCATGTGCGACGTGTGAAAATTTAATTCAACTTTCGTTACCAAAACGCCTCCATAGGACAATTGCAGGTATTCATAGATGTAGTAATAATAGGTGTTTATGATAAATTGCGGCGTTGTATGGCGGTTACGACGGTTAGGTTCAGAGAAATCGTTTGCCACACTTTTGCCAGTCTCATCCCCCCTCGTAGGAGTAATTGTAGCTTGAGCGTATGTGGTGGAGAGTGATGATTTTGCTATCGAAACGCGCTGGCGACATTATACTACCTGAAAATCATTTAATTTGAAGATTTAAATTACTGTAAAAGTTTAAATCAGGTTTCGTTACCAAAACGCCTCGATTGGACAATTGCCAAGATTCATAGCTGCAGTAATAATGGGTATTTATGATAGCTTACGGTGTTGTACAGCGACAGTTACGTTCAGAGAAATCCTTTGCCATACTTTCGTCAGTCTCATCCCGCCCTTTTAGGATTAATTGTAGCTTCAGCATATATGGTAAAGATTTTAACGGTTTTGCTATCGACACAGGCTGGCTGTTGTCGCAAAGCATGACGTTACTAGTACTACGTGAAAATCATTTAATTTGAACATTTAAATTACTGTAACGACCTGACATCAGTTTCGGACAAAATGCAATGCAATTCTAGCTTGCAACT
>KN538375.1:2069124-2098581 GCA_000797535.1 Trichuris suis | reverse complement strand
GGGAAACATGTTTCACAATTTGTTTTCCTCGCCGACTACAAACTTTTGAACAGATTAAAGTTTTAATAAAATAAACCTTACAACATTGAAACGAACTATCAACGCAAAGCAGCGAACCGCTCTACAGTGTCTCCATTATTTTGAAAGTTATATTCAAATGGAGTGTCGTCAGTACAAATGAAACTTTTAATGTAAAATACCTTTGCCGCAACATTAAATTCCTTAACAACAAACATCACTATAGCCGCCACTTCTCCTCTTCTGTTCCCTTTGCAAACACCGCGGGCGCTACATGATGACGCGGGTTTCATCCGCATGTTTTGTTAGTAGAATACTATTAACAATTTCGTTCGACCTTTACTTAAACACTTCATTACGATGACCGCACTTCAGCGCAGTGCAATTGCAGTGGATGGAACTGTCGTCAATTAATAATGCAAACAACAAAAAGTCATCTCAGTACAAATAGCAAAGAGAAAAAATTCAACAAGCGAATTGCTTAGAACAAATAGGCGTTAAAAGAATTATAAAAACAACAATAGCAAGAGAACAACGTCCATTATTCAGGACATTGTTTGACTAGACGCCTATAAAAAGGTGGATGGCACTACCCAAAAGTTAACATTGCATTTCAATAGTGCGATGGGTAGTAATTCATTTGTTGGTTCTGATTGAATTCTTGACCGGGTGCATTGCCATACTGAGGGAACCTAAATGCCAGCCAACTTACAGCAAGCAGACCCAATGAAAACGCCCTTCCTCACCTCTGACTTTGGTACATTGGTAAACCTTGATTTGGCGACTGGTATTGCTGCTGCCCAGTTGGATAAGCTGGTGCAGGCTGCTGATGCTGTGCCATGTACGGAGCGGCTGGACGCATTTGCTGATTTTGCATTTGATAGTTTGGCGGCAGCGCGTTCGGTTGACCATACCTGTTTTCAAGTATGTAAAATTCATACAAAGCATTCAAAAAGGTAGTACGCGTATTTTGAAATAAGACAAAGGATGATAAAATAAATTTTTCTCAACAGACACCTACAGTAACCTTGAATCCCCCTGACAGCAATTATTTACGGCTCAGTTCATGGGCCCTTCTGCATCGGCGGCAAGGAACCTTTCTAAACAATCTATGACGACGGAATTAAAGGAAGAATTGACGATTGGGTGAAATCTAAAACGAAAATAATTTCTTTATCTTACTAACCTGCGAATCACAAATTCAAATTCAAACTGATAACGAAACTTAAATACGTAACAAAACGGTAGCTCGATTTCAGCGTTACAAAGACTCGCTAGCTACCAACATAGTGCGGTCATTGTAGCAAAAAATGCACTCATCAGGGTGACAGTAACAACCCAACGCACTAACCAACTGTGAATGAGTTCAGGCAGCTATGTTAGTTGGCTCTTCACCTACCTGACGTTACCAGAGCCCATCATTTCCGACTGCACCATGCGAACGGGTCCACCATTGTTTTGTTGTTGATAATATTGATTCCCATAATTGGCAGTAGCTGCGAAATTTTGCACCTGTGCGTAATTGTCTCTCTGCTGTGGACCACTTATGGGCATACGATTTGTCACATTATTCGAAAAAGTAGAGTAACCCGCGTAGGAGCCTGCAACATTTCCATCAATCAACGGACGCGTTCGTATTCATGATTACCGCCAGCTTGTGCCATCTGTGGAGTCATGGGATGCTGCGCTGCCTGCTGTTGGACAACCATTGTTCTTTGCAGAGCAGGTCTTACCTGCTGCTCCATCATACTCTCCTGCATCATCTGCTGCTGACGTTGCGTCTGTATACAAGATTGTATTACGATGAAATTGTTTAGAACAAAGACTAAGGCTTACATCCATTTGCATTTGCATATGTTGAAGAGAAGGGTTGTAACCGGCATCGTTGCTCATTGAGCTCATAGATTGAGGAAGGTAGCCATGGCTAGGAGGCATCGGTCCGCCAACATGGGTTGACGTAGCTCCAGCCATTACCATCTGCTGTCCACCGGAGCCGCTGGGTTGCCTACCACGAATCATAGCAGATATTGCTTGTTTACCACTCGACGAAGGCACTGTTCAAAGAAAAAAGAATTACCTGTCATCATCCAACCAGATTGCTGCTGCTTATAAGCTTACTTGACTGCATTGGCGTGTTTGGAAAGCTTCTCGTCTGGTAGGAACCCATCGACTGACCTACGGGAGCAACCATCGGATTATTGTTAGCAGGCATGTTCATGGGCCACATTTGAGCTCCACCATATCCGCTCATTGACGGAGCACTACCCACAGGCATTTGCTGTGGATAATAACCATATGGTCCAACTGCGTTGACTTGCATTTGGGAAACACTCATCGGGCGGCCAACGACCATCGGCTCAAATTATGTAATGTATTATATCTCGTCTATGTTTGCCTTACTAAGATACCGAGTTCATTCCGGCAGCGGCGGCGGCGGCAGCAGCTGCAGCTGCGGTACGACTACTCTTTCTTCCTCGAGTGCTTGCCTTCTTGGCTCGCCCTTTGGTCGTCCGAGGAGTTTGTATCTGACCGGAAAACTCTTGGGACAAACCAGCAATTCCGGAAACGGACGTCTTGGCGCTGGGCAGCTTGTCCATACCGGCAGTGTCCGACGAGCTTGGATTGTAGTGCACCTGCAAGGCTTCCAAAAATGGGTTCGAACGAAGCTCTCCAGGCATTGGCGGTCTATTAAGAGCATTGTGATGGTCGTGCGGTAGCATGCGCATCATTTGCTGCAGCAGCGTTTCAGGCTGAATATCCAACTTCACACCTTGAAACCAGCTCCATCGTAAACCGTTGTTTTCTCGGCTATAGCCTTCAATGATCTCCCACGGGTTCAACTTCTCTTTAGATACGATCTGCAGTCCCTGAAAATAAGGCCACATGAAATGTTATCACACTGACGCCTGTAAAATGCACATCACATAAACATAGCATAGCTTAGGTGTTGCTAAGGCTGAAAGGACTACTTTCACTGAAGCTGGCTAAACAAAGACAAATATACAAAATATGAATAATGTAAAGGATTAGAGCAGGTCTAATCTTTACCTTGCGTTGAACCACATCGTTGGAAGCAAATGTAACGAGAGATGATGAAGAACCGCTTTTCGAACTCTTCTGGGGCTGACTACCGTACGCGTCACAGACGATCACGTCCATTGTATGCCTGGGAATCGGTAGCAGTTGATAAACATACTTCATTGACGGGAAGTAGCGATCTCCAAGCTCCTTCTAAGAAAGGCAAACGTTAGGTAGGGCTGAAAAAATTGCACAATCTCCATTATGGGACCTTCAGCTTCTTAATAACGTTATTGTATAAGCGCTTGCAGTCGTCGCTGCTTCGCTCCTGACCGGAAAAGGAGAAACTTGCATTGTCCGGCATAAGACAGGACATCAACAGGATGCACAGAAAATCGACGCACGAGAAAAACAATTTCCTTAAAAATGAAAAGAGTGAGACAAAAAAGGGAAACGGCTGGAAAGGAAAGCATGCCTGTTTCCGTCTTCGGTCACAATGCCGTAAAGTATTAGCTGCATGGCCAAAAGGGCCCAATTTTCAAGATGCGAACTTTTGCAGACCATATCGAACATACCACCCACAAGGCCAAGGCGAAGCTGCAAAGCACCGTACATCTCATTGGCCACAGCGGAGTCGCAGAGTACGTAAGGATCCTGATGGAGGGAAAAATGAAAGGAACAGAAGAGCGTTGGGTCAATAGTATGGTAACCTCTTTGACCCTTAGGACAAATTCTTGCACTTGCTTCAACAGGGAACAGAGTAAGCCTTCGCGCTGATCGTCTTGGCCTTTCAGGCAAGTGGAAAGAAGCGATAGAAAAGGTTGTTGGCCCAACAGGGATGAGCTAAAGGAAGGTATCGATTTGAAGATATATGCAAAAAAGGATGGATCACCTCTGGGCAAGAAGATTTCTTTCTCTTCTAGCTTGGTAGTTTTCCAAAATAGAAGCGGCTGCTTTGAGCACTCGTCCTTGAACGAATGTTGGCAGTCGAGCAACCAGAGAAGCCATCAACCAAAATGGCGGGATTTCATCGAAACTTTAGAATTTAAAATACAGAGTCAAGAAAATGCCTAACCTGTACTAAAGGAGATACCTTGTATCGAAAATCAATGAATTTTCCTCCTTGCCCTCATTGCGTTCATTGGACGAGCCGGACGTTTGGAGTTGAAACACCTCCATAACCGCCTTGGCAATCGTGTCTATCAAATGCAAAGACTCCTGCAAAGCGGGAGAACAAAAAATTAGAAGCAAGCTGAAAAAGGCAACTTTTTACGTTCTGCAAATTTTGCACTTGCTTCAACAACAATTGAAGGTCCGTTTGGGATACCCACAGATTCATGATTGTCAAGTTCTCCAATATGCGAGACACCAATTCCCTTTTGGTGGAGCAAAGCTCGAACTTTTGCATCAAAGCCTTTTCCGATTCGCTCCTCATGATCATGCGCAGCAATCTTTGAGCCTTAAAGGGTCACAATTCATTATAACAATAAAAGATGTAAAAAGTCGCTGAGCCGCTTTGCAACAATAAAAATGAAAGCACACTGAGCGCGGGAAACAGCTTTAATGAACACTTAGAAGTCTGGCTTCCGCCTTACTAACGGCATCTTAACTTGAATCCCTAAAGAAAACGCAGGTACTGATTCTTACTGTAAGTACAATACTTTGAACAAACTTTACACGCAGAGGTACTTCTCGTATAAGGCATGTACGCGCATGTGGCCATTTCTCTCGCCGTTTTACAACGACGTTTGAATACTAACTTACGCCTTTGAAAAGAACACTGAACAAGGTCTATATCGTTCATGTGACAATGAGGAGCACCAGTAAAGTCAACTCAAGCGAACGCAGTTTCTAGAAGTAACCGCAGTAGAACATTTATGTCACGTTAAACCGGTTCTATTCGCGGTTTGGTAATGGTGGAGCTTTCGGGATACGTCTGCATCTCTCGTCAGCGTCTCAGTTCAAAGTCTACTTAGAATTTAGCACAAGGACGGGATTTCTTGTAATATACGTATGTTTTCATGAGGGATGTTCACGGTGAATTCTGTTTAGCGAAATCGAAAAAAAGACATAACGGGATGTTCGTAGCTTTCAGAGTAGCCAGGTCCCGTCCTCAGCGAAGGTTTGCGGTTGTACATAGTTTAAAGTGAAAACTTGATGCTCATGATAGGAAAGTTTAAAGTGAGCAGCTTAAAGCAAAGCCCCGAAGGTAACAAGCTCAGAGTTCAAAGCAGTAAGTGATGCTCAGGAACAAGGAGTTTAAAGTGAACAGTAGGATTCAAACTTTACAGTAATACTTGATGCTCAGGATCAGACCCCCAAAGCGAGCACTTCAGACTCAGAACTTCGCGGCTTAGAGCGAAAACTCCGGCCTCCGGCCCACAGTTCCATTGCCAAAGCAAGTACAGCGCCTACGCAAAATTTTAGGTAACAGGAAACAGGCGCCAAAACGGATGTGTTCATTTGCGGCACAGCCAATCGTAATAGAAAGAAACAGCCTGCCTGTTTTTTTCTGTAAAGACTGGAAACGGCATTTTGAAAGCTTGGTATAAGGCTATCTAATTCCGAGTTTAAAGTGTTGGCTTTATAAACTCTTTGAACCTGGGCATCAAGTTGTCACTTCAAACTCTGAGCTTGTTAGTTTAAAGTCTGAAAAGCCAAGTTCCGGGTTTCAAGTCCTTGCTTTAGAGCAGTGATTCTCACGGTGGAGCATGTGCCCTACCGGGTGGCGCAAATGGCGAAGGTGGCACTTGGGGGGGGGAGGCGCTTTTGAGCTGAGGGGGCACATGACCCACCGGGACCGCAGTGCTGCAGTAGACAGGGAGGGATGGTCAGTGATGGGGTGGCATCGCTCGACCGACAGGATTTAGAAGGGAAAGGACTCCCCCGGTCCTTTCTTGCAGCCAATGAGCCAGTCCAATTCTCATTGGCCGATTTCGACCACGCTGATTGGCTGGAAGAAAGGACCGAGGGGGGTGGTTTAAAGTGAAAACTTGATGCTCAGGTTCGAAGAGCTTAAAGCCAACAATTCAAACTCTGAATGCGAGTCACTACATCAAAACACTAAATGGGAACAAGAAATACCTGAGCGTGATTGACCAGCGGATTGAGCAACCTCTTCGTGTCAAATAAGCCTGTGCTGTGAAGGAATTTTCTCTTTATCCATTCTTGCTTGCACACCTGCTCCAGTAGGTCCCTGGCCATCACGCTTAGCTGCTCGTCCGCCGTGCACGAGTCATTTTGCAAGCTAACATAGTACAAATTCATCAGCCGCCAAAATATTCCCGCCACCTTCTCTCCTTACGCTTTGGACGTGTCCAAAATGTCTTTCAAAGCAGACGGCGTCTTTACGTCATTTCCGTTAGAATCGTCTGCAAGGTATTATTAATGAAATATGACTATGCAAATTTGCGCAATTAATGGAGCATAGCTTTTTAAAACGAACCTAACATTAAGACGGAAATGAGCAGCGTCAAAATCGACTCCGGCACCATACCATCCGCCGAACTGTACATCAAATAAAGCTCGCCTTTGCTTCTTGCGGAAAGCGCCTTGCGCTGATTAATGAACGTACCTGAAAATCAAAATGAATTTAAAATCCCAGCCTACAGTAGCAATGTTGCTAAGCGCGTACCGAAAAAGTCGAAATAGAAAATTTTGCCCAACAGATAAAGGGTCAGCTTGGCTGACGCCTCGAAGGCGTCTTCAACTTTGGCTGGAAATAATGAAAAATGAAAATACGGGCGAACGTCGATTTGTCGTCGCTTACGGCTTTCGGGATGCTTCCAAAAAGGCAAAAGGGCGGGAAACGCCACATGCAACGTAAAGTCTTCCAACCGGAAACAAAGGCGACGAAGTAGGGATGTCACCAGGACAGCCAAGGAAGGATATATAGCTGTATTGCTAACCTGTAAAATAGAAAGCTATCATCAAAGTAATATTAGCATAATTTGTTCACTTACGTCAACTTGCAAAAGAGACTCGTAGTAACATTTGTCCTGCCCCATACAAGTAGGAAAGCATAGAACACGCAGAATAGCTATCCAATCGGCATTCAAGTGCGGACAGAGGGCAGTGACGTCAGTACAAAATTGTACAATTTCAAAGAGCCTTTCGGACTCAACGGTCACTTTGCAAACAGCCTTGAAGGCGCTAACGGCAAAGACGTAACGAAAATTCGAATTCTCTACCAATCGTTGAATCAAGTTTGGTTCAATGATTAAACTAAAAAAGGTAATGGCTTTTGAAAATTCACAAAATTGCCGCCTCATTGTGCCAACTACTTTGCGCTATCGAAAAGGGCGCTAAGCGTATTGTCGTGTTGCATTTCGGCGAGCAGACCGCGTACGTCCGAACAGCAACTTGGCTTAGCCTCGAAGCAGAGATATCGCTGTATTCTTTCTCGGCAATTTAAGTACAGGTCGGCATGGCTGGCTCGAATGAACGTGCAACATTCGTACAGGTCGTGAACGTAAACCCATATGCATCGCTCAGCCGAGAAGCTGCTCAGTACCGTCTTTGATTTGATGTGCAAGAACAGACGCCGCCATATATTGCATATAACCGACTCCAGCTGTATCAAATAGCAGTGATGCTTTCGCAGGTAACCCACTATGCACAAGGCGTAATGCAAAGTGATCGAGTTACCACCATCAAGGCGACGTTCCTTTATTTGCGCTTCTAGTCGAGGTAGAATAGTGACAATCTGTAAATAGTATGGGATGTACCTTCGAATACAGAAATAGAATTAGAGAAAAACATATACCGCCTCAATGAATTCAGTCATTGAAAAGAAATTGCACGACTCCTCCAGAATGCTGAGAAAGAAATCCAAGTTTTCCACCGTTGGCAGATAGTTGGAGTAGCCGCAGGCAAAGTCGCTAAGATGCTCTATACAAGTGTCGCAACAGCTGTCCGTGACGGCATGCTGATCGAAGAAGACGAGATTTCTTAAGCAAAAAATCAAATCTATACAACTATTCAAAAAAGAACAAGATTCAAATAACGTACTGCATCTTACGTGACAGTAAGCTCAAGGATTCCGAGTCAAATACTTTCTTTATACGAGGTGGGGCAACCGGCGAAAATTCAATTGACGCCTTCCGGCACCAAAGCTTATTCAGCTCTTTTGTTATCTGCATATAGAGAGATCAATAGCCCGCAATAGCGACACTTTATCAGTATGCACCTTTTTCAAGACATGACGTCGGCAATCTCGATCAGCGGTTAAGCCAAAAATGAGCAATTGCCTTTGGTTGCAGTCATGCCTATACTGTTCATCCTAAGAAGAAGCGGAAGTTCAGAGTATGCATAGAAGACTACAAAGGACAAACCTGAGGGAGCGGAAAATGAAGTACGTTAAAATAATGCTTAGAAAGTTTGGTTCCGGTTTTTCTGACGTTCGACTCTGAAGCAATAAGTTAAGGACTTTAAATAAATAAACAGACATCACCAGAAGCAGCATGCGCGCTACGCTTCTCCTGCATTGCCATCATTTTGTCCAGATCAAGTCTTGTGTCTTCGCTTTCTCTGAGGACGTTGAAATCCATGCTCTGCAAAAGAATGGAATTTTGGAAGCGAAGATTGCAATTTCATAAAAGAGAATACCAAACATGTTTGATAAGAAAAGCGCTGATTGCCTTTTTTCAAATTCAAACGAAAAAGATACCTGACCATTCTTTAGCATACTGTAAGAAGTACCCATTTGACTTAATAACCGCCGTACTGCCTTAAATGTGGAATCGAAAGCTTAATAACTCGTTATATTAGTGCGAAGGATAAGAAAAGCGTCATAAATGTTACAACGGGGCACTTTCTGTAGGAATGAGCTTACATAAACGTTTCTAGATGCAACTCTGGCAAACGTAATAAGGTCAGAAAAAATACAAAACAGTTAAACACCTCGAACTGCTTCAAGTCATCGGCCAACGGCAAAGGAGGAGCGACACTCGATGAGGTAGGTGTCATGCCGGGTGCAGACGCGCCGGTTGAGCCACTGCTGCCCGACTTCAGCACGCCACTGGAAACAAGAGTGGATACGTATTGGTCATGCGAAAATATGTTCGACTGAATCAAATGGGAAAACAGCAGTATCAAATTGGTAAACTGCTGAATGTTGACAGAAGAGCACATTTCGCCTACAACAGTCACATTGAAAAATTTTTTTTAAAAAAGTATATTCTATGTTAGAACCAAGATTAGGAGCTTCGTTGTCCAAATACTTGAACAAGGCCGCCTGGAAAGGGAACTGCGGAATATTGCTCGCTTTTCGATATGTCTGAATTAAGACGCGCTTGGCGGGAAAATTCAAACGCAAGCCCAAATTGTCAAGTACCGCCTGGCGCTTGGAAAGAAGCCGCGTAACTACCAAAGCGCGATGGGAACCATACCGATGATTCGTGACGGCCCAATGGCATAGAAATCGAACGACTACAGAATCTTGATCCTGCAAATCATTTATGAATTACGAATCAATCCAATCTCCTATTCAAACCTCCATTTCTTTCCCGTCCGAAAAGAACACCTTCGAGTACAGCGCGTCAATGTGATTTGTCTCGTCGACGTATTCAAATTTAAACGTGTCCAAACAGTCAAGTATGGTTAGCAAGTGTTGAATAACAGTGCCTGAAAAAAATGGGGACGACATATTGCACGTAAAAAATCAAAAAAGCTCACTTAGGCCAGCTCGCTCGCATTTGCTGAAAGACCAATGAGATTCGACAACACCGCTGCGCTCTTTAACGTGCAATTGCAGGTTCTCCAGGCGTTTGCGTACCTGAAAATCATACAGTAAGAAAACCATCAAAATAAACGCAATTTGCTCTAACGAGCTCCGTGGACGAATCGGCAATCATTGGAAGTTCGGACGGGTTGCATGGTAATATGTCTAGCGGGGAACCGCATAGATAAGCCTTACTATTGCCGCTCATATCGTCCGTTTTCATCTCATTCCACACCTATAACAATCAGCTAAGATATGTGCCGCCAAAGACGCAGAAATGCCTTACAAAGGCTGTGGGGCAATCAATCAATATTGCGTGAACAACCGCACTTAAACCCAAAAGCACTGTTCGATGAAACTGACAGTTGAAATGCTGAGGATTCCAACTTTTCCTATAGAACTTGTTAATAGTTAAAGCGTACTGTAGGCGTGAAACGAATTTGAAACCTTATGTCGGATCCTGATCCTTCAACACCACAACAATACATGGACGCCAATACCTTGCAGGCCAAGTATCCCAGACGTCGGGAAAGGATTACAGAAGACAAAAAACCGTCAATTAACTAAATTAAAAAGTTTAAAATGACAACATATACATATTAAAACAAACCTGCAAAACAAGAGGTACGATTAACTTCAGCAAGCCGGCTTCGCCGTCGCAAGCTTTGTCGGAAAAAATATCCAAAATGCCATTTAGGAAAACTTCCTTATCAAAGAGTCCTTCCTGGACGGGATATGCAAATGTATTATTGAAAATGCCCAAAACGCGACGAGTACCTCGAACATGTAACAGCTGAGCTTGGTGGCATATTGCCAATGTCTGTAGGCAGTTTCGACTTCGACATTTATTGAACCCTCCGTTGTTAGCGCGTAATGGTCGCTCAGCTTCGTTATAAGGTCGCGCAGGTACTTTAGAACCAGTTGGGCCCAGTCTTAAAGCAAAACAAAGAAATCACTGCCTTCTAGGCTTAACACAAGCTGTATACTATCAAAAGGTTAAATGCACAAAACATTACACGCAATAACAAGTAGGTACCTGTATACGGGTCGTTGACTTGCTTCTTTTTCATTTTTCCACATTCTTGCTGTTGCGCTATTTGAGCATTTGTCATCTTTAAAAACCAGATAGCCCTAACCATCGATACATTGACTTCGGCCAAAGTAGTCAAGATCTCCTCTCTTTTGTTGAGAAACGGAAACTGGAAGCAAATGCATAAAGGGGAAGGATAATTGGACTTTTGGCGGATACCCGCTTGCCAAGAATAACGAGAGGCTTATTTCCTGAAAGATCCTTGAACCAAGCGTCCTGAGCTTTCGGTTTCGCGGCAAGCTAACACAACACGTACAGAAATGAGAATCATACAACAACTGTAGATCGCGTACATGCCAAATGGAGGGCTCTTTAAAGCCGGCCTTTTTGCGACCGGCATCTTGCAAAGCGTTAAGCTCCGCCTTCTTCGCGGCGATGGCATTGTGGCTTTGTAAAACCTATGAACATAAATGGAACCTATGCGAAAGCGTTGGATAGAGCCTCGGACCTTGGTCAAGCAATCGTCCAAACTTTCGTCAAACTTTGCCGACCTGGCCGTCTCGTACTCGCAGGATAACGGTGTCTTGAACAAGTAGCCTTGTCGAACTTTCTCGGCGGTAAGTTCATCCTGCAAGGCGAAACAAGGCGATGGAAGAACAACTGTGAAGGCAGTAGTTACCTCGCTTTGCTTTGGATCTTGCGGGTAACAGTCCGGAGGGCCAAGTTTGGGCCTTTTCAAAAACTTCTTCTCCCAAGCAATCAGGCAACTGGCCATTGCCGGTTCAAGCAATGCTTTAAATGGGAACCATGCTAATATGGAGCACAATTCATACTGTACTTAAGAAATCTTGCCCCTGCTTATACTGCCTCGGTAGTCATTCATCCGAGCTCACATCCCTGCCCCAGATGAGCATTGGACTAGAATTTAGATGCTGCAATATTAAGCAGCTTGTTCTTCGCAAAATTCGAGGCCATCTCAAAATCTTAGCCTTATGTTTAACTTCAAGCAAACGGGGTAAACAACTGAAGCAGCGGTTGTATTCAATAAGATGAACTGCATCATTGACGCGTGATCATATTTACTGAATTGCGGTAGGATCTTGAAGATTAAAAAACAGCGCTTTCCCAATTCAAAATTGATCTTGGAATCACTCCCATAGCTCAATCAGCTTTCAAAGATTGCGAATTACCTTTTTTAGAAATGCTTCTTGAATCGAGGTAATAAATTTTCCAAAGCGTCGAATAATGAATGGACACGTCCTTTTTTTTGGTTGCAGATTATCCTTTTAAATTGTCGCTTTGTAATGAAGATAGAACGAACGGAAGATGAACACGTCCGTCGGCCGAACGTCGACGTGGCGTCGTTGCTTCAAAACTGCGAATCCCCATTGTACGTTTCGGCGCCAATGGTTCGCTATTCCAGGTGAATCCCGTAAAAGGAAAAGCGAGAATAGAAAGATTTTGTTGCTTAGGCTTCCATTCAGGGCTTTGGTGAGACACTATGGGTGCCAGTTGTGTTTTACCCCAATGATCTATGCTAAGTGTTTTGTTCAATCGGAGTTGGCACGTCTTGCCGACTTTTCCACCGATATAGGTAAGCCGCGCGCTGAGCTTATTTTCCTTGCTTCTCTCGTTTTATTTTCTCAAAATTCTGTTCTGCCAAAATGGCAACGCAACACTGCTAGCGCGGGACGAAAACTGGTTTGGTATGCTTTGTTGCAAAGGCTTGTTTGTTGGACCAGTTTCACCCTTGCGCTAGTAGACACGCATCACGACACGAAACAGCCATTCTCTTGTTTGCTCCTTAAAAGGAAAGTTAACCAAAACGCTGCGTCACTAGCTTGGTATATTCCGTTCTTACTTCACGTATTATTCATGAGCAAAGTCAATTCACGGAGCAGCGTAAGCCCTTTTATGTTTGCAAGTTGTGACGGACCAGTTGACTAGGCTGAAAAGCATTCGCATTATTGTAGCTGTAGACAATAGGAGGTAATAAGGTTCAATAAATAAATTAATTCGCCAATTCGCGACAGCAGCGCTCTAATCTGCCGCGAAACTACTTCGTCCAGTTAAAACGGAAACATTCCGTTACATAGTGAATTGCTTTTAAAGCTAAGGCTTTCGATTTCTAAACTAAGCCTACCGTGTTCCACAAAAGCATTGACTACTCAGAGAATTGCCTTTTTAGGCGTGTTATAAACAAACTCTTTTAATAGTCAGCAAACTGCCGCTTCTTTGCGGCTTCGGCTCGAGAAAGAGCGAATATTGAAGTACAATAAATGAAAACCAAAACGTTCAGATTCGTGTGGTATTCTACCCTCTATACGGCTTCGAGCGAACAGTGCGCTTCAAAGCTTTCTTCGTCTCTTAGTGTTTACCTGCTTAGTGAATCCCTAACGATGTATTCGCAAACTATGGTCATTTGCATGCATACCTCTGTGACGTAGTCGCAGTCAATGGCCTCTGTAAAGCCGTTTGCGTGAATTAGTTCCATATTTTTGTGGAATCCATTTGTCTATAACGTGCAGGCGTATTCCTACTTCAGGCAATGCTCAGCTGAGATCGAAAAGCCTTGAAATTTAGGGTCTTGTCAGCTAAGCGCCTCACCATCTGAGAAATGCAGGTTCCTTTCTGTTAAACATGTGACCATCCTGTTCTGCCTTTACCGGTGAGCATGCCGGCTATCCGTTTCTGTGCTTACCTAAGCCCAAACCAAAATATAAGCCTTGTGTTTAGGCTAAGCTTAGGGAAGGGCAGAACAGGATGGTTGGCAAAGTTACAGTATGACGGTAGGGCGAATAACCGACAAGACCCATAATTTATCAAGTCATTAGTTTTTAAAAGTACCTTTTGTTTATCAGGTTTGTTATTTTAAGTTCAGTTTCATAAGCCAAAATCGTTTTTAACGTATGATGCAGTAATTTTGTAAGGATACGAAGTTTAGCGTCCGGTTAATGTATAACGCCTTTAGCAATAGTTTCAAAATGCGAAAAGGGACCTTTCTTGCTGGCTGATGAACAATACTCTTCTCATTGTTGAATAGTTTAAGTAAAAGAGCGTGAACGCTGTTTGCATAAGCGTGGCCCCATTCGCGACTTGTCGCTCCGTGTAGCTGTTGTGTTTTCGCTCATCTAAAGGCGTTTCGTTGACAAGTTGTGCCTGAAGATTGCATGGTAGCAACGTTGCTTCTTTTTTAAGATGATTGTCCCTTGATCGTCCAGTTCGCTGCAGACAACGCTGACGACTTTGTCAAAGCCGCTGAACTCGTGTCTACGTAAGCAGTGGTTATTCGTCGTTCACTGTTATCCTGTAGCCTAATCGATTTAGGCAGTGCGAAGGTGTTGACCTCAATTGCGGTTGTCCCAAAAGGTAATTCCGTTATTGCTTTCAAAAAGCTCAATTGATCCACTTTGCCGCCATAGGAAAACGTTGGACGTCGAATGCGGAAGCGCTTTGCTCAACCGATCCGATCATCTAGTCGAAATGATCACCGAAAGTCGGCGTCGCCTGGTGAATCCAAATTTTTCCATTTCCGCTAAAATAAGAATTTTCGACGATCTCAGGTGATCTTATGCAAATTAGAATTGAGAGGAGGACGTCGCCTTTTTTCAAACTTTTAGGCGAACCGTCGATCTTTGCCAAAAGTTGGAGCGAGCTGGTCTATCCTTTTTAACGGTGCACGGCAGAACTCCTCATCAGAATCACGAACCCGTTGACACAGGTGTCTTCAAGCTGATCAGAGATAGTCTTCGCATTCCAGTGGTCGCCAACGGTGACGCCAAGTCTTTAAGTGACGTCATTTCTTACGGGGAGCAGACTGGTGTTCAAGGTTTATTCTTGACAGCTTAAGCAGAGTTGTCATTGCCTATGTTGCATTGCAGGAGTGATGGTCGCTCGCGCGTTGCTTCAAAATCCATCCTTATTCTCCGGAAGAAATTCTACCTCAATGGAGTGCGTCCAAAAATGGGTAAAAGCTTAATTTTAATAAGCACTGTATATTACAAGCTAAAACTAATGTAAAGTATTGAAGTGAGATGCTAGTTAGGTGGCGCTTAGGCGCGTGGCTCAAGAATTCCAGAAAAATCCACCTCCCCAAAAGGCATTGGGAACGCGAGCAAGCAAAGTGCCTCTAAGCAATGGTTCATTGCAGTCTACTCCGCTTTCCAGCGTCTTTTGGCATTATATGAACTTGAAGGTTTTGAACTTTTCATTTTCTAACGATTTAACGACGAAGCGCCCTATGTCTACACGAGTTGCAACTTTTCGTGTGGGTGCTTGTTGTTTGATGGGCTTTTCGAGAGTGTTTTTTAAGCACCTTAAGTAAATAGGCGATAACCGGGAAGTTATTTGAACAAATCGTCGTCCACTTAAGCATACCGTAGTCTTTGTACTTTTTAGTAATTTTGTGAAATATTCTAATTTGCTTATTTGTTTTGTCATCTTGTCTACTTAATTTGCATATTTATCCACCTACATCCTTTTGGTGTTCCTTTTGCGTTCTTGCACATTTCCTTTTGGCCTCAAGGTAGTTTTGGAGTTGTTTCCTTAGCGAGAGAAAGTTTCTCCGGTTAAAATTGTCCCGCGTCTTTTGATTGCCGATTTATTCTGCTCATTGCCAATGTTGACATTCTTTCATTATTTGTTGAATCAGCTCTAATTGGCGAGACGCGATTTGCCCCGAACAAAAAATGAACGAGTCTTATTCTGCATCTTTGGCTAATATTTAAATTACGTCGGATGTGACGTTCGCTAATTAATCCCTTGTGACGTCACATAATTCATTAAAGTAGCTAATATGAGCCAGTGAAGTAATACAGTGTTTAATTAGGCTATTAGACGAACAGTGTATGCGCGGAAGAGTCTGATATGCAAAATTTGAAGATGATATGTTTCATTTTTATTTTTCCTTATTGCGTTAATACTTTTAAAATGATTTCTTGACTCTTTTGTCCAAACGCGTTGCTGGCAACAATAAATTTCGCTGAAATAAGGAATAGGTACAATTTTTAACGTAACAAGTTTGGTGTGCGGCAGCAGTGCTTTGGCGGGATGTCAATTTTGGCTATTTCTTAAATTTGAAGAAATTACGACTATCTTCTTTGATTGAAGAGAAAGCGACCACATTCCTCCTTCATTTTAATCGAAAAGACTCTGCGAGTGTATATCCTAAATGTTTGAGAAGATGCGGAGCGCTTTGAATTACGGAAATCATTTTCAAACCTGCAAATGTCATACTGTAAAGATAGCCAACGCGAAAGTCTAATAATGCTTAGTTGTAGGGGATGATATGTTAAAATTTTCTCTATTGGCTTTTGATCCCGAAACTGGACAGCGCACCAAATTTTAGCTTGTAAGGACGTCAAAGGATTTGTCCTCTGCTTCTATTGGCATTCAGGTTTTCTCTACACTTCGTGTAAAGCTGTTTTTGAACTTTCAAAATTCATCCGCAAAGTTGTAAAAACCGCAGAAAAGTATTATATATGCAAATGACGCGCTTATGTTTTTTCAGGTGCAAATTAGCGCAAAGTACGAAGTGCCCTTCCTGTTGTTCCATCGGCATTTAACCTTCATGACGGAAAAAATGCTGAGCAAAGCTGAGAGAATAAAGCTAAGCGGTTTAAGCTCAGTTTCCGACGTGGCTGACTTTCTTCTCGAAGTGATGTCCCGCCCTGATGATCTCAGTTCAGATTTGAAAAAGTTGATTCTTGCCGATCGAAGGGATCATTGCTTACTATGAGCGCTTGTTGTTGTTATAAACAATGTTTTATCGTGAGCGACAGTTTTTGTTGACAAAACGATCAGCCTGTCATTTCCCTTTGCATTTGAATCTTCGTTGCATGTATTGCATAGCTTATTTTCAGGACGAGCGCCTCCTTGTAGTATTCTAGTCAATGGATCTGTCGCCACTGGAATTTGTCTTCATATTTCTACTTTTCAACTTAGGCGTCAGAATTGTAGTCTGTTTAAACGTTGTGGGTTCATGGCAAGCAGGCTCCGATAAGGAGCTGATGACAGTCCTCGCGGCTTTTGCTTTTCAAAAAACAGACCCCGTTGCAATGGAAGGCAGCAGAGGGTACATCTATGGTAATATAACATCTTCAAGCAAGGTGACAGCAGCTCAGCTCGTTCTTGTCGATTATGAGTTGTTCAGGAAGTTGAGCCTCGTCCTTGACAGGTAATAGGTAACTATGGTACTTGATGATTGTTGCATAGTTTTGATTTTCAGCTCGCATAAGGACAAAGAGCCCTGCACCCATCTAATGGGACCTATTAGCGAGTTGGCTTTTGAAAAGCGCTGTTTTCCAAATAACCGCCAAGATTTTTTTCGAGCTGTCCCCTGCCCCTCTTTTGACCTGTGCTCCGAAGAAGACGACCCCCTAAACGTAGTACCGGGATCGCAATTCAGCTTTCATATACAGGATACTACGGGCGCTCGTTTTTGGTATTTGCTTCTTACTAACTGTTTGCTCAATGAGCATTGCAACTGGACAAAGTCGAACTCTCGAGTTCGGCTAAACTACGATATATGGTTGGTCAATGGTCATCCAGATCGGAGTGGTATAAATCCATTCGAACACCAATTCTCCTTTGAAAGGCAGGATACTATGGAATTGTTTGCCTTTGCATTCCTGCTGTTCCTGGCTCTTGCCTTTGCTCAGCTGCATAGTTGTAGAAAAGGCGAAAAGATGGTCAGCCTTGTACTTTTAGCTTTTCTAGTTATGCGCGTATTGGGTTTTTTGCTTCATTCCTTCTATTGTCTGAAATTTGCCTTCTACGGCAGAGCATCCGGAATGCTCACCTTATTTGGCGACTTGTTCGCTTCAACTGCCGACATGGGCTTAATGCTATTGCTGATTGCCGTGGTGAAAAGTTGGCCTTCGTCTATTCGCAACTTTATGTCGAAGCGACGCTACGGAAGTATGGGCATCGTTTGCATGATGCTGCAGATTGTATTCACCTGCACGGCAGCGGTAAACGAAACAAAGCGACTCCATTCTGTCTTCATTGGCTATGTCGCTTTTAGGGCACTACTTTTCAATATATCCCATTGCATATGTTGGAAACTTGGCCTGGTTGGATGTCCATGGCTACGAGACTTCTAATGACCCAATGCTTCATGATGGAGTTGCGATTTGCCGTTAAAAGGTACGCGTGCTTCTTTATCTGTTAAAAAGAATGAAATCATAGCCGCTTATGAATGAACTACGTTATAGATTAATGGAAGACGTTTTTGTAGTAGCTGTTTCATTGATGAAAAGGGTTACGGTCGCTTTCGCATCTTGATTATCATTTTTAGTTTAAAAAGTTTTAGCTAACGACTTTCCTCAGCGTTAGCAGACTGGTAAACAAGCGTAAGTTGAATTTTAGCTAAAGGAAATAATTCGCTGCGAGTAGGGTTCGAACCTACGCGGGTATAACCCATTGGATTTCAAGTCCAACGCCTTAACCACTCGGCCATCGCAGCTGTGACTATGCTCGTAACGATTTGTTGAAATGTCGTACTGATTAAATATAAAGACAATACAAAAGTAATGCAAGATGGCTTTCTTGCGTTTCCATTACTCATAAACGCGTATGCGACGCTTATCTCAGCCTGCGATAGACGCGTTGTTAAGGCGCTGGACCTGAAGTTCAACGGACTGTAACCGCACAGGCACAATTCCTGCTCGTAATCATGCTATGCTGTGCATAGTACGTCATCGATTATGCGAATTCGACGAGGAGAGCAATAGAACTACAGAATGAATAAATGATGTTCAAGTTGTAAGCCTGTAACTTTTTTAAGGAACCTGCTTTCTTTCTACAGTACGCCAAGTTCAAATCGTTGTTGTTTTTAAAGGTCTAAGAGCCGTTAACCGAACAAACCGTTCCAATAACGTAGGGAAAATTTTGGTACGCCACCAGTACAATGGTTTGGCTCCGTTAAAGGCGGGAAACACTATGAAGAGCATTCAAAGGCGCGGCTAGTCACTTGAAAAGGAATTTGTAATGGCGAAGTGTTCCCTTGGGGACCGCCTGAGCGATGTAGAAGTAATAATCGAAACGTATAGCGTATTTCGGTCTTACTGTACGTATGCAATGGAATGCGTCTAATGTAGCAGCTATTGTTGACTAGGTTTTTCTTCAACACTGTGAACCCAATGTACTAGTGGAAGGGATTTGTTAGGAATGTATATATATGGATAATATATCAAATATTGCAGAGAGACAAGCCGCGAACGTGAAGACTTCTTACTGCACTTTGGATCTGGTTGTATGGTCTGGTTTGTCTATGTAATCATTCTAGCCGTAGCAGTTCTACAAATTCCGCTATTGTGGCGGTATAAGATTATAACTGGTACTCGTACTTTCATTATTCTCCGATTGTCCTTGACTGTTTCAGGCATCTGCATACTCGCCGACTTTATCGCCTATTCGGCGCTTGTACATCTCTTTTGGCCTCAAAGCGGTAAAGAGCGAACGTACTTCGAAGAACCGAGGAGCACCAGGCAAAGCGGAGGCGAAGAATGGGAGGAATTCGAACAATCGATTATTTCCACAGACCAACGCTAAACGCCCACGCGCGGTTTTTACAGTACGTTTAAATCGTTGTGTTTACCTGAGCATCATTCTTTATTTTAAAATGTTACAAAACAACCTGGGTTTTGTAAAGCTCGGAAACGACGACGGAACAACGACTAAAACTAGCAACGTTGCGCACCGGAAACTGTCCGCAACCGTAATACGGATTTTAAAACAATAAATGTCTTAGCCAAAAAAAACAACATTTGCATAAGTATAATGACGCTCCCTAACGACTACTACGCCCTGGTTGGTCTTCATTCAGCGATCTTCGCTTCTTCAAACTGCGAAGGTAGTACCTCGCGCTGCCATTCCTGGTTTCTTCTGATCGGGTTGGCACTGCCTCTTCCGAAATATTGTTGCTTACTGTGGATGCCTTGCGTTTGCTGGCACCACGTAACTTTGTCTTCTTTACTAGGAGTTCTTTATTAGCTGACTCTGAGCGAGAGTTGGAATGGGATAAAGGTTTCACGCTGGATACACTTTGCTCTTCTATCTGATTACTCTGCACTGCTACTCGCTCTTCGGGCGTTTCAACTGCGTGCTGAGGAGCAACAGAGATAGTTGAACGGTCTTTGGAATTTTGCCGTTCAGGAATTGAGCTCGAATAGTTCGAAAACCCTGAGGCATCTTCCACAGCGCTGAGCACATCACGTTCGGGAAGTATTGTAGCTGAGTCCACAGGTTTGATCTCACTGGCAGAGATGGGAGGAAATCGGGGTTTCGATTGCACAGACGAGTTACTACTTCTGATTTCACGTCTTATATCAGCGTATACCGAAAAGTCTTCGTCGCCGTCCTGGTCAGATGATGTTTCAATGTTGCGAACAATCTGCGACGTTGATCGAGTCTGACGAAAAGGCGGGAGGAGAGGGCTATGCATGGGCTTATGTCTAGAATTGCGTAATATGACAACAATGCCCCATTGCAAGCAAAATGCTGAGCACCCGACAACCAGATGGATGCACGAAAGTATGTCGGAAGGGACTTTAAGGTGCTTACCTTGGGAGTGCACCGTCAATTTCATTGGCCAAGTTGAATCTCACACGCTTTCCCGCCGAACGAGACGAACCTTGAAATAGTTGCCCGCTAATAAGTTTCATAATCTGTGGGGACAACGATTACTGGGACGGTCGTCACTTGCACATCTTCTGGTGAGTACAGGAGTGAGACTGGTTGGAGAAATCAACGACACCGGACGATGCGTCCTTGGCCTACTGAACGTTAACAGAGCGTCCCAGAAGTCGCGGTGATGACGTAGATCGACCAAGCTGAAAGGAATGACAGTATCACTCAAAAATATGTGAAAGCTGAAGGCATAATACCTCTTTCTGTCTGCCCAACATTCAAATGGTAAGCTCATTCGTCTCTGCTTGCTTCTCATGGTGCCCAAGGAAGTTGCGTCAGAGGAGACACTATAAAGGTCCATCTGTCAGTATTAGATTTTTAGAAATTAGCTGCCATCCTCTGTGCAATATTATTATTAAGTAGAGAACGACATATTAAAGTAAAACTGTTTATACAAGTAGTGTTTTCCAAGCCAATGCACTCGGTTCATGGTTGGAATTCAAAAATTATCAACGTGAACTCACTCCGTCTTTTTGCGCTTCATCATTGGAGAGGATACGTCGTTGCCGTCAAGCCTTAAAAAGATACGTCACTCAAAGATAAGCCGCTCTTCTAAAGAAACGCATAACGTATGCAATTTGCATAAATTGCACCAACGTCTACTGAAAGAAGAATAGCTATCCCAACCTCATGCTGAACGACGAGTTAGCGACGTCTAACAGGGCAGCACAGCGCTTTCTATTTTGTCTCATTCGCGCAACGTCTGACGGCACCAATTGGCTGCCATCCCCTAAAATGAGTATTTTCAAAAAAATCAATTGAAACATTTTTGTTTTCCACTTTTGGTCAAGCCGTAGGTTACGTCGGGAGCAACGTAGCCTATTTCCGGCAGAAGATAGCCAACCCTCTCTTTAAGAGCGTTCACGACTGCAAAACATCGTGTCACCTGAAAATCAACAATTACGGTAACAGCTGGATGCCTATTTTCCTACTGCGCTACCGTGGTATCCGTTTGATTATGGGCAGCGTCAGCTAGCGTAGCATCGGTACACCGGCTTCGATTTGTGGCTTTAAAATCGGCGTATCTTGCGTCTTCCACCGCGGGCATTCGTCCGACTAATTGATTCGCAGGTGGAACTATTTCAAAAACTACAGTAAGAACAGACTCCACTTTAGCTAAATGCCCAACTTTCTTCAACGCCCGTCTGGTTCCTTGGCGCCATTGTTGAGCAAGAAGGCAAGCGGAGACCCATCGTATTTTCAACAGTAGTACCGCAAGTAAAAGGCATGGCAAGCAACCAGCCATTACCGTCAAGTGAATTTGAAAAAGTTTCCCTGCAAAGCACAATGTCACCACGCTGGAAAAATCAATTCGATTAGCACTAAAGGTACCTGAATGGCACGTTGTCGGTCTGCTCCAGGCGAGATGTGAGCAAAAGCTGAGGCAGTGGGAGCTTATATTTAAAATGCGAAAGGAACTTTTTCCAAAAGTTGAATGACGCCGACGATGAGCACATAACGGCACGCAGAAGCCAGCTTTCAGCCTAAAAGGAAGAATAAAGCACCGAATGGATGTTAGCGCGTAGTAGCTAACCTGCTTATCTTCTTCATGGTCAGTTAGAATACTGTACCAAGCATACTTGGCCAAAGAAGGATCCGTTTCGTCCAGTATCTGCCTTTCAAACAGATTAACTAATTGCTCCACCTGCAAACGACAAAAAGTAAAGGATCACCCGCAGCGCATACTTATTTCACCTGATGAATGGAACTGTTGCATTCGCAATGGAGCAGCTTCTCCAGCAGCACGTAAAAGACGGCAAAATGCTTTGTTCTCAAATCCAAAAAAGGCAATAGGTAAATTCGGAGCAACTGTTCCAAAGTCGCGGGCGGAAAAACGATGTTTGGCAAACAGCCTTCCATTTCAGATTTCAAAAGTTCGGTAAATCCTTTAACGAACAGTGACGAGCTGAAAGCTTGGAAATAGGCGCACTTCAATTCCTATGTCGCCTTTCGACTTACGGATTACGCAGCGAACTCGCATTTGAGTGAACAATATGGGAACACGAATCGATTGAAGCGAACAACTCTGAAAATACTACTAAGTACTTATGAACAAGAATTGACTTTGGCATTACGACTTTGTTGACGCAGGAACCACGCTACGACATGGACGTACAAGCTAATCAAAACCATCGCCTCGTATCGAGCCTTATCCTTTTCGTAAACTGAAAATGGCTGAGATGCTTAACAGGAGCCGCTTGGCGCACAACAAAATACATGCGAGTCCAGCGTCTATTAAGCATCCGTGAAGCGTCACAAGAATTTCTATTGATTGCTGGTGGCTACAAAGTCTTCTGTACAAATCCGGCACCATTTCGTTACCGTAATCCAAGTGATCCATCGCTTCAAAAGCAATACTAGCAACAAAGAGGACAAACAAAAATGCCTAAACAATACTTTACCAATTTGTTGCACCACTCGTTTCGTACGAATGCTGCATTGCCAAGCCCAGTTCTTGAGCAACTTAACAACGGACGGCTCAATGATTTGCAGGTTAAGAAAATTCAAAAAGTAATTCAGGCGTTTGGCTGACAGCATACAGGCCCAAATGCGCAGCATTTTGTCCTTCTGCAAACAGTATTGTAAAAATTTCCCAACTGCAGAGGGAACAGTCCATCGGCGCTGACCTCGTTGTACAGCAGCATGCTAGGAGTTCTTTCGATCAGTCCGGCGCGTTGCAGCTCCTCCAATCCTCGATGAGGATCTGCAAAGGCGCTAGGATCGGCTTCCAACCTTGCAAAAGTCTAAAACGAACGTACTGCCGCTACGCAAAGAATGGGAACGGCGAAAACCCGCTAAGTTACAGTAAGTACATTGAACCTGCATTCACTTATTTTGACCAAACTTTTACAACACGTAATTTTAGAGAACTTTTGCAAACAAGCAAAGCGCATTACGCTTTCTTGAAGAGATTCGAAGATGCAGTTGACCAATCCTTTGCTGGTCAAAAGTTGGACGGACATGGAGTAATTGCAGGGGTAGTAAATGAAGTCAGGTTCTAAGAGGTGTCGATGTTCAACGGTGACGAAAGGACTCACCTGAAGGGACGGTAGAGGATTAGAAAAGCTTAGGAAGCAGCGAAGCTTACCATAACGTCCAAAACCATAGATATCTTGCCGTAACGATGCATGTTCATGAATTGGCAATGTCCAAGGTATCCGGTCGATATGCTTGCAGGTGTTTGTACATGATACCAAGAATTGACGTCAAAGAAGAAAGCAAAAACGTCTCCATCCGCGCTGGAGCCCAGGAAATATACAGACGGGGAAAAGCCGTCAGCTTCTGGAATTTAAGTGACGTCACGAGCGTGGGCGGGAACTCCAACTTGTGCTTACCTCCTTCTTCGTGAAACTCTTTCCTCTTTGTTGTACGAACCAAAAACTTCTCGCAATCCTCCACGCGCATTGAAAAGCTCTCTCTCATGCCGACGAAGTCCTGTACAACCAATAACATGAACCAAGAGCGCATCTTGTTTACTTTCAATACCGAGTAAACGTTGTTCCCATCCTCCAACTGACGTTTATGGACAAATTGTAAGTCAACAACTTGAATTTCCGCGCCAAAGTAGCTAACATTGAAGTCAACGATTACTCGTCAAAAACAGGAAACAGTCGAGCTTGTAAATCACCCGGATAACAGTTGCCCATATTTGGAAACGATCAGATAAATTACGTTTCTTGGATTTTCTTCCGGTTGCACAAAGCAGAAATTGGTAACCTCACGGCCGTCCTCGGGGACGGAGCCAACGAAGCTAAAAGACTTCATAGTTATCCGTTTTACCAAAACGGGCAGCTTGTTGCAATGCTTACGAAAACGCGCCAATCAAAACGTGGTACAGCAAAACGCAGCCAAAGTTGAATCCAATTACTAAAATCATGGTCTGCTGGCTAAAGAGCAAAGCGCTGCATAGGGAACTATCTAAAAACTTCGGAATGGAAGCAAACGAATGGATGCCCGGCTTCCTTGCCTGCTTTGCAGCAAAAGCCATCTTTGGACATTCCATATTTTCCGGCAAATCTATCTTGGGAATTTTCGTAGGCGACAAAACGGAGATACTCCACGTTGGTGTCATCATCGACTACCCGAAAAGCGCCTAAAATTAAAAAAAGTAACTCAAAAAGCTTGCTATGTCAGCAAATATAAAATAAAACGATGTAGGGAAAAGGTATTGTACCTGACGATCACATAGCTTGACAATAGGATATATAACTTGCTCTTCTTTTTAGTGATACTGTATTTTCAGTTGTTGTTGAGTAAAGTTACTGGTGGGGCTGTACTCGCTACAATATATTTCCGAGTTGCTCCCAAAACATAGCCTACCCTTATGGAAAAACAAGAGTTGCTTTGAAAGGGTGCATTTGCAATGTACGAAATTTAAAAAGCCCCTACCAGGAAAAGCCCCGAGCATTGATCCTGCATTTTTTAAAACTTGACAATTTTTCCCAGATATCAGATAAGTACAATTGCTATGAGGACCGCGATGACATTATTAGGCTTGGGGCGTAAGTACCTGACTACTCTATTTTAAAATACAGTAAGCTGCTGTTTTGTTAAGCAGGAATTTGAAAATGTAACCAAGTAGTGAACATACCGATAAGGTCAGTTAACTTGGTCCAACCATTTTTTGATTCATCCGAACTGGCAGACATGGACCAAATGGAACTTCGACGGCTCTTGGGCACCTCCCGCTCGCACATACGTTTTCCGAACGTATACACGTGACCCTATGATGCAACAATGAGTGGGACTCGAATTTTAATATTAACAAATGCTTTCGCATGAGCTTTTCGTTTTAAAACAAACCTGTGTCGTGCTGACGGCAATGATGAACTGACTCTGCGCAAAAACCGGCTGCCGGCAATCTTCCCAAATGCGCGAATTCTGACCTGGCCATCGGATAGGTTCAAGGCAAACTATCTAAAGAAAATAATAAAGTTTAATCTAGAAGAGTGGCGAGGCAATTTAGAAATTTACTTCGTCAGGAACCGTGAATAACCGCGCTACCGTATTCGACAGGATGTCAAGCGCAAGTACAGCATTGCTGTTTGCCCCATTCACTGCCAAGAGAAGCGCGCGGTCCGATGCTTAAGTCAAATGTAGGCAAGGAAAAGGGAATTGCGAGCTATAGAAGCTTACCATGCGAGTTGTAAACGCACACGAAAGCAATTACGGCTCCAGATTCTACAGTCCAGTTGGCTACCTCACGAAGCGAAGAAACATGGTATACTACGACAGAATTGCCGTTATTTATCCAAACATAATCGTCTGTAAAACACAACAATGGGAGTACGTCAATACGCATACAGAGCTTTTGCTAACCACCAGCGTATCCTCCACTAGTACTTGCATCGTTGCCTCGACGAGTACCGTTCGAATCGGAGGCATAAAAGGGCAGTTCATTCTGCACTATGGCCCACTGCGTAGCCGTAAAGGCAAGCTCATACTCGTTTATCATGATTCAGGCAACAAGATGGGAATAAAAGTTTAAGCGGGAAGCCACAACGCTACCGAAGTCTACTACCGTAAACAGATAAAATTATGATTCACAGGTACGTAGTAATGAAATTGCTCCCAGAGTGAATATATGACTGGATTTCAAATAGTAAGCACCGTGAGCCAACTGGAATAGGTTCACTTGACTTATTGCAACACGTAACGTCTTTTTAGGGCAAAAGAAAAGACGAATTTTCACAAACTAAGTAGAATGTCTTTTCTCGAACGGCTAATTTCCACGTAGAACAGTTGAACAAGCTATGCAGCAAAATGGTCAGCACTCTTAGACGGTCAGTCATGCACCAGTTGATAGTGATGGTTTCTCCGTCGCGGACTTGACGTCTATTTCACACGGCTGATCAAACAGCGTCACTCTGTCAATTCGATCGCAAGTACACCTTGATTTCAAGACTACGAATAGATACGGGGCAGTTTCCAGAGCGGACTAATTTTGCTGGACGAATAGCAGCGGACAAAATGGATCCTGATTATCTTGAATCAGGAACGCTCCAACCGGTCAATTTCTAGTTGGACTAAGTACTGTTAGCTGCCTGACTTCATTTAGATGCTGGTTTTTGACGAGTCCCTAATCTTAGGTGGAATTTAAAAACCTCGCTGCGGGCAGGATTTGAACCTGCGCGGGTATAACCCATTGGATTTCGAGTCCAACGCCTTAACCACTCGGCCACCACAGCGGCAAGAGCAGTAACGCGATGCGAAGGAAAGTAATGTAATGGTACGATAATCTTTACAGAGATTCAATCGTTGAAATTCTACGAATGCTGCTCTTTTTATGGGTGCGCCGTGTTGGGAGCCAACACAGAGATTTCACGAAACTTTTACACATCATTTTGTTCGCATGACTTCTTCGAAGCGAATCAACAAAACTTGCACATAGTATTAACATGACGTAATAATATTACTTTGTCAACCAAAATGGACGAAACTGATCTATAACGCGAAAGTGATTTTCAATAGAACGCTTTTCATTTTCAAAATGCATAAACACCCGTATGTCAACACCGGCAGCCATCATTTGCTGGACAAATTCATTCTCTTGTCTTCCTATCCACGGACGTGAGCGATCTCGAACTTGGTATGGCGACACGTCGACTTGAAATTTACAGTTCGACATTTTATGCGCAAGAATTTTCAGCCTGCTCGTATCGGTCAGCCAAGTTGAATTCTGTCCCGCGTGACCACCGTCCAGCCAGCATATTGCCTTAACTTTATCGATAAAGGCTGAACACTCTTTCCAAGACTCGGACAGTTCGTATACGAGCTGGTTTAGTACAACGCATCCTTTGCTAAACCCAATTAACGTTATAGGCAGATGGGAGGCGGGAAAGCCCAATTGATCAATTGCATTTGCTATTAAAACCTCCAAGTGCTTCCATGAGCCGTAGTAATCCGTAAACTGTGGAATACCCAAACGATTGGACGTTACAAAATTTCTGTAGCATGCAAAAGTGCCGCCGGTCACCTGAGAAGCTTTTACGACGAACAATAAACTGGTTGGGAATTGACCAAGCAGCGTCAAGCCAACGTCTTCCAAATTCCATGGCAAAAATTTACGATTTTCCAAATGGCTTTCCATCGCTTCTCGATAGTCTTGCACGTCACCGGGGAAAAATACAACCAACGAATCGAAACGATCAACGTCACCGGAATGGCAACAAAGAATATCATTCCTTCTATCCCCATTGCCATAAATGCTGTTTAGACGAAGGGACCTAACGTTTTCCAATGCTGACATGTTGTGAGGATTCGTGCTTGCACGATTAGACAGCACTTTGCACAAGGCAAAAAGGAGCACACGATAAAGCTTCATTGACCTCGAAAGTACAGTATGCCAAAAGTAAAGAATGCAAGTTCCATTGCGATTCGTACATATTTAATTTACCTTTCAAAGTTTTCAGTTATGCCGCGGCTGCCTGCGAAGGTTTGACAACCGCTGAAGCTAAAGAGCTGCTGCTTCGCGTCGTCAAATGTTTCGACTTGCTTATCTTGTATGCGCGAGTTCGCTTTAGTGGATCTTTGCGCTAGATAACTTCCTGTATGTCGAAAAGAGCTTAACGGTTGGAAATCAAAATACCTTTCCTATTGAAGATGTTGAATCCGAGCAAGACGCGCTTTCTTCGTTTCCCTTGATATACTGTAACTAGTAAACGATGCGCAGGTACTAATAATTCTTTTAGTCATTTCAAAGCTCCCGCAGCGGCATTATAGCTTCCTGTTGCGCCAGTGAATGACTTCTTTCCTGGGAAAAGGTTGTAGCGCTCTAGCAGAATACGTCTAAGCACTATTCGTCTTGTTTACTGCTTCTGGGCATTCGGTATAGTTAGCATTTCGTCGAATAGAAGATCAGTTCACGCTGCGCTGCGTCCACTACAATTCAATGTTCAGAATTATGCAGAATTTTAATTTTTACTTCAAATTGCAAAAAATTGACAGAAAAGTAGTACTCATCATGAATGAACGCAATTTATTTAAAGATACCACACTGCAGTTAGCCGTGCGTATCTTTACAACGACTGCGCGCTTATTGGCGCGGAGTGGAGTCGCTGTTGTCGAGGTGAATGTTGAGCAAACGATTGCCGACCTCATCCACTGGAATACCGTAACCCTGTGGAAGCATGGGACTGCCGCCAAGCACGCTATCATCATTGCAACCAGCTTCCCTCTTCAAGCGTCGTATGTTTTCTTCAGCCACAGATAGCGCAACAGTATCAACCACTTCAGGAATGGCTTTTATGATGGACAAGTCTTCGGCATCGTCAGCACAAGGTGCGGATGCCAAACCGCGCTTATTAGGAGTACTGGACAGTACAAGAGCAGAAGGTTGGACAGAAGCCGCGTTCAACTTTTGGCACCCATTGTTGAGCACCTTTTCGCAGGGTAAGGAAGGAGTGTTCTTCACAATGGATACGTGCAGCTGATAGTCGTCATCCGAAGTTTGAATGTCCTGGCTTCTCTCTTTTGGCACGTCAGCAACTTGACTCGCTTCTTGAGAGTTTGAAAAGTTATCCCGCTGAACCTTCTACAGTAACGGTCATAGCAGCAAGTGCGAAACGCAATTCTACCTTCTCTTTAAAGCGCCTCTGGCGAACATGTATTAAATTTAGTTGACACTTCTCCTGGACGATAGGCGATTTGTCTGTTGAGCTGTCGGTCAGCAATGACTCAAATAACTTGTTCTTCCTAACGGCACTTTTCTTACCACGTTTGCGACGCGGCATTTTGCAAATCCCTACGCTACACCGAAACTAAAATATCTAAGAAAAACAAATGGCCAACAACGGTCTCTGCATGCAGAAAAATGACATTTCATCTACTTACGCAAGTATAGAGATTTTGAGTTACCGCTTCTCGAATATTGCAACGCAGTTGGGAAAAAATGGCAGCTAACGGGGACACCAGCGAAAAACGCGCATTTCGCTCGATTGCGCATTTAAAGTAATCACCATCTTCTCAAAAGCTGAAAGAA
>KN538375.1:1977032-2069024 GCA_000797535.1 Trichuris suis | reverse complement strand
AACGCGCATTTCGCTCGATTGCGCATTTAAAGTAATCACCATCTTCTCAAAAGCTGAAAGAATAAATTCTAAATACAACAGATTCAATTCTACTAAGTTAAGTTACCCGAAAATGCCACGAAGCAATGCCAAAGCAAGAACTTTTAAACCACGGCTACAGTAAGAATACACATTAATGATTAACAGGTTAGGAGAAGCAACAACTTGATTACCGACAAACGAGCTGCAATTACCGTAACTCTTATGCTTTTTTAAACGTAATATATACTTTTTTATGAAACAGACGCGTGAACGCATGGATAAATCACTGCTCGAAGCTGTTTACCTGTTTTGTGAACAACAATTGGTGACAACTCGAATCAGCAACAACAACGAGAGAGGAATGTCTTGTACTGAGCGAAAAAGAATCAACGCTTAAAAAAGAGCGCTTTGCTGAGCAGCGATGGCTATAGGCAGACTAAAGCTTTGTGTAAATTGGTTTATCGGTGCGAACTGCAATACAAAAGCAAAAGTTGACGTACAACATATACAAGAAGCGGGAGAATCAACAATTCACTCGTCGGCTCGAAAATGACTTTTGATTCCACCAAGAATCTGATGCGTTGCTTGACTAGCAACCAAGATCGGTCTAAACACGCACGGCGTTGCTTGTCTGAGAAAGTTACCAATCATCCACCGGTTGCGAGCTTTGCCTTCCGACCTTGATCCAATGGGATTCTCGGAAAATCCCGTGTACACCGTCTTGCAGGCCATTGCGAGACCTTCTCGAAAGTCTGACGGAGAAGGCGACGCCCGAATCAAGTATCGTTCGCCCACGGCTGCCGCTTGGGCATAGTCGGGACTAACTACGTCAAATGCAAACTCGGCGACCGTATGAACGGTCTGGAAAAACTTCTGCGTCAACTCGAGCAACGCTGCGGCCGTTGTTATACCGAAACTGTGAGCACCACGATGCAAGCCGCGAATAATTCGACCGTCCTTGCGGAATTCGTCCACCGGCATCCAAAACAAGTCGCGTATGCCCTGCGCTATTTCAGACACGTTGTGCAGCGGTCCAACAGAGCCAACAATATTCAGCAACTGATTCTGCCGGATATCCGTCAGCCATTCGTTCAAGGCGTACGATACGACCTTCTCGATTCCCAGCAAGCCATGACGATTGTCTAATTCTTTTAAAATTAACTCAGTGCAATGCAAACGGCTCAATCCCATTAAAAGGCCTTGCAATGCACCATAGTCTATGTCAATGCGCTTGCCAAAGTATTCCAACTTTAGCTGAACGGCAGGACATACGCTGAACGACCTATAATAGGTGGAATGCATCTGATACAACAAGCAAGGATCCCCGGTGGGCAACGCAGCTCTTGAGGATTCGTCCTGAGGAGCCATCCTCGTTTCGCTGAATGTCCGCTCACTTGAGGGAGTCGCCTCCTGCACGGATGGAATCAAGTCGGCAAGCCGACGATCGACGTCATGGAAAAAGTTTTGCATAAATTCAAATGTGTCTTGATCGATGCTCAGCTTCAGCGGCACCAAGGCAACCTTGAGGCAACACTCCAAAGGAAAGACGCTTCTCTCGTCGGCGCTTGGCACCACGTACATGCAGCGAATGCACAGCATAGGAGTTGAAGATTGCCTTACGCCGCCCTGGGTGCTACCAACCGCTGACAACAGTTTTGTCACTTTCGATATGGGCAAACGGTCGGCAATCTCAAAGTCCTGAACGGTGACCACCTGACGCGACCGTACGCCAAAATCAGCGGGAAAGCGTTGATGAAGGAAGGAAATTTTGGACAAACTAAAGTCGACCGACAATCGTCGATCGCGATTGAAACCATCGCCAATTTGAAACTTGGTGCCAGTTTCCGAGTAGAAGCAGCCGCCCGGGATTGACGAACTCTCGCATCCCGCCGAGACGGTGGAGGAGGCAAAGTCGCAACCGCCGTACAGATGCCACACAATGGAGATTTGCTGAAAGTAATACTGTACCAACGGTGAAGGATATTCAGGTGGTAGCGCATTCAAATGATCCATCTTGGAACAAGGAAGCGCGAAATGGTCATTTTTGATCGTCACTTCGTGGCCCTCGTCCAAAAGACGAACCACCGGCTGACCGCACGGGTTAGCAATGCCGGAGCCGGGAATATTTTCCAGCAGCATAAAACTCTCGTCGCTACGAGTACTGTTCGCCGCCTCGGACGACAAGGAATCGTCATGAGTCGCGTCGCTCTCATTAGCATACAACGACTTGAACTTGTCCTCAATAGCGGATTCCATTAAGTCGGCAGCGACGTCTGAAGACCTAAAGGATGCGCAGGTACCTTTAGGCGGGTCGTTATCGACGGCGGAGTCTCCGTTCGTTGTCTCCATGCAACAACGCAGCAAAACTGCCAACAAAGCCGCGCTGTCGGAGCAAGTATACAAATGGAGGCTGTCGTTGCGAGCGTGAAAGTCAAATGCGGCTTGGCCGTTCGGCTGTCCGCGACAAGTTACGACGAGGTCAAAGAAGCCCATACGCATTAGGCATACAAAGTCTTTGATGGCCAATTCGGACGCGGAAGACTTGCCGGCGGGCAACTTAAGCAGATAGAGAGCCGAATCTTCAATTATGAAATGCAACCTGAAGACGGCAGCGTCCATGGCCAAGTTGGACGCCATGTTGACGCTGTTCACGTTGACCAAAACCACCAGCGGCGCAGCGCGCGGTCTATGCACCACGGAAAGGTTCCAACAGTGAGTATGCAAATCGGTGATCACTGGCGGAGGAATGTAACCCTCAATAGGGTACGCCTCCAAGTGCATATATCCACCCAACTCGACTGCCAATTTATAAATATCGTTTGGAGAGTCCGCGTAGAGGGTCAAATCGCGAAAACCCAACGTGAGCAACAAGTGCCGGCAAGGAAGTTCGGTATGCCTTGACAAATGGGTTTTGCCAGCCAAAGAGAAGCAGGCGTCCTCCTTGCGTCGTAAGTTCATAGAAGGTGATGTAGATTTAACAATGAGCGTCATGGAGGAGTCGCAATCCCCAAACTTGTCGTCATCCACATTCAGAATGGGACTGCTTAATGTCCACTGGGCGTCGGCACCCTGCAGCACGCTAAGGAGATCAGTAGAAAAGTAAAAATAAAGCACGTCGGGTTCCAATCTTTGTGACGTCATAATAACAAAGAATTCAATGCAATTGCCATCAAACTTGGCCAGCGACAAATTGTCCTCAACATTGGAAGTCAAGTTCACAATCGAGACCACGTGATTCACGTTAACCGTTAACGACCAACGAAAGCGCTCGTCACCCTTTGCGACTCGGTGACAGTCGTCTGCAGTCAACGACTGGTCGGGATCAACCTCGTCTGGTTGGAATTCATAAAAGATAGGCATCGTATGACCAGTTGGAAGGCCATAGTCGCTTGCGCATGGCTGAGCAGCAAACCACAGAGGAAGATCCATCAGGAGCCTATTGAAGACGAGCTCGAGCAATTCCTTGCTAGGCGGCAACAGATTGACTTGATCCAAATTGCAGCAAAAGTTCATCAAGCATCTACAATTTGAAAAAAAGAGAAATTTGCATAAGCGAGCAGAAGCTTTGTTGTTCAAGATGTTTTCAAGTAACCAACGCTCTCACCTGGAAGACGTAGAGTTGCGGAAGTCGCGTAGTTCTTTAAAATTGCCAACAATGCGCAATGACTCCCCTTCGTAGGCTACGGACGTCTTTGAAAATGGGTTCCACGAGGACTTGCGAGTCTCATTATTCATCATACTTTCCCAATAGCTTCGATGGTTCATCTCGCCGCCGTTATGGCCACAGTCAAAAGGGTCTTTTTCCACGCTGCTTAGCTGGTCGAGATCATCCAACGTTGTCCAGTTGATAGACAGATTGCAAGCTTTCGAGGTGGAAAAACAACGGCATATGTTGATGGAAACTCGCTGATGATCCAAAAATTGTACGTAGGCAGAAGTGAAGTCAATGCTGACGGCACCTTTTCTGGAAAAGAGCTTATCGACGCTGGATGTTAGGCAAAAGTCGCCCAATTTGACCCTTAAACGCTCGTCACGGAGAATCTTGGACTTTTGATGCGTCGTTTCGTTGATCAGATTGGGAATTGGAATGCGGACGTCAACAACAGCAAGACTGCACGAAAGGCGAACTCGGGATGCCAATCCCGAAGACGGATGATCACGTTCCAAGGCATCGAACAAGTCAGGCTTCAAGGAGAGAAGGTCGACCTCTTGAACTTCGCCATTCCCATAAGGCGGTGACGAATCTTCAGAGCAGCAACGCCATAGCGTTTCGATGAAGGGTTGCATTCTTGCAAAAGCAGTAACATCCAATTCGACTCTGCAAGGGTTCAGCTCCACCGTAAACGAATTGTCATCATCGCCAGAGATGATTTTTAATAAAATGTTCGGTTGATCGGCCAACTTGGCAACCGTTTGGTCGAAAACCAGCAATTCGGTATAACGATTTGCAGGTTCATGAGCAGGTAAGCATTCCACGAGCTCGCAATTGCGACAAACCACTCTAAGGTAATTGAGGGTGCTGGAACAAAGCGGTGAACCAATCTGACCTCCGAAAGTCATGTCAATCACTACGGGACTCGAAATGAAACGAATGTGATCTAACGCAAGTGCACCGTCGCACTGCGGCCTCAGCAAGGACAGATCGACCACACTGTTGAGCATGACGGTGGCAGAGGTTTTGAAAAAACGGTTGATCACTTTTCTGTAAAAGCAGCAATGGGTCAGATGTTAAAAAGAAGCTAAGCTGAAACATTGATGAAAACAAGCACACAATCAATGCATTTATAGACTTTTCTTATTAATTGTACCGGAAAGCAAAGGCCTGACGTACGCAAACTTCAAGTGTTAAAATAAACATTCCTTAAACGCTAAGACAAAGCCCGAGCGAAATAAATGGACAAAAGAGCATATTCGTCAAACAGTGAACCTGAATACTAATGTTACTGTAATTTTTAAATCGAACAGTACGGTAAGAAACGAGAAAGCAGGTTCACTCGATGAAGCAAAGTGTGTGCTCACCTGGAAGCCGACTCGGCATCGTCATTCTGGTCGACGCAAAAGTCTTCGTAAGTCAGTGAAATCCAAACCGAGTTGAAAATCAGTTTGAAGCGCGTAGACCCGGAGACCGCGCTTGTATGAGGGGGATAACGCGCGAAGTTACCTTGGGCGCCGTTCACCGACGCATCCAGCAGATTTTGGCCGCTTCGTAGAAAAGATGGATCTTCCTTAGTCATAGGATAGAATTTATCCGTGCCAACCCAGTTGTCGCCTTGATCGGTCCGGGCGCCTATGTTGGGCGCCTGAGCAAACTCGCTGTTTATCTTCCGTTTCAGCTCCTTTTCGATCTTTTCAAAGTCGCTTCGGTTCATTGCTCCGCAACGGGACGTCGCTCTGCGGTCGACATTGTCCGGAGAGAGGAAAGCTTGCGCCAATTCTATCAAGAGTTTCAGGCATCGAGGTGACACGAGTAAGTATGCGGAACCCAAGGTGGCGTTCACCTCAACAAGCTGAGACTCGATGGAACGAGAAATCTGAAGTCGAAAGGTCAAAGGTTCGGCTGCAAGAATTGCGAACAGGTAAGGCTCGGAGAATACGTGTCCCTGGTGTGACAATGAGCGATCAAAGGAAGAAGAGCAGCTATCCGAATTTTGAGCATTGGTAACACAAGATGCGTATACTGAACCGCTGTCCGTCTTATTTGCGCTGAATGAACTGGAGCGTGCAATAGCCGACTTTCTAAGCTCACTTAAGTTCTTCAATGAAATGATGGGTACAAACCAGTCCGTATAACAGCGTACAGTGGACAAAGTGATCACCTTGGAAAAAAAGCGATCATTCTTTTGCGTCAAGTCCAGTCCAGTTGTACCGGCGGAAGCAGCATCACTTTTCCTATTCGCTTCAAGCTGACCGTCGAAGAATTCCAATTTGTCAATACGCAATTCGAGACCAATTCCCCGATCGCCAACGTAATGTTCAAGCCGCAGTACAATGTTTTGTACAACAAGTCGCATACGAGACAAAATGGCGTCGATCAAATGGACTAAAGGGGCGACTACCTCGAAGTGAACGCTTTCCTCTTTGACACTTTCGCGTTTGCACTTTCCATTATGCTCCTCGACGAAACTACGCGCCAACTCGAAACTTGTTGTCATACTGGCCATAAAGGACTCCAGAACAGAATTCATTTGACTTAGCTGTTGCATCGACGAAGCTTTAAGCGTCAGCTCCAAACCGTCCACTTCCAAAAGACAACAATCTTCAAGCAAACGACTCCAAGGCACATTCAAGCTGATCTCGTGAATAAACCCGTCGAACAATTGCAACGGAATGTTGGCATCGCTTAGCGCCTCGTTAATGTACCTGACGTCCAGGTTCACCTCCTTTAACGATCCTTTGCCGGCAAAAATATCCACGGAAAGTTGCTCGATGTTTATCTGCTTATTAAGCAAGTAGCAACCCAAGTATCGGTTGAGCAGATAGGTGCAAAACGGCTTTATAACATTGTAGGGCACTTCGCGAAAGGAAGAACACCAGGCCAGCATGGCGACAGTGCAAAAGCAATACTGCTATAATGAGCCGCGAAATTTCACATTCGTACTACAATGCCGTAAAAACTACAGTACGCAAGCATGTGCGATAAGTAAAATTAGGTACAGTAAGATTTGCACGCAACCAATGGAAACCGTCTCCGCTTAAACTACCGTTAGTCGGCGAAAAGCTTGAATGTGCAACAGATTTTACTTCGCAACGGAAATTTAATGCACTAAATGATTTCCCGCTTAAGGCACGAAAAAGCAAGCTTTTGTCCCCAAAGAATTTATATTAACAATACCCAAGAAGGTAAGTTGAATATTTTCTGGCAGCATCAGCTGAAACGCGTTTTTAAATACTTTGGATAGGTTTCCTTCCCGCACAGTGGCAATAAACTAAATGCAGAGTCGTTACAGTATCCATTAAGAATGGTCATGGACGAACGCGTGAAATTTAAATTTGCATCGTTGCTTGTATTCCGAATTCAGAGTCTCTTAACAGTATGGTCACCTAAAATCTCACGCGCTTTTGTGAAGAGTTAAATGGCAAGTTTTTACCGCATTCGAAAAATTATAAAAGATAAAACAACTTACCTTTCCTGAGCATCAACGCCACCTATGCGGCAAAACATTCTTTATTAATAAGGCAGCCGTCAAAGTCAGATATTTTTTCTAGAATGATTTAATTTCAGAAAGGAATGTAACCTTTTGACGACGTTTAATGCAGTCATCTTTTCGAAAGGCAGCCTTTGATAATTCAGATTGTTATACATGGTTCGAGAAATTAATTTTTTAAGTACTGCCTTTCTACCTTTCATCATGGAAATCCAATATTTCTTATTTTCCCCTTATGAGCACTTACATTGAAGGCCAAACAGCGCGCTATCAAGTAACCAATGCCCACAGCAATAGCAGTCAATTAATGCACTCTAGTTTTTTTCTTTTATGACAGCATTGTTGCGCGCATTCGCTTTTACAGCTCACAGCAGACGCGGCAGGAGAAACTTCGAAAGTAGTGTAGAGGACTGTAACATTCATATTACCTGACGATCATATAGCTTGACAATAGGACATATAACTTGCTTTTCCTTTTGGTGATACTGTATTCCTTGGTTGTTGTCGAGTAAAGTGACTGGTGGTTGTGCTCGCTACAAACTGGTTCTTCTTTTTTTACCACCAATCGCTTTACTCGACAACAACCAAGGAATACAGTATCACCAAAAGGAAAAGCAAGTTATATATCCTATTGTCAAGCTGTATGATCGTCAGGTAACATGAAAGTTACAGTCCTCTACAGTAGAGTTTAAAACTTTTCGTCAGAAAAAGAAAAAATGTTAAACAAAACGCCTACTAGGCAAACGTTGTCCAATGCATTCAGCGTCTTACTTCCTTTATTTGCACGCAAACAGTACTGTAGTCCTGACAATAATCAGGTTTCCTCTGACGCGGTAAGACAAACATAATCGATTATTCATTTTTCGGCGCGTAATGCCAGAGAAATGCAGATTCCTTTCTGTTTAGCACATCGCCGTCCTGTTCTACATTTGCTGCCGAGCATGCGGGCTATCCTCTTCTGCCTTTGCCTAACCCTAAGCCAAAACATACGCCTTTTGTCTAGGCTTAGGCTTAGGTAAGGGCAGAACAGGATGGTCGGCAAAGTCGCAGTACGTCGTTGGGATGCATAATGGCATAATCGATGTTGCTTGCCATACTGACCGTTTACGACCAGAGCAAACCTGCTTATTGTTAAGACTACTGTATTGTCTGCGGGCAAGTAGCGTAAGAGAGCACATTCAGCTCACTCGAAGCAAAAAAAGAGCATATCCGACAGTTATAATTTAAGTTACGCATCAGATTTCTACTGTCAGTCAAAATTGTTGAGCTCATTTATTGCTTGACGTTTTCGATGGTAGCAGCTAACGCTAACGAATAGATTTGACGGTAGAAAAGGAAAGAACAACTTTGATCAACACTGGTTCAAGTTTTAGGATGACGCTGTCAAGAGCACGATGCCAGATTTATAAAGAAATGCAGGCATACGGCTTCAGCTCCTACCGGGCTGTTCTCCCGAGAGCAAAGTCCTCCATGTACGGAGCGGTTTCTAAACCACATAGCGTCTAACAATTGAAAAGCTTATTTGAAATCTAATTGTGTAGATGATTATTCGAACCTGAATACTCTTATACGGTAGTGGCTCTTCCTTGCTGGCTTCATTGCGCGATTCACGCTAAAATCGCTTGTGTACCTATGGGAAAGTGTTTCTATTAATACGTTTAGACAAGTACTTGCAGGTTAGCAGCACTAATGGGTTTCGTAGTGTTATATTGTGCCGAAAAGAAAATTTCAAAAGTGGAGGTCACTTTCATCTTTTTAAATGGCGTGAAGAGGAGTCGCTTTCATTGCAGGTTTGATGATGGAAGAGAATAATGCTCAGCTTCGACGGGAAGAATTGCAGGCACTAGAGGCCATTTTTGGCGACCAGTGGCAGTTGCAAAGCGACAATTTGTTGTCTTTCAAAGTACAAAAGGAGAATTCCGATTTGTACATACAGCTTGAAGTTACTTTGCCGGAAGATTATCCGTGCTTGGCACCACCGGTTTACGTACTTAGTTCACCGTATTTGGATAGTCGGGAGAAGGAGATCTTAAGTGGAAAGCTAGAAGAAGCCTATTTGAACTGCGCAGGACAGCCAGTACTCTTTCAATGGTCCGAAATAATCAAGGAGACCTTTGTTGAAAAATTTGAAAATTACACTGCCAGCGACGAAGAAAACCAAGACATAGCGAATAACATGCAACAAATTCTCGCTTCTTCAGACACTACAACGCCGGGACCTACCATACAAGTATCGTCGGGGGAGCCGTTTACGGATCGCAAAAGTACATTTCAAGCACATGTAGCCGAAGTGAAAAGCAAAGAAGATGTCGCTGCTGTTCTTCGAACGCTAATTGCCAATCCCAAAATTGCCCGAGCAACCCACAACATGTATGCCTACAGAATTCAAGGTAGCGGAGGAGTGTGGCTTCAAGACTGCGATGATGACGGGGAAAACCAGGCCGGCTCCAGGCTACTACATCTATTGGAGCTGGCAGACGTTCGCAATGCCATTGTAGTTGTTAGCAGATGGTATGGCGGTATACAATTGGGTGCCGACCGTTTTAAGCATATTAACAACGTTGCTCGCATACAGCTCGAAGCTGAAGGTTTCATAAAGCCTAAAGAATCGAAGAAGCCGGCCAAACGACGGTGAAATGCAAAATTTGAATTTATTAAGGCAGCATAAAGTAACATTGTGACACGTTCAATCCTCTTGAGATTCCTTTGCGCGTTTTTTCTTTTCGGCTCTCTTTTCCGCTTCCGCTTTGAGTTGAAGTACTCGCTGCTCGTGCAGTTCCTTTTCCTTCTTAATTGTTTCCTTGCTGAACAGGTCAAACGTATAAAAAGGTAGAACGAGACCTTCGCCAAAGCGACCTCTATTCACATTGCGTTGGTAAATTCCTTCCCTATATGCATTGTATTCTTCCTTAGTCATCTTAAGGGCATTTAGCGTATGCATAATGTAGGGACTGAATAAAAACAAACAGCATGCGCCTACAATGCAGCCCATATAAAAGTGCGGATGTCGTAATTGGAAACGGCGCCAAAGTCGGACGAATCGATTCTTTGGCACTACGTACGGGTTCTCAGCGTCCGTGAAACATCTTGTCTGCACTCTTGATGAAGCTGCCACAATCCCAGATAGCCGCCGCAGCGACAAATCCGAACCCAAAGCAATCGTTAAGCCAAGCATTCAATCGTCTAACCTTGCAACTACCGAACAGAATTCAGGTACAGTCGTACTGTAATAGATAACTTATTTGGCTAAGTTCTTATCTTTTTGGACGAGTTCCTGTTAGCATTTTGGTCTTTGAAATGACTAACACTGATACTGAAAGCGCGAATGCGGATAAAGCGGAACTGTTTGCCGCAATTAACGACGGTAAAATATTTTCCTTATTTCCGGTTGAAACTTTTTGCGCACTCCGTCCGAAAGCTGACGTGCTGAGCGAAATTATTTTCAGGGAATTCGGAGCTCGTAAAATCGCTCGTTGCAAAAAAAGGCGTTAGCCCTAACAGCTTAGACGAAGTGAGTTTCCTTTTCCTCCGATGCTTTATATTCAAAATAGGGTATTTCCTATGGGATATCTAAGCTTTCATAGTTGTCGTGGTTTCGTCGTTTGTTGCAAGCAAAACATTACGCAACAATAGGGTATACGCCAACGGCGGATATCCAATGATCGGAAGGATCCGTGTGTTTTCTTTTGTTAAGGTT
Organism: Trichuris suis; assembly: GCA_000797535.1. NCBI lineage: Eukaryota > Metazoa > Nematoda > Enoplea > Trichinellida > Trichuridae > Trichuris > Trichuris suis. Next base: position 2,058,161 of record KN538375.1, on the reverse strand, counting down.
TATCTGCATTGAAGCCCGCTGCCGTGCATACTAATTACAATTACTTAATTTGGGTATTGATTTGTTTACGTCCCTTATGAATGCTTTGCGCTGTCGCGTATAGGTTCGAATTGAACTTGTTTGCAGCACTCCACGAGCGCCCTGCAGCTTGCGGCCTTCCGCGGTCATTACGATGTTTGCAAGGTCCTATTGGATTGTGGAGCCGACGTGAACAGCACCGACCATCCTCATGGTTACACAAGCATAATTTTCGGTGCTTTGTCAGGCAAGAATTTAAATTTCTTTTCTTTCTTTTGTTTCGACAGCGAACATCCCACGCGAGCAAATTCTCTTTCCTATCCTTCTTTGAAAACATATTTTCGAGCTCGCTTTTCGTCAAGTTTCAATAACAGCAGTTACTAAGGAAATGTGTAAAGAATTTCGTTGTCAGCTTTGTTCTACAAAAAAAATACAATAGTTAGAGTGGCGGTGATGGAATTTTATTTTTGCTTAAGCGTTTGTCTTTTTTCAATTGTTCCCTGGGCGTATCATTGCCCTCCTTTTTATGTCTTTTTGAGTAAAGCAGATGATGTTCAGGTTAGTAGCTACAGTAACCCAGCTTAGTTTTTAGAATTTGTTGAAACGCTTGGCAAACTTTCCTACTTTAAGGGAATTCTCGCGTGGTTCGCTTGCTCATGGACGCCGGGGCCAATATACATAAAAGAACAGCGAAAGATCGCGACGCGCTGGACATGGCGGCCTTCACGGGTCAATATAGATGCGTTTGCAGCATGAAGCTGTACGTTCCTTACGAACGCTTCCAGCGATTTACAACTTCGCAAAGTAAATTATGTCAGCTGTTACAGCAAACCCAAACTTGATATTTAAGCACCTACGCCATCATCAAAGCTTTCTGTAAAGACTAGTCATGTGCTTCATGCGCTATCGGCAGATCCCGTCATTCATCCGGTGCACGTAGGCGTGGGCTGGTTGCTTCTTCTACAGTCATACTAATGACTTTATAGACTTTTCTGTTTCTACATGATCATCCAGAATTGCTGGAAGAAAAGAAGGCTGTGCTTAGAGCCTTGGAAGGAGTGATGGAATCATACATGGTGGGCAAAGAAATTGATGAGGTTACTTAAGCTGAAAGCATCGAACACCTATTCGTATGCAAATTTATTTTCAAGCTTTTGGCCGTCAAAATGTGCATCCTTTTGTATACGGTGAAAAGCGCCATAGGCGCCGTCGACGAAGGCGACCTCACCAATCCGCGTGACATTCTTCTTCGACTTTCCAAAAAGTGCGGCAATTTTAAAAGAGCATTGCTTTTCGAAATTGGACTTTTCACTTCCTTTTAGCATTTTTCTTTCCAACGAGAATGGCACCCTCAACTTGGACAGTTTTGTCCATAGCGTCATTGTGAAATTTCCCAACACGCGCAGCATCATATTGCAGCAGTTCATGAAAGAAGTCTACGAGGCAAGTTGGAACATTTACTTCGTTGGCACATTGCCAATATTTTCAGCCACAGACAGACACGCCACCATTAGCCAATGCGTACGATATCATATGCAGAATTCTTATGGGCAACCATATGGTTTGTTCGGAAACATTCTGCGATGCGTGTGGCGACTGGCGAGTCCCGCTGAAGTTGTGCGCTTCTTGCCGTAAGGTAAAGTACTCATCGATTACTACTATTAAGTTAAGACGAGACTTATTTAGGCAAAGTATTGTTCAACACGCTGTCAACGGCTTCACTGGTCGTTCCATAAGCGCATGTGCACTAATAAGCAGGTCAAAGCTCGGCCGGCTAAGGAACAAAGTTAAAATGTTCCCTATGCGTACAAGACACTCGTCGCTTGTAAAAGCCCTCACTTTATTCAACCCGACTTCAACTCCTGAGCTAAATTTGCCTATTGCTACGAACACCCGACGTCTTGTTGCACTTCATCATCATCCTAAATAAACTAATACTGCTCGACAAGCTAATCTAAAACTTCGTAGGTCCAAGGATTGTTCGTACGACTCCATTTGCATATTTCTTCAGGCTTGAACCACAAACTGATTTCGCGATTAGCCGACTCAACAGAATCGCTTCCGTGCACCAAATTCCTGAAAACAAAAATTACTTTGAACTTAGGAAAAATATTTTAAAACGCGGCGCAAAGATACTAGAATCATGGCAGACGAAACATGAAGTCACTTTCAAGCATGCGAAGCCACTCCTCTATCCTAATACAGTACGCTACGAACCTGATTGTCCTGCTACAGTACGAACCTGATTATCCGAATCGGCAGGCAAATGCCTGGAACTTAGCTTATAACAACGAAAAATCGGAGTTTCAAATATTGGACAGCGACTAAAGCGTCAAGTCTATATTAAAATCACGATCGGTTGGCAAAAAAAAGTTAGGAAGCATATAAACGTGAAAGCAAACTGTTGAGGCCTAGCTTAATAAGTCAACTGGATTTTTACTAAATTAAATCAGGGATTTCGGCATTGCCGTGTAGCATTTACAAAGTAGCTTGAAACACCTCATTATTCTCTAGAAAATGACGGCGTATTTGAACAGCAAGGCTACGTCTGCAACGTCAAGCGGATTAGGGGAAAGTAGTTGAAAATGCGACTTAAATTAAATGTCAAATATGATACGGAACAACATACCTTCCAACGTCAACGCAGAAATCGCCACGCAAAGTTCCTGGGGCACTTTCCAACGGTTTCGTGGCACCCAACATTGCCCGCGCGGCTTTTACGATATCTCGTCCTTCCCAGACCTATAATATCGCGGAGTGAGCAATTAATGGAAACGATAAAATGGTCGAATGCTGTTACCATGGCTACTACGGGACCGGAACTCATATACGCTTTCAGAGCTGGGAAAAACTTTTTTCCAACGTGCTCTGCGTAGTGCTTGCTGAGCAGGTCGTCGCTAGCCTTAACGAGCGCGAAATCATTTATCAATACTGTAGTAATTGAATGCGCGCACCATAACCATTTTCATTGCAACCAACTTATAGCCTCTCATTTCGAAACGACGCAAAACCTCGTTCACCAGACCACGCTGAACACCGTCCGGTTTGACAGCAATGAAAGTACGCTCTTCAATGCCCATAGCTGGCGGCAAAGTGCAAACGGTCAAAAGCTAATCACTCGGCGACCAAAGGTGCGAAATACTACCTCTCAAAGGTCGACTGTCTTCCTGCAAACTGGCCTTGAACATAAGACTACTCGGTACAGTAAGACATACTACTTGAAAATCATATTGAAAAGTTTTCTGCAAAGACTGGTTTTACTTTGACACCCACTGAATAATTAAATTGTTGCTAAACAAAGTATTTGTTTAATTTTTATCACATTTGATTTAATTTAGAAATACGTCGGCTGCTACATTGAACATGGAGGCTTTGAATTTTTCCGAAATAGTTCGCTCGATATTTAACTGTTGGCCAGCAGTTGAGTATATCAGAAGGTGTGCAGCCGGCGGTGCCGAAACTGAAGCAAAACTGGAATGGATGATCGAAGTTGTGAGCGAACGCTTAGCTAGACGTTCGGCTGTACCGGAAGCAGAAGTGGTTGAAGAATTCATATCCGAAATTGTTGATAACGAATTTGAGACGTTAATAGAGGATGGGACTGTTGCTTCGGTAAGCAGCATGCTCTGCTCGTGTAGAGAAATGTGGAATCGAGGGGACACCATGGGAGTGAAGCGTTTGCTAGACGAGCTGGAACTTAGAAAGAAGTCTCGGCCTGTGGGCATTGATCAGATTCACGAAGATTCATCGTCCTCGTCAGAGGATATGGACGAACAACATGACACTTGTCATTCTTCAATAACCGTTGATAGTATGGACACCACCACCCCGTATTCTCGGAATGAAAGTCAACCTGACGAAGATGGATGGACTGTAGTACGTCCCAGACATTCTAGGAAGAGATAGCTTGTAGATATTCTTTTTGTCAAAGAATATTAAACCTAATAGTTGCCCAGAAACCTCTTTTGTGACATTGGCTCTGGCTGCTTGCCTGTTTTGGAGATGTTGTACCTTTTTAAACCATACTTAAGTGACCTTTCGTTTTGACGCAGCAATGGACGTGCTCCTTGGCCACTTAAGCCATTTGGGCAAGTTGCTCGAAGAACTATGCACGGAATCCAAAGTAGACGCTTTTGCGCTCGTCAGCTTTCCTCTTGGATAATTTTTAAAATTCGTCTTCAGGAATGCGACTGCCAATGGAAGCTGACCAGCGAAATTCAAGCGCAGTTCATCGGCCGCTTGGGAACCATTCAAAGCTTGCGTGGTAAGTATTTAAGTATTTTGAAAAATTGTCAAAAGGCTGCTGCAGGACTTTTGGCTCAGAAACAAGAAGATTCAAAGCCTGCTTCCAATCGGGACGATGGCAAGCAAAATATCTTGCAGGAGATTTCAAAAGCGCTGGATAGTGCCAACAAGCAGGCCGGGAAGATATACGAAAAACTGTTCGATTCCCGAAAGGTAAGATCTGACAACCTAAGGTCCTTTTACTCGAAGAGTGGACATTCGCAGTAGCCAGATTTAAGTTAACGTGGTCCTGCGAATGAAGCAGATTGTATTTTGCTTTTCTGTACTCATTAACATATCAGGGAAACTGCTAAGTACGTCATTGGATATACGACACGCTGCAGAAGGAATAAATTAACAAATTTGCTAATGACATGCTGTATATGTGTCAAGTCATAAGCATGAAGCCCTAGTTGAGCACGCACTTAATGATGTTCAGGTTTGAAGGCGTCCCGCATGCTTACGGTGCGTATCACTTGTCAAACGTATTCTAGATCGAAAAGGCAGCTGACCTGTTGTTGAGTGCACCCGTTCGAAGTTTTTCAAGAGCGAAAGTCAGCGGCGAAATTTCAAACTCGAAGCTAATCGAAATTTACAATTTTTTTGTAAAATGATTTTCAAGTACTCCCTTTTGGCCGGATAAGATGTGCGTGCGTGTTTGGTAACCGCCACAACACGTGTGCTCCAAACGTTGTTGTAGTCTAATTTTAAAAGTATTCCGGTCTTAGTTTATGAAATCACAGTTCAAATAGCTTGAAGGATTCCAAGTTGTCTTTGTTGGAAGACTTAATTGAAGCCGTTTGGTTGTAATATGCAAACGTTGCTTGAGATTTTGATTTCTTCAAAGTGAAACAACTCGATTAGAGCTTGTGCATACTTCGTAGCAGCATTGGCCTAGCTTAAAGAGTTCAACCTTCTTAAAATTTGCTTTGCCTTTTCGCCGTTCTGTATCCACGCGAGCAAGCGCTCTAATTACAAATTGTCGTCATTGTTTCGCGAGAATGTCACGGCGAGTTGGAATTTTTTAAAATCAGTATTTATAGATCCTGTCTTTTAGCCGCCCTACGGTCAAAAGAATGCAGGTTCCTTTTCAAAAAGCATGCCGACTTTCCTGTTACGCCCTTAACGGCGAGCATGCCGACCATCTTGTTTTGCCCTTACCTAAGCCTAATCCAAAATATTAGCTTTACCTTTTGGCTTACACTTGAGTAAGGGCAGAACAGGATGGCCGGCAAACCTACAGTATGACAACGGGTCGGCTAGGAGACATAATCCATATCTGCTAGTCCTGAAATTCGTAAAGTTCTACTTATTAGATTTGTGTAACTTCAGGCATTACTCGGCTCCTTAAAGCGTAGTGTCGAACTAGTAGTTGCCTCCAGATGCTTGCTAATTGACGAAGCGCTGCACGAATGGAAGAGGCGTCAGAAGATGGCACAGATAGGTCTACTGTTCGAAAGAGAAGAAGAATTACTTGACCAGATTGCCGAACGGTAGGTCTTTCGCTCCTCTAATGCCTGTATAAACGGTGATTCTTCTAAGCTATCAAAAACTGCTTGTCTCGTATGTTATATAACTTGAATCTAGTTGCTTTACTGTTAACGAACCGTGAACGCATTGTAACTTGGTGAAGCCTTGTACAACATGGTTGGGACAATGCTTTTCGTGGGCCATCTGGCGTACCATATAGAACACCAGAGATTTGATAACTGAAGTCAAAGCACAGCGTAAACTTAGTGAAGCGCTTGATAATATCAAGCTATTTTGAAGAATATGTCTGCTCATTTAATTTTTTAAAAATTACCGTACATACCTGCGCATAAGACAACGGTAACATGATGTCACGAGCGCGTCTTGGTCAATGATGATTGGTTGATGCTTCGCCAATGCCGATTGGTTCATGTAATGTAGTGTTTAAGTTGTCTAACGCCGTTGCGTTTGCACCTGTATCCAAGTTTATTTTGTTTAATTGACAATTTGCTTATTGTCACCTTTGTTTTTTCAGCTTTGAATACCTCGCTGAGGAAGTGTGGACTTTGCTGACGGTTGCTCAATGGTTTTGCGAACTGCTCGATCAGTCGCCCAAATTGCCTGACCAAAATGTTCCTCAATGCCATGCCGCAGCCGAGCAGATCTTATCCGCGTTGACCGACGAGCTAAGGGCAATTGTTCACAGCTCGTTCATCGTATCGAAGCAGCCGAACGTCGTCCTTAAGCAGCACAACAAATTTAACGCCGAGGCGCGTCTTTTGGTTGGTGACAAGTTGGGAATAAAATTTTTCAACGTCAAAGTTAGCGTCAAGTTGGTCGGGTAAGTGTTTAAGTTAGGGTTGCCTACAGAATTATGCAAATTTCGAGTGTGTCTTCGTTTAGAGAGGAACAAGCTCGTTCCTTGGAGGAAGGCATCGTATCACTGCCTGATGCGTAGGTGTAATTGGTAGCCTACCCAATTCGTACGCGTTTATTTTTTTTCAGACCTACTGTAGCCAAAATCGGCATTAGTTCTTTAAGCGAATCGGAAAAGGACTCTCAAGAGGTTAATCTTGAAGTTGAACGAGAAAGTAAGCGAGTCAAGGCTGTTTTCAAATCGGTACGTACAAATGCGTCACCACTTACCTGCTGATCAATTTTCATTCTCCAGAAGCTGTTGAAAGTTGATCCTCGGAAATCAGTATGCAAAAATGCAGATGATCAACAGGTAATTCCTGCCCATCCGCTTGGTGATGTCACGTAGGAGCGTTTTACTTCAGGTTCCTGTTTGTGAACGAAACTACGCATTGCTATTTACCTGTAGTCCCTTCAAAATGGGAGGAGTACTCTTCGATAACGTTTGGGTAGGCATATTAGTTGTTTCGTGAATTATTTTTTCTTATTCGGTGCTATAAGTCATGTATGTTAATTTTTTTCATTGCTACAGTTTTTAGCACTTACAGTAGGCTGTCATGATAAGCAGGTTTCAATGAGCAGCGACTTTTTGAAATTGTAGCAAAGCCTGAGTTTTTTCAGGCCCTCTCCTTGCCAGTAAAATTGACAGTCCATGGTTCCCAGGAGCGTCTTTCTCATGCTATGATTCTTTGGAATCACGCATTTTCTCCAGCGGTATTGGACAGTTCAATTTAAAATCCTGTAGCACACGGTAACAAACGTTTTACAGAAGACGCCGTTCAATATTCCGGACGCGGTGGAATGGAGTCAGCTGGCAGAAGCACTGCGATACAAGTTTAAATATCAGACTGGGGCAACGCGTCCTCTGTCGAAGAGCGATTTGGACTATTTGGCTGAAAAGGTTTTGGGACAACCGTTGTCTTCAGCCATGCAGCCAGCCATGGTCACATTGGATATGTTCTGCAAGGTAAGAACACGTCGGGCGGTATGTTGGCTTCGTATATGCATTATGCTTGCTTGTCTTTCAGAATCCAATGCGTCAAGATCTGGACTTCTCGTTTTGGTCATGGTTTTTCGAAATTACCGTATTGATCAAGCAGAAGCTATTACGTTTATGGGATGAAGGTTTGATCAGAGGCTTTATCAGTCGGCAGGACGCCCGCGAGTTGCTGCTGTCGCTTCAAGAGTCTTGCTTCTTATTGCGCTTCAGTGACTCTCATCTGGGAGGTCTGTCGGTCAGCTTTGCCACATATCTTGAGGACGGTATGCAAATTTGTTGCGTATAGTCTCTCTTTTCTTATTTTTGTTTTTCAGGCCGACGCGAGGTTTTCCCGTTGGCTCCTTTTACGGCTAAGGATTTGGAGCATCTTTCCCTTGGTCCACGGATTGCCAGATGCCCGCAGCTTTTGCATATAGAGCATGTGTACGGAAGCGAAAGATGTTTTGAAAAGTCGGTGATCTTTCGGCAAGAAGCCGAAATGAGGCATAAGTCGCAGACGGTCAACCCGAAAACTTATCCTTACATTACCAGCGAACTCATAATGGTTGCTCATACGGCTGTGTAATGATTTTTTTCTGTTCTTCGATAGTGAATTCTTATCACCACTTTCGAAATGGGAGATAGATAAGGTAAAAATGTCCTTTTTGTAGACCCGGTATTGCCGATGCGGAAGCCACGCCGTCTTCTCCCTCCAATGGCATTTGCCCTTCTCCCGGAGACGATCTTAGCACCATCTGCGAATGTGTTGGCATGTACGTGTTGTCGTAGTCAACGTCGTCGTCGTCGTCTTCCTGACGCTTCTGCTTTAGCACTTCCGACTTTTTGGACAATCCGATTAATTTGAATGACTTCGACTGGAACAGTTTAGGCGTTGGCTTAGCTACGTCGGAAATATTTGAAGCCCCTATGGGTGAAAATGATTTGCTCTCATGTCTTGACGAGCAAAAATAGGAGAAACCTTCTGTTGATGCCAAAGCCGAAACATCTTCAACTTGTTTGCTGTACGGCTGAAAATCAGCATTCTGATGTTGCTTGTTGGCATATATTCAAGATAGGTGCACATGTCAGCATAATCGAAGTTTGTTAACGCTTACGCTCAGCGTTTGATGAATTAGTAATGCTTGAGAAAAAGTAGCAGTTTGAGCAGTGTTACGTAGATGTGTAGGACAGCACGCGAAACGGACGACGCGTTTTAGTTTAAGTCTATGGAAGTTGCTAAGGTATGGGATTGCTCAGTAACGTCTGTCAGCCTATCGATGATGCGCAACGCGCTCAGAAGAAGGAAATCGCTATTGGACCGTTCTCAAACAGAAGCCACAACGACTAACGACCTTCGACGAAGCGATATGACGTTCGCTTTGCAGCCATACTGTTTGTTATGAATGTGGAGATACGCAAATAATTTTCTCAGTACGACCACTGCTGCCAAGAGAGTGCTGCCATGCAAGTTTGGCCATATTGTATTAAATAAAAGTATGGCTGAGCTCAACGATGCTGCGCACGTTTTATGCTTCAGTGTTCTCATGGAATGTATTGTAGCTTTGCCGACCATCCTGTTCTCCCCTCTGTAAGCCTAAGCCGAAATATAAGCCTGATGTTTACGCTTTGGCTTAGCTATGGTTAGCATTTTTTTGAAAATGGAACCTGCATTTCGTGGTGTACGGTAAGTTGTTTGCGGAGCTCTTGGAAACAAGACTATAAACGGCAAAGAGCGTTTGTGTGCAATAGAAAGATATAATCACCTTTTAGAAAGCTAGATGCAATTTCGAAAAGTTCAATAACTTTTCTGTAACTCTTGACCAGAGCATAAGCTGTGCATACTTATCTTTTACTTGCAAAGCGAAGCATTCAGGACGAACCGTATTCCCTCACCAGCGTCGATGGGACGTGGTTTGTCCCGAAAACTGAGCCTTACAAATAATAAACAGTTAGGGCCTTAACGCAGAGCTCTGGCCGGCTGTCCATGAATTGTTGCCGCAGGTGTGCGTGCTCCATTTCATGAATCCGTGCATTGTTCTCTTAATCATATAATCCTTTCCATTGTTCCACTTGATTACATAATCCCGAGGCGGCTGTCTCTCTCTCTGATGTGACAGCAAATACCTCCGGCTGGAAGCTCTAATTAAAAGCCTGATAATTATACACTGGTTATCCTTCTTTGCAGAATTGTGAAAGTTTGCATATCCTTACTAAAAGGCGATATTTTCAAAGCTCAGTAAGAAACTGGATACTGTTCAAGATGTTGCATGGAATCTATCGCTTTACAAACAAGCGATTGTCTATTTACATTGAGATGCGCGGCTTAATATAAGTACTGTGAAAATAAAGCGACCAGGAAATTCGTCGCCGCAATGAACGCCCTTCTATTTACCTGTTGCGCACTGCTGGTAAGTTATTTAAAACGCTGTGCCGTTTATTTCTACAAAGATGCTATTTAAACAATTTTGATGAACAATATCCGGGTCGATATTGTTCCAGTCTCGCATATCAGTCCAGCTGGTGTTGATCATATTTTCCTGTGGCAGCTCTCAACCTAATGACGCTCCGGCGGCTGTTCTGACGAACTGCCGCCATTTTAGGTTTAGGCTTAGGAGGCGTGTGAGTATGTTGAGCAAAACCGCGCGGCAAGTTTCTCCTGCTCTGCAGGATGCATCAGCGTACCCTAAGGCTAACCCAAAAATGAAAAACGGGTCTAGTCCCATCTGAGCCCACCAGGAAAGTACACGCATCTATGACTGGCAATCCATTGTTGCCATGAGTGTTCGCAAAGCAATGTATATCCAGCTCTGACGTTGCGGGAGATTTCCTGGTGGGCTTGGATGGAGGTAGGCCCATCGCAGCGGAAGTGTTGTTAAACGGCGCTGCTGGTACGTCTTGGTACGTCGTATGTTGACCACGTGACGTCACACACCAGCGACAGGAAGCTGCGCTTTTCCGTGACGTCAGAAAGTAAGACGGTGCGGCAGACAGGAGACGAGATACGATGTCTTTTTTGCGGCTGAAAGAGGTTAAGATGAAAACCATAAGAATACTAAATACTAATTATGATGAGCACTGTGCAGAAATAGGTGTTCTTATGGACCTACGTTTGCTCTAGATAGCAGTTCATGGGATGCCTTACATGGAAAATAGAACTTCACAACGGGACAAGAAGGATATCGCTACTGAGGCACTACACAGTTACAATCTTATGCATAAAACAAAGAGGTTCTGGAAAACGGTGTACGTGCTGGAAGAAAAATTGCCCCTTGGTGATAGACTTGTTGCCATTTTTGCAGAAGAGACGGAGTGCAGAACAAAGAAAAAGGTAGGCCGAGTTTTTTAACAAATTTGACCTTCCCAAATAAAGAAACGGCAATGCCAAAACAAACGTTAAATAATGTCAAAAGTGCTGTATTCAACTAATGCCAAATTGGGAATTATTCTAAAAATTTAACATAGCAGCCCTACTTTAAAACTTGGATAAAGGTACTTTGCGAACTCTAAATTAGACTGAAAAGGGGCAACCAACAGAAGCTATGCAGAGCATGGATTAGCCTGAATGATTGGTTATAAGCAAGAAGAGAATGCAGGTAATTCGGCAACAGTAAGGCACACATGTATACGATAGTCAATATGGCTTCATTGTTGAGCCACAAAAGCAGTTCTCTCTACAAAACGAAGTAGTTAAACATTATGAACGCAAAACAGCGATAAGCAGTTTCAACCGTTGTATGCACTGGTTAAAATTAACAAAGATAGCGGGTCTTTACGCTGCGGTCCCCGCCGACGGCGGGGACCGCAGCGTAAAGACCCGATTGCTACTTATTTGTGAAGCTTTCGGACGGGCCCGATTGCTGCTTATTTGTAAATCTTGTTTTGGGCAATCACTCGTTGACAAAAGACTCTCTGTTCATGTTCGTGAAGTGTAACTACGTATTGTAATAAGTTTAATAGAATTAGCAGTTTTGCCATTTCAGTTATTAACACGTGATGAAGTTAACTCACCTATCTGCCCACTGTTACAAGGTGGTAAGACGTACGTCTGCTTCGTTTATTATGACGAACAGAACAATGATTTTGATAAAGAAGAAACGTCGTGCAAAGAGAAAAATTACCAAGAAGAGCAAGCCAGAATCATGGCGCCAAGCGGTATTGATAAGATGAAGAAAAAGAAGAAGGGACTACCCCTTTGTGGTCTAAATCGCGCATATTGTAAAAAATGAATGCAATCTTTAAGCTCACTTTTAAGAGCGGCAGTATCTTGCACGTTTATGCACTTTTTCATTAAATACTGCAGTTGTATTAATGATCACTTATAATTGAAGATGAAGTCAGCATATTGTCAGCACAACTATATGCTAACATAGTAACAGAGAGATCGTACAATAAGGTCAGTTCCAGATGAACATTTTATTGCACATCAAGCAATCATGCTCAATGAACAAATATTATAAAACACCTAACATGACGCTAATGTTCATAGCAGGAAACAGGACGTTTTTATTGGAAATATATTGCCACAGTACATCTACAAATGTGTGTTACGGACGTCTGGTTATCTTCTCCAAGTTGATGGCTTCATAAAGCTAGAATAGCACTCGCTTGCAGTTAGAAGATTCTCAGTTCTTTTTGACTGAAATCGCTGAAAAAATTAATGCAGTTAGTTAAATTATATCGAGCTGCAATCGATTACCTCATTCCCATTAGCATGAAATAAACTGAGTCGCGACAATCAGGACTGCAGAGCACTAAGAGCTAACTGCCGCACTGCAGCGCTGATTGGATCAGACTGACGTGAATCTATCAGGAGCCTGATAGCAAATAGAGCTTTAAAACAGACTTACCTGAGCATCATTATTAATGATGCTCAGGTAAGTGCGTTTAATATACTTGATACAAGAAAGATCCAGTGGTTGGGACTTTTAATTGTCGCGAATAAGCTGCCCTTCCATTCATTGCACGCACACGGCTAGGTAAAAACGCACAGAAGGCCCTAGAAAATATTCGCATGAAAAAATAAAGCATTTTCTTATTGATAACTTACGCGGTGCCTGAATCAGTCATCCGACTCTTCTTCAACAGTTTCAGAGTGATTTTCCTCCAGCTGTTCACCGCTCTCACTTGAGATTAGGCGAGCAGTAAACGATTGCCCATTTTCCGCAGTCGCAGAGATAGATCTGCTCAAATCGTCGCTTGTTGCTGTTGAAGCGTCTGTTTCGTCACTATCCTCTGACGGAAGTGACGCACTGTCTTTTTCGGATTCAGTTTGGTTTTCTTTCTTAGTTAGCTTTTTTCGCTGCTCAAATGACGCCAACCGTACGGAGTTTTCTACGAACTTGTAAAATGGGCTTTCCATTTCTGTTTCCTTTAAGCCCATACAAATCTTCCTAATATTGGCAAACGGAATATGCCTAACGAACCAGTCGTAGCAGAACAGAGCAGCCATAATTGTAATGGACGTCAGTATCATGTAAATACCCAACATGCATGACAGCGCAACATATATTGCTACGTCCGGTTCCACGTCGTCGTCGTCATCAAACTTCCCCACAATATGCTTGTCAGCATCAGCATTTTCATTCAAGTAATCAACGTTTTTTAATGGTGCAACTGAAAAGTATACCGTTAAAACGAACAAAGGTTGAATATTTTTCAAAACATACAGCTTATTCTTACCTAAATAAAATAAAGCAGCTCCATCTCGTTTTACGTAACTTAGACATAATAAATTAGCGCATGAAATAAGGAACATACCAAACGTCAGCAAAACAAGTGCACCGATTACCTAAACATGTGCAAAAAAAGTTATAGATATCATAGACCCGAGTTCCTATACGTTTCTACTTACGAGCGCTGACGGACACACGTGCCGGAGCTTATGCGACATCTCTGCTGGATAATTCGGTTAGACGATGTGCTTTCAACGTGTTGAAGTGTCAAACTGCTCAAGTTTGATGGCGGACTAGCGATGCGCTCGTAATTTTTAAGCTGCCAAACTAAGTCTGAATAATTTTAAAGTTATCAGACAGAAGCAGTTTAAACTCGAGGTTTAAGAGGAATATCGCGCGGGAAGAGTGACAGAACGAGCTGTCAACTGATATAATTTCCAAAACTGAAAGATTTGTAAGGCTGATAGCTGCTTTCTTCTCCTTCCATTCGCATAGAAACGGAAATAAATTATATAAGCGACATAATGTCGCATATGCAATTTAAAGTAGAGACGAACCTGCATGTCATTAATGCATACGAAATACGTATGAACTTTGTTCAAGAGATAACCCTTAGCAGTTATGGGATAGTTTGCAAAGCAGATGGATCATGAAGAGCAACCACTTCAACAGTTTCCATGCGGCTGCACCATGATTAAAACTGGCACATCTATGCTACTGATGTTTAGAATAATTTGATGTGTTAGTGCCCACGTAACCTTCAGCGAATTAGTAGATTGCTTGTCCCAGACTACATATTCCACTGTTCTGTGAATGTCAAAACTTGCGGTGGTATTACTGATTTACATATAAACGTGGACATAGTACCTGCAAATCAAAAACCTGTTACCGAATTATCACAGCGCGCATCCTTGGCATGGAAGCATGGGCAATTGAACTTTTAGTCTTTCAACGTATAGTTCAGAAATTTAGCTTAGTTGTTTGAGAAACTGACCACGAAAAGCATAGCTTTGCAGTATTTGCCCTTTCGGGCTATTACGCGTTTAAAGTTTGACATAATGCATTCAGCTGGTAATATTTCAGATTTTGGGCGCCTTAACTTTGAATGAGAACCTGCGCAGTAATGGCACGTAGAGAGAAATCTGTTTAAAAAGTTGGCTTATGTTCTAGTTAACGATGATTGTGGCAGGGGTCGTAGCTGTACCATGAACGCCGATTTTCCTAAATAATATATTCACCGATGAAATTTTGCCCATGTCTATACACCAGTCTCATATAGCAGGTCTGTTATAGGGTGTTTATTAAGCCAGGAGTCAACTTTTCTGTTTATGATGCTCAGGTACAGTCATGAACTGTTTAAACATTTAGTCAACTTGTTTGGCCCTTGACGCATTCATTTCAGTCTTGGACAATCGTGAGTGCAATGCGGCTGCTCACACCTATTTGCTCTGCACTTCCGACTGTCCCAGCACTCGATGCATTTATTTAGATACCGCTGGAATGAGGTAAGTCACCAACGCTTACTGTAATTGATCAGACGGTGTATGTGTTTTTCAGCGAATGTAATCAAAGCAGAAGACAGATTACAATGTGCAAGCAAGCGGATGTCACCATTATTCAACCAGTAAAAAATTAAAGTAGCAGATTGAATAGCAAAAACTCAGTTCACGATCATAATAGAGACCCTGAAATGAAGAACTTCAGCAGTTTCATGCAATGTGTTGTCCAGCATTTTGTCCGTCTTTCAGCTGACTTACGTCTTTGTTAGATATTGATCGTTGGTTCAGCTGCGTGTTGCAATAAACTTAACGCAAATAGAATGATGCTGTTGCCATTACATGACTCAGTTGCATAGACGTTAATGTGCATGAACCATGTGCACAATAGATGCGCCAAGGCCTTCAGATGCTGCGTTCAACAACTCATGTCCGCATTCTTTACAAATGAACCAAAGCTATGGGGCAACGCTGAACCGGTTTTCCACAGAGCCCACTGTGACTTT
The DNA here is from genome assembly GCA_000797535.1 of Trichuris suis. Lineage (NCBI taxonomy): Eukaryota > Metazoa > Nematoda > Enoplea > Trichinellida > Trichuridae > Trichuris > Trichuris suis. The sequence continues at coordinate 2,042,821 of KN538375.1, read as the reverse complement.
TTATTCCTTGCTACCACCCGGTGAGAGAAGGTCTGACGAAAATGTCTGCCAACATCTAAACTGCTTTTCAATGAACACAACTGCCATCAAAATAACTGTGTTGAAAAAGTTCAGCCGAGAATGGCTGACCGTGTATGCTGACGTCACGATCATTATTTTCCATACGTAACCGTGGCCTACCTCACCTGTCCAACTTTATTAATGTAGCCATCACCATCTTAGCGACTTGCGACCGGGTTGCTTATTTATAAAGGAGTTTTCATTTGAAGATCTCTCCATGGGCTTTCCCGCTTTCTCAGAGTAGTGACTGACTATAATTAAAGGAAACAACTGCTCTACAAATGGATGGATGAGCGGTTATTAGGAAAAACGCAGAAGGTCACTATGTCACTGTCACTGCTTTCGGAACGCCCTAGTTCTGTCGTCAGCGAGATGCAAGAACCATTATTTATTCCTTTCTATGCAGATTTTGCATATCATTAATAATAGAAAAGCATTTGCATAGTCACCAGTCATTCCGTCTATTCGAAAACATCCAATGAAACCTGACTACCCGACTGAGTCAGCTTCATTAGTATCCAGGAGCAGTGCGAGGCGTTGGGCAATGGTCACAACTGCCAGGTGGGCCAGAGGGTCCACGAACTCCTTGAGGCCCAACAATGCCTGGTGAACCACTAACTCCCATGTCTCCTTGAGGACCTTGATCACCCGGTGGTCCTTTGAGGCCAGGAATACCATCCTTTCCAGGAGGTCCAGGTGGACCTTTTGGTCCTTGAATTCCAGGCGGCCCAGGTGGACCAGGTGGACCGGTGATCTAAATTGCGGAATATAAACCAGGTCAGGCCGATACCTACTATATTGCATAATTACCTCAATGAGCTTGCCATCGTCACCGACTGGTCCTTTGGGTCCGCAGTCGCCTACTCTTCCTGGAGGTCCTTCAGCACCAACCATGCCTCGTTCTCCACGCTTTCCATCAAGGCCAGGAGCACCCGGTTTACCTTTAGGGCCAGGGGGACCCTTAGGCCCAGCGCCACCTGGTGGTCCCGCCATTCCAGGAAGGCATATTTGACAAGGTTCTGGTACTGGACCTTCAGGCGGCAGTACTTTTCCATCCCTGCCTGGGGAACCGTCAGCCCCAGGTTCTCCATCCCTACCATCAGCACCATCTTCTCCAGGCGGCCCAGGTGGTCCTGGAGGGCCTTGATGACATGTACAACCTGTAAATAGGGTAGACTTCCATTAGGTACATTTGACAACATGGCGATGGCGTACATTCTTGAACAACCGTTACCGCGGGAAGGGCAGTTGGCGTTGGCATCGTATCGTAGGAAGTTTGCGGCGGAGCGTAGCCACCTTGCGATGGAGCAGGAGCCCCACCGCCGTACGGAACGGGAGGAGTTACTGAATCGTAGGGTGAAATAGTTGGTGTACCGCCTCCGGTGCCGTAGCCTTGCGGTCCAGTGGTTCCAGAAGCGGCGTTTACCCATTGGCCAAACAACCATTCCCTCCTTTGTCTGGTCACAGGTTTTCTGGATTGAATGGTAAAAATTTCCAACCACATATCTCGCGATCGAGTCTTGCAGAAGTCGAGTTCGTTGATCAGATGGCTTTGCAAGCTTTGAATGTAGCTGTATATAAGAGGCAAAGTGACCACGGAGGCAATGACGGCTACGGTGCTGACCACAACGCCCAAAAAGGCGACACGCCTCATATGGCGATGCTGCTCAGCTAACAATTTCTCGTCCATTCGTTCCGCCTAAACGTTTAGCTGACGAGTGAGCGTATAGGAAGGCGTTGGGACATTTTATTGCGGTCAACTAGTTCAGTGGAACAACAGCGGCCACCCCATCGACCGACCGTTGTAGCGGTACGAAGGCGTTCCGCTGTTACGCAGGAAGTTACTGGATTGGACGCGCTCTTTTTACGTCAAGTTTCATTTGGCCTAAATGTTAAAAACATTCCTACGCAACAAGTAGTTGCCTAAAAATGACAACCAATCGATTGGCATTGTTCTTTACGCAGCTGTTCTCAAGGTTATTAATAGTTTCACATAAAGAATGGCCATTTTGCAGTTTTAATAAGCACTCTTACTTTCTCGGGAAAGCAGTTTCGAAAGCATACGAATATGCTAATAAAAAGTCAGCCTATATTAATAGCTCCTATCAATACCGTTATCCTGAAATAATTAAAGTTCGAGCTGTCTCTCTCTCGTGCAGTTTTGGGAAGTAACCGCGGTGATCTTATTCTTAGAAGCTCTCTACGTTTCTGTCGGAATGCTAAGTGTCGACACAGCAACAATAACATATGCCTCTGTCATTCTGAACGGTTATCGTCAAGCCGATCTGGTGAATATGGGGACAAAGATTTATCAGCGTTAATTATAAAGGGCAAATGAAAAATATGCGCTCACCACGATACACTCTTTGTTCCATTTCGATACGATGACTTAAATGGGTCACCTTGAAAGGAGCATTTTTTACGTAAAGCGGACTACTGGCACAGTGACACAGTTTCAGCGGCCAAGTCAACTCTTGTTAGGTAGGAGTCATTTGGAGAACAATAGGTAGCCGTTAAGGACGCGTCTTCATAGAGTAAGAAATGCTCAAACTAGCTCATCATGTGAGCATTACGAGAGCAAGTGCTAAGGTTTTATCGTGTGCACTGACTTTCACATTAAAACGGGAGGACGCGCAGCGAAACCAGCGGACCTTCGTAATTTAAAAATGACTAAGACGGGCAGGCATAAGAGTGACAGGCGGCAAAACTTTCAAACGCATTTAAATATCCGTATGCAACCTCCTCGATATGTTGCAGAAGACAAAACCCCTTTCGATAGGAAAGGATTGAAAGATAAAGACAAGGAAAATCTACAGTTCAACAACTTAACTCAAAAGGCCGAGAGGGGGGCAGAAGAAAACTTAATTCATAATCATTATGTTAATAACCCGATATATTACAACAGCCTAAATGAATGCAGGTACCTTGCGCGCACTACAATCTCAGCAAAGTAAACAGCTGCAGCCAGAAAAGGCAAAATTATCTGTTTTGGAAACACTTAACTAGTCGAGCAGTTACGCTTGTCCAGGAAATTGTACAACCCCGTACAGTGCCAATGCTCCTTTTCATATGCGCGTTTTGCTGCGGGACTGTAGCTTCAAAATTAGGTCTACAAAGATATGACGCGTTTCACCAGCAAACCCATGCACGAAAAGACAACTTTAAAATATGTTTCATCTTACAATACGGAGACGTTCTTCTAAGGCAAGAAAAATACATTCAGAGAAGTTCAGAGCTTCAGGATCCTACCTGCTCCATTATTACCGTATGAGACGGATCAAGTAGGATCCTAAAGCTTCTAACTTTGCTATAAAGAACTTTTCTACGAGCTGCCTGCTGTATTGTATGATTAAATTGTATGACCCGTCCCGAAGCGTTCTGCTACGGTCGCAAAAGATGAGCAAAAGCGAGAATTCGAATAAAAACGCAGCATGGATTCAATCCAGACCACTTCTAGTAAAACTAGTTCAAACAAAGTCGCGAACTTGGCTGCCGATGGAAAAAATTCGAAAGGACGTTCAAAAAAAATTTGCCTACTTTTTTCTGCGAACGACCGCAGTGAGTTCGTTTGATTATGGCAAAAATACTTGCTGAGTCAGCTTACAGACAAAGATTACTTTGTCACTGAGTTGACAGCATTAATACGTTGTATAAATAAGGTTATAGTAAAAAGTAATGAAAATACTGACAGTTAGTTGCGGCTGTAATGATTTGAGACAAGAACAATGAAACCTTTTAATCATTCGAACACGGGGCATCCTTTAACAGATGCATAAGCCTAAAACAACTAAAGTCAATACTGAGCCATTCAATATACGAAAACGGGATTTCCGAATCACTCGGGATTCGTCACCAATGCGCTTTCTACTTTATACGCTAAAAGAGTCTGCTATGTTGTTAGTTACGACACAAAATGAAATTTTTGGAGCTGGAAGTTAAGAACAATTCAAATGAGCATTCTTTCCAAACAGAACGATTTACAGTATGCCCATTTATCACACAAACCATCTATGGCCCTAGATTAAAGCAAACTCGCATAGAAAGCGCACAAAGGTTTCCCGCAATGTCAATAAAGTAGGCAGTTTGAAAGGGATTTGTGTTAATCGCTTTTATTCGCCAAGGATGTGCCTTTTTGGAATGTTACGCAAAAAGTGAAAATCAGGGACAATGCAAAATCTTGCTGAAGGTTGACACATAAACCAACCTAACGTTGCGCAGCGTAAGTACAAAAGAACAACATTGAGTTGATTTACTTCTCCACTATGCCAAGCATAAGTGCTGTAGCGCTAAACCCTTAAAAGGCAATTATTCCCGAAAATGGGGCGTCAGCTTCTCTCCAAGTCACCGCTGCATAGCTAATCAAACAGGGAGGCGTAAAAGCACCTAACCTCTTCTTAATATAACAAATTATTCAACTAGTTTGTAGGGAAAGTTTTGCGAATAACAGCTTTTCACTTCAGTCGAAAAACTTTTGTGCATTGCAATTTTTGAAGGCTAAAACTGTTGGTGTTAATAGATGAACGCTGGAAAACCGCCATACATTGAAATACAATGTACTTTTCACTTCACTTCTTCTCTACGAGAGAATAACGCATTGATTGAACGTTGGATGTTTTTACTCGAATTAAACAGACATTTTACGACCAGAGTCAGTGCATCTGGAATTTGAAGATGCAGTTTATATATTCGCAACGCTGTCTGAGAAATTCTAAGCTTGCTGAAGCCATGCTGGACCTGCCCACAAATTTTAAGCTTACTGTTAAGGTTAAAGATTCGCAAGGACGATACAACGGATAGGCAAATCTCAAGCAATAAACAATTTAAAATTTCCTTTACCACCATCGGCTGGTAACCAGAACTTCTTAAGTGGCTGTCGGCTTTCAGGATTATGGCAACAGAGCGCGTAGCTTTGCGACAATGGCCTAAACTAAAGGCCCTATGCATTATTTTGCCGATATGCGATGTATTAAAGAGTTATAAGTTGGACAAACTTGCAACCTCGCTCTGAATAGAGGTTTAGTAGGAATGTTGCCAAAATTTACTGGGCTCTCTCGTTAGCAGTTAATGCTCGAATGGATAATCAATTTTACTTGCAGCAAGCAAACGAATGCGGTATTGAAGCAAAAAAGGAAACCTCCCTAGCCTAGAATTAATGTTCTGAAAAAACATTGAGCCACTCTAGTCTAATTCAATTCTGTCCTCAGGGGCGACTTCTTGTATGGTTCTGATAAAGAATGGCCTTCTTCGAGCGTGATGCAAAATTTCCTTGCGACAAACTGGGCAACTGTTGTGCAACTGCAGCCAGGGAACAATGCAAGGATCGTGGAATCGATGGTTGCACGGCAAACGTCGTACTGTAGAGCCTTCCTGAAATTCTTCAAAACAAACGGAACATTGAATTGTCTCTTCCCCGCTTTCAACTTTCTCCACTGGTATTGAGTTGATTTCTTCCGCGGTCAAAGGCGGCGCACCTCCTTCGAATTGATTCAAAACCTGCGTGACGAACGCGTCCAAGCCGTCCTCTTCGATCGTGAATGTTGCGTAGGGAGCAACTTCGGAAATATTGAAGTACTGCGGATCGTCCCGATCGAACGTCAAATGAAATTCATATCCATCGCTATTGGTTAAGTTGCCAAGCAGTTCGGTAAGAAATTCTTCAGTGGCCGCACGAGGAGTTTGCGCACTTGATGCTCTACTGGATTCTGACGAGAAAGCAAACGGTGTCGGGGGCCAAGAAAAACTAATTCCGCCAATCTCGGAACCAAATGACGGAGACGACTCTGCTGCCCGCGGAGCACCCGTTGGCTGCAAGGGCACCGTGTCAACCTTCTCCAAAAAGCCTTTGCCACATATTGGACAAGTATACTCGTCTGTCATTCGATTGACATGACGATCACAAGAGTAGCAGAAGTAATAATCAGTCGTTGGGGATGAAACTACTGGTTGGTCTGCAGTCAAAATACAACACAAAAAATGAGCAGCAACGTCAAAAGGAAGCTTACCAGGTTCCGTCATTTATGATAATCGGACAATTGAAAAAAACAAAACCGTATATCAAACGTAAAGTACAGAAATGCTTCTAGTCAATGGAATCAGCAACAAACCGTAAACTACAGTTTGACAACATCGCTTGTCTAAATAGTGTTCAGGTAACAATTCACTGACGACTACGCCAGTCGATTAAGAAGATAATCATGCAGGAAACCTTTGTTGCTACTTCTTTAATTTAAACAACGCTTGGGTCTTGTGCCTCAGTCGTCCCCGTTTCTTACTGTAATTTTGCTGGCCATCGTCTTCTGTCCTTATCTAAGCATAAGCCGAAACATGGGGTTTACACTTCAGGTTAGGCTTAGTTAAAGCCAGCGCAGGATAGCCGACGTGCTTGCTAGTAAAGGCAGAATAGGATTGTCAATATTTTCCCGGAAATGAACCTGCGTTTTTAGAAGCTGGAGGGGTACGGTAGGTTGCTTATGGGCAAATCGGTCCCAAGGCAAAATATCCATTGATTTAGCTACAGTTTCGCTGAATAAGTTTGCATTACATCTGATTGCGCATACGAAGCAAAATATTTCTGAGAATATCGTTTTGAGCCTTCTTGCCGATCCTGCAGGGTTAGCCCGCGGTATACACTGGAAGAAAACGTTTATTTGTCAAATTAGCAATACACTAAGTGGGGAGCCAAATTTATCTTTTAAAGAAATTTGTTTGAAGCGTGGAAAAACAATATCGCTTGCTTGGGCGCTGTTCCCGATGAGAGTTGTAGTGAACTTTCTCCGCTCAAGACGGGACATGAGGAACCCAAGAAGGCACCAATTTTAATTAACGATGCGTGCAGCTAAAGAAGGAAGAAGCATTACCTTCGATGAAAACAGCAGGCAAATCAAAAGGCGAAATTAATCTGTCAAATTACATGGCGTCTTCTTTGTTAGGGGTACCTGGAAATGGAATCCGTGTTACCATAAGAACCCAAACTGTCTGCTTAAGCATAAGCTACACTATGAGACTTTCAAATTGGGAAGCTTTATGCATTTTGGCCAAGGACACCTCCTATCCGTCTCGGATGGAGGGCACCGTGCACGTTTGTGAGCCTGGTTGCCAGAAGTTTTCTCAACGCTACGCCATCCTTAAGGGTAACTTGCTTTTCATTTTTCAAAAGAAGTCCGACCAAGCGCCGTGTCTTTTAATTCCGGCCGACGGTTTCAATTTGGATATTTGTGAGAATAGTCAAGGTTACAATTTTCGACTAAACCCCATCGGAGGTCAAGAAACGACCGGCTGGTTCGAATTTCTGGCGCCTTCCAAGGAGCAGTTCAGAGCTTGGATTGAAGCCTTAATTTCATGCTCCTATACAGAGTTAAGCAATGGAAGTGGTATGTTCGAGAAAGAGCTTCAATGCATTTCAAAAGCGACAGAACAAGAAGACGCGCTTGAGATTGACGTAGAGACCAGTCGTGAAATGTTGCATAAAGGTTATGCATTGTCACGATCTGGACCTGTTGATGCCAAATATAGTCGAAACCAAAGCTTTGCTTCCTTACTGTCAAAGTTCGAAACTGAAGTGCTTGGCAAGTTTTATAAAAAGCGTTGATCGTTATGCTCCACTGTCTTGTTTAGAAGTGTCTCCACTTTTTTTGTTTATTCACTAAACAAAGTTCAGTTTTACTGTTGTAGATTGTTTCGCGGCACGTGTCTCTTGGCGAAGCTTGCGAAAAGTGCTTATGTTTACAGATTAGTTTAAAATTCAGGTTTCTTCCCAAAAGCTGCGATTTGTGCTTTAGGGTCGCATTTATGTCTCTTTTCTATCAAATGTTGTGAGGCTGAGGTTTTTCTGGAAATGCCAAACCATTGGTCCATATTCGCAACTGAAAATAGATAGATAAAATGGGGCCACGAAGTTTCGTCCTTCAACAGGGCTTTCCCCATTAAAGGGCGAAATGCTTTATTTTTAAATCACAAAGCTTTCGTATCTTACGTGAACCGTCATGTTAAGATCTGAAAAGTATGCTTTGAGAATAGTGCATTTGTCCGTTTAATGAGAAAAGGTTTTGTTGAACAACTGCTTTGATCTGCTGTCTGAAGAGGTAACATCGCGTGAAAATGCTTGCACATTGCTATTTTGAGCTCTTTTACTTGTACACTGTTTAGCATTGTTGGAAATGGCTAATCAATACTAGTGCAGTGAAATTGCGAAATTTAATTTATTTTGAAGTTCTGAATGCTCTTTAAAGAATAGCAAGAACGAAGTATTAATACATGCGTGCTAATAATTGTTTTTTAAATGATAAGCTGTTGTGAACCTGACTATCCTTAAACAATTACAGTTTAATTTTCAAAATTTTGAATTTGCAGTATGACGTCACTCATTGCGTTCCGCTCTTCTTCCTACCCTTTGGCGGATGCGCTTCTTTCCATTCAATCATTCGGAACTTGAAGTTGCACTTTCCCGCTTCGGGCAATTCCGCGTTGAATGCCGCATAATTGTATAAAGTCTTCAAAGTGGCGAAAACGAGATTGGGTTAGATAATCCGAGCATTGCAGTTGAATTATTTTTTAAAACGGGGTTTACATTAAGGGTACAGGAAATTACGCAACTTACGTTTATGCAAATTTAAGCGTATCATTTTTATACTAATTTGATGATTCAAGTCACTACGCTTTATTTCGCTTGGTATATTTCACCGGTAAAAGAAAAACGAGTAAATCTCCCGTCGTCCCGTCGTTGTTGAAGTCTGTAACTAATTAAACTACGCGAATGCTCTAACAACGATCAGGGGAGCAAATTGTTGTTTTAAAAAAGTACAGAATAAATCTTCCCGCGTTTCCGAACTGCACTTGTTCCGTCATCAACGATGTTAGGGAGCAGAACGTTTTGTTTATTGATTCACTTACGACTGGATGTTCATATATTTTACAAGACTGGCACGTGGTCCCGCTATTGATTGCTCTAAACGGGATTGAATTTGAATTTTTAAAAATATTATTACGCGGCGGGAACTAGCGCAGACATTGGAAGCGTCCACGCAGGGCTTCCCTGTTTTCGAAGAAGTAACGCCACCGCTTTCTCGTCCTTTGCAGTAGGGAGAAAATTATTTCAAGTCAATCAAACAGGTCGTGAACCGGAAATGGAAAACCCCGAATGGAAATGGAGTGCTGTAATGCACATCCTGTGTGTGTTAGCTATGATCAGCTTCCTTAGTTTACCGGATATGTATCCCTGTCGGTTCCTGTGAAGGTTTCAAAACGAAATGGCCTCAAGTGGTTATGGTAGTGAGCAGTGGTGACGTAATCAGTAGGCAATGAGCCGCAAATGTTTACTAACCGTTGGCTATTTTCGGTCGGCCTTGCTGTAGCCATGGCCATTTTAGCGAGGCGGTGTAAATGTCCTTGACATCTATGTGAGCTTATTAGCAATGCCATCTCAGCCGGAACGCCGGTACGCACTTCCATTTTGGTACTTCCTGCTTGACCTGTTGATTCGCAAGGACCCATTTAATAACCGTATATAAGCTTGCATTGCGGTGGCTTGCGGTTAGTTCGCGATTTGTCCGTTGCAAGCATTATCTCCTTATACAGTGACAGTTATGGTTACAGGAAAAATGCTGTTGTACATTTTCTCTCTTCTTTCGATGGTTATTAAAGTCTGTGGTCATTCGCAGACATTGGGGCTCACAGCGGAGCAGTTGAACATGATGGACAAAGTTGTGACGTGCAGAGCTCATTGTATTGACGCTTTTGGATATCGGTCAGACTTGACCGCCGACGTTGGATGCCAACTGGACAGCGACTGCTTCATGTGTTGGGAGAACTGCGAGATGTTTTATAGGACGTTCGAAATTTGGGGATCCATGTGCGACGAGCCGTCAATTTGCTTTGATGGTAAGTAGATCACTTTTTTTTAAATTAAATTTTATTTCAAATTGCCTTCAATAGGCTGCAGGCTTGCTTGCGCGGTCTATCGACTGAACCTGCCTGCAAATGCGCCTCATGTCAACGCCTGGGCGTTCACTCAGCAGATCAAAGTTCTTAGATCATTAAGCTTGGACCAAATAGAGCTTCGATGGAGTCCACCAATACCGCTACTGCCCATTGTCCCGCCAATGCCTCGTATGGTTTACGCATTGTTCTGGAAGTTGAACACTCAGTCCGACCTATGGCTACCATTAAACCATACGACGAGCACTACGTTCTATACGACCAATTTGGAAGTTGTTCGCAATGGAATGGATTTCATGGTTTTCGCATACACGAAAGATGGTCGTGCAGCCGTGACTCAGCTTAAAGAAAATCCTTCAAGCTTAGAAGTGGTTGACAATTCAGGAACCGTAGAAAAGCTTGATAATGCTCCAAGTAACCAGCAAAGCGGGATATCATACTTCAAGCTCCCATTGGTTGGCTACCTGTCACTAATTATCATAGCTTGTGTCCTGGCGTTTGCTATTGCAATTATCGTGTGCAAGCATGTTTGCCTTCGGTCTCATCGCCTATGGTCGATCAATTCAAATAGAGCTATTCATTTTCGACGGGTCGCCGCTGTGGATGCGCTGGAAAAAAGGCTCTCGCTAGTAAATCGAGGGCAGAGTCGAAACGAAGGAGTATTCTCATCAAGCACCAACCTTCTGAAAGTAAAGAAAGGCGACGATCAAACTCCAAGGATGGAACGAGTTTTGACCAACTATGAAAATTGCGTTGACGCGAATTTGCCCGCCGAGGTTCCACTGTCTCTTTATTGCGAGAGTCCAGAATTGCGCGTCCATTCCGAAGGCGATTGTCTGCTGAAGATAATGGATTGTCCAAATCGTTACGGTAGAATATTTATTGATCCTCAGGAGCTAAAGAAATGTCTGAATCAGCAACTTCCCACTTTTGTGTGAACTTTCTGATTTAATTAGCAGGCGCCGCTCCAGTACTGAAGTTCATTTTCACTTCCCTGAAACAGTGATACGTCGATTTGGTGAAGTTAAGGAGATCAGCCTAATCAACAGCTGACTATGCGTTTGTGCCGCTTTAGGTCTTTGGCCCAAAAGGTCGTTGAGGAAGCGCAGTCGACTTTTCTGGTGACGAATAAGAAATTAAATTTGTACAGCCAACGTCCTACTTTGGCTTAAGAAGCTTTGCTGTGGCATTTTTGTTAAAATGCAAACAAAAACAAGTTTTGCGGAAAGTGCACGTGACTTCGTTTGCGCACCAGAGCTGTAACCCGGCTGCAGTTAGCAATTTTGAACAATTGGACATTTTTTGAAAGCCAATTCTTGTTAAGACAACCGAAAAAGGCAAACAGCTTTCTTCTTTTGGACAAGCGAAGCGAGGAGCGTTACTTCAAGAAATTATTCATGCTTGACCCGCCACGTGTCCCCCTTTAGATAACAGCCCTAAAACAACCATCATTCTTTGTTAACATTACGTCCCGTTGCAGTATACAGTATGGCATCTCATTGCTGTTGGACACTAATTCGATAACTAGCGTATTAACGCCCGCCATGCTAACTGGATGGACATCCTAAAGTTCGATTGAAACCTGTTTAAAAGGATCCATATTCTCTTTTCGGCAGCAATAGGCAATGCAACTGGTAGAGTAAGTTCATAAAACGTTGTAACTTGAGAATCTTTAAATTCAAAAATAATAAGACATGCAGGTTCGTTCGCCTACTGTAATCATTTGAATTTCAAAATGCTTTCTTTGATTATCCCAATTAATCACATGCGCGAAGCAAAATTTATATTGGTGCAATACCTGCAGCAACTCTTCGCAAAATAAAGCTTCTCTTCCGTCACAGATTAGTACGCGGTGCTTAGTGTTATGAAAGGTTAGGACGTCGTTGGTGACGAAAACTCAAATTGAGCTGCTGATATTTTCTGTTTCGTTAAAAGGAGGGCAGAAATTGACTTCCGTTTACTAACGCGCTGCTGATCTTATGGTCAGTATGACACAGGCTATTTCAGAACAGGGATTTGCGCAAATCTGAAGAAAGACCATGCTACACGCGACGCCTTACTTACACAACGGCTTCATTTGTTTGAACAGTGGCGGTCAAGCAAATCCATGCGTGACACAAGCAAGTAATGGCGTTTACCCAGAAATCCAAAGTTGGGGTCGAAGGGATGCTCTCAGCATTCATTAGTGCTATAATGAGCTATTTAAAATAATACTGCTAGCATATAGCAGTTGCAAGGTCGACGGGTTGTAATTCTTTGGAATAACCTGCAGGAGATCTATTATCATTTATGTCGAGCTGCGTTGATCAGTTGCTTAAGTAAAGCTTCATACTTGCAAATCATTCAGTGAGTAATTTAGTAAATCATGTACATTTCCGTCTATTGACCGTCCGTACAGTTGGTCTTGAGGTAGAGCATTGTTGTCGAATGTTGACCATGCTTGGCTTTCTCGTGTAGGTGTTACTCGTGAACGTTATCGCAGCTTTCCGGTGGTAATGTGCAAGCCGTGTCATTTGATGCTTTATCAGCCAGTATCCGACGAGGTGTTGCTAACGTCAGCTGCGAAGCTGTTTGCAATTCGTGTGCTCGTTTCCGTGCTGTAGCTGCACATCTCCGATCATCTTGTCTTCTTTCTTTGGAAAGAAACGAGGTAGAGGGGAGATAGTTTTGCTTTTGCATTTGAACAGGTGAGCGAGAATGCGTTTCAACCAATGAATTGACCTCATTAGAGTTGATTGACTCTTGTGCGGTAGTTGGTGCCTTTGGTCAATTATTGATTTTTCTTTCTAACGAAATCCACTGTGGAGGTGCTGTGACAGTTTGGACAGAATGTTTTCCTATTAGACTATGTTTCCATGCTTTTACTTATGCTGTTAGTGGGCGCATTAATGGGTAATTGCAGTTTCTGATGACTGAAAATCATTCTCACGTCAGGTCGCAGCGAAAGTTTGTAATGGCAGATTTCTTGGTGTCGTCCCTCAGAGTGCTTCTAAATATGGGCTACGTTTAGTTCACCTTTCTTTGCTGGCAATCTTATAAAACGAGTGATTCTAGTAAACTCAAAGGGGCACATCTGCGCAAGTAGACAAACAGACCTTGAAAATCGGTTTCGGATGTTAGATCTGCAAAACGGGGGAAATTTTTCACGTTACGGTGTTCTTCAGCACGAGATTGCTTAGCCACTTTTTTCTGAAACAATTTCAATGTGCACGTTAGCTGTATCTTTGAAAATTAAGCGAGTTCAAAAAATTTAGTATCAACGAACCTGCTTATTCTTTGAATGATACAGTATCCTTTATTTGAATTTGAAACGCAAAATCGCGCGAAAATTTCCCCCGGCTTGAGCGGTTTTCCACTTGCCTGCTTTTCCTGCTGCGATAGGCCATAAACGTTTCTCAGTTCGACGTTTAACCGTGGCAGTTTGCTGCCCTCGGCTTGACGCGGACAGCCTAGATGTGAGATTTGGCTTAGTGTAACCCAATTGACAAATACATTGATTAGGAAATCTTCACTTTCCAGTAACGCATTAAATGCTTTGCAGAGTTTGAGCTTGTCTGACGGAAGCTTAGCATTTTTGCTAGACGTGTGCTTGGCTTGCAGTTCGAAAGTTTCCACAAATGGGCAATTCGGATAGTCGTTTGGACTTTCGAAAGGCGGTGGTCGAACTGGCCTCCAAGAAGCCGTCCGCCGAATCGTCGGACGATTCGTTCTGGCAACAATTCTGGCAGCCAATGTCTATAAAGAATGTGCAGGATATCTTTTCGCTTATTCCGTCCGACGAAATTCGTCAGCTGCGCGAAAACGCTCCTCACAACTTGGCCACGCTTTGCTACAAGGCCATAGAGCACCTTGCCAAGGCTTGCCAGTGCGGTCTGCATTCCGTCAATGAACAACAAGAAGTGCTCAATTGCGTACGCATTTTAACGCGCCTGATGCCGCACATGTTCGAAGAGCCGGAATGGCGGGGATACTTTTGGTCTTCCGTACCGGCGCCTAAGGAGGGACCTACTATCATTCCAGTTGACACCCCGTTGGCTAAGGTGTTGATTATGTCGATATGCAATTTGCTATTTTGTCCAGACTTCACTGTTGCGTCGCCAAAAAAGGGCAATGAAGTTGTCGACGATTTGAAAGCGGTTGACAGCTGCGAATATATTTGGGAGGCGGGCATTGGTTTTGCAGCGTCTCCACCTTACGTGCCCGCCTACGCGGAGCGCCGTACCGAATTGCTGAGACTGCTGCTCACCTGTTTGTCCGAAGTTATATATCATCCGTCTACAGCCGTTAGCACTACTTACGAAAATCAATGGCTTTTGGTATTATCTTCGGCGGATAATCGACATGTACTCCCTTTGTTCACCAGTTTGATCAATGTCATTTTTTCCTACGACCCAATCGGTTATGGAGTACCGTATAACCATATATTATTTTCTGATAGTCAGGGTCCAATGGTAGAGGTCGCTCTGCAGCTGCTAGTAGCAGCGCTAGATCAAACCAGTAACGAATCGACCGGAATCTCGGATGACGATAACGTAAGCGCCATCCCTAATTCTGCATTTTTCTTTTCCGCAAAAATTTTAGTTGATGTCACATGAGAACTATTTTGTCAACTACCTGTCCAGGATACACCGCGATGAGGTAAGGCAACTACATGCAGGCTTCTTCTGACCAATTGCGCTTTCAGGATTTTGAATTTATGCTAAATGGCTTTTCGCGGTTGTTGAATAATCCATTGCTTCAAACGTACCTGCCGCGTTCTTGCAAAAAGGTCGGCTTCCATCAGGAGCTGTTGGTTTTATTTTGGAAATGCTGCGACTATAACAGGGTACGACGATTCTTCGAGAATTTGACCTAAGGAATTTTTCTTAAAAAAATTTGCATTGCAGAAATTTTTGTATCACGTATTGAAGAGCAGCGATGTACTGGATATTCTGGTGCCCATTTTGTACTATCTGAACGACTCCCGTAATGACCAAAGTGAGTCGGCACTTTTTCAAAGACCATTTAAAGAATTGCTTTTCTTTTACGATTTAAGCGAAGACTGGGCTTGTGCATATGGGCGTCTTCATTATATTACTTTTAAGTGGCGAGCGAAACTTTGGCGTTCGTTTGAATAAGCCATATACAGCTCGAGTTCCAATGGACGTGCCGCTGTTCACTGGCACTCACGCAGACTTGTTGATCATAGTTTTTCACAAATTGATCACGTCGAACAATGGCAGGTTGCAATCGTTGTTCGACTGCCTATTAACCATAATTGTCAACATATCGCCTTATCTGAAGTCGATGTCGATGGTGGCGGCAAATAAGCTCCTTCATCTTCTTGAAGTGTTCAGCACACCGTGGTACATGTTTGCCGCGCCTAACAATCATCATCTCATCTTCTTTCTACTGGAAATATTCAACAACATTATACAGTATCAATTCGACGGCAATTCAAATCTTGTGTACACGATCATCAGGAAGCGACAGGTCTTCTATCAGCTGGCTAATTTGGCTACGGACGATTCAGCAATATCAAAAGCTCTTACAAGTCGTAAGCGTGTGCAAGAAAGGAGTGACGCTCTCCCGGAAGTCGGTATGACTGCGGATCATGCGGAAGCTGAGCAAGGCGTTGAAGGAGAGCAAAAGGTAGGCGAACAGGGAGCCTACAGTGCTTCGGTAGGCCAAACGCCAAAGATAACTATGATGACCGAGAAGCCGGCTGGTTCTATAGACGAGCTTCCCGCGACTGTCGGAAGACACGAAACCGGCTCGCCAGTAAGCAGTCAGACCGACGATGCGTGGACAGCGTCCTCGAAGTGGGTGGAGAGTTGGAAGCAGAAACTTCCGCTACAGACGGTTATGCGGCTGCTGCAGGTGCTCGTGCCACAGGTAGAAAAAATTTGCATAGACCGAATGCTGACCGACGAAGGCGAAGTGTTAAAGTTTCTTCAAAATGGCACTCTGGTCGGCCTGTTGCCCGTTCCGCATCCAATTTTGATTCGCAAGTACCAGAGCAACCGAGGAACCAACGATTGGTTCAGAACGTACCTTTGGGGAGTGCTTTATTTGAGAAATACCGATCCGCCCATTTGGTACGACTCGCGAATTCAGCTTTTCGAAATACAGAAAGTCTGATCGCGCGCAATCTGCAGCAGCCATCCGCCGGCACACGTTCATTTAAATAAGTTGGAACCTCATTTTCGTTTATTCACCGTTGGTACGGTATTGGTGTTTTCTCCTTTAAAAGAACTTGCATTGTTGTAACCTCTGTCGTACTGGCAAGCGCTTCGCTCGAATACTTGTTGGCAAGTACTGTTGAAAGTTCAAGCTTGACCACTTCACCCAAAAAAGTGAAGCGATCCTATGGTAGCAATAATAAATAGTCAAACGCTTTCTTTGCCGCCCATTCATCACGCCAGCATGGCTGTAGCATAATCTGATTTGCAAAAAGCGGAATGACATAGAATAAGTAGAGCAAAGAATGCAGAAGTGGCAAGTCGCACAAGGTGCTATTAATATTTCTGCAACGAAAGTTTTGACGCCTTGTCGACTGGCCGCTGCCAATCTTTGACTGTACCTGTAAATCTTTAACTTTTGTAATACAGTAATTCAAATCTGGTTATTCGTATGCGCAGGTTCATGCTGCAGCCTAACGTTGCTCGCCAAGCCGGGAACAACAAGTTTACTTTGAAAAGTTGTCAACTTCCGTCTTTTTTTCCTGCAGCGCGCCAGCAAAACATTACTAACACGTCAAAATAAGTTAAATTACTGCAGCTGCTTAGGCGATGAGATTATTAGACTTTTTCGAACAGTTTGAACTCGAGGACAACGTGTGGACATAGACAAGACGTAGGTGGGGCACATGGCGAAGCACGTGGAAACGCTGGTGTTTCCAAGTCAAATAGTAGTAGCAAGTAAGGATAAAACAGCAATTACGAAACAATATCTAATGGAATGTAGCCACAAATTCGCGCGGAGATTTCTTCGTTAGGCAAAAAGGTAAAGCCGCAAAAGTGGCACGCCATATTTTCGTCAAACGCCAACAATCACCGAGAACAAGGGCTGAGGGTGCTCTTGCATAAAAACAAAGTTGAGACCTGAACTTGCGCACATTAGCCAAAAATGACAACGGGCTTTTCGTACTGCCGATTTTAAAAGATAATCAGGGATATGCACTTACAGTACGCAATAATCTGCCAGAGGCACCCGGGGAGCTAACCGCACTTTGTGAATCGCTGCTGTAGAGGATATTAATACAGCAGAGAGGCATATTGACAAAACGAGATACCCTTAAAGGATCGATGGGACCTTGTCGGTTTTGCGGCCTACCGTTTGAAAAACGCAGGTTAATTTTTGAAAGGAACGTTTGCCAAGCTGTTATGTCCTTACTGGCGAACATGTGGGCTACCCTATTTTGCCCTTCCCTAAGGCTAAGTCAAAATACAAGCCTTATGTTTAGATTTAGGCTTACGTAAGGACGGAATAGGGTGGCTGGCAAACTTACAGTATGACAGTGGGGCCGAAAAATGCCTACCCAGTGAAGCACTTTCATAAAAGTCCTACCTTTTCGGTGAACAACTGAGTAAGCTGAATAGCAGACGTGACTATGTAGATGAGATCGGCAAACCAGGGCACATGACATTCACACTAAAATTAGTTCATATTCAACACGATTAGAGTTAGAACCTGAACATCCCAAAAGCCTTTATTCATTAGGACGATTATAATAGCATTGAGCAGCAGATTTCAACTTATTTCCCCAAAAAACCGAAAATTCGTACACTCACTTCATAAACTTGCAAAGAATCCTTTTCACTAGGCTGAGCGGGAGAATAAATGACGTTGAAGTTTAACTTCGACGATGATATGTACAAATTGAACATTAGGTCTGCGGGAGGCGATGGGACGAAGCATTTCTGCACAAAAAGTACATTAGCCGAAAGGAGGGAGAGAAAGGAAATTAACCTTTAATCGCTCGTCGTGTATTTGGCTGAAGGGACCTTTCTTGGGTGCATAAACGAACACGTCACGTGCGGCGAAAAGATAGTTACGTATAGACTTGGTGACCTGCGCATTTGAATTGTTGTAAAATTGATTTACAAACAGGATGAGCTACCCAAAAGAGCTTTTCTACGCTTAGTTCGTTATCGTTGCAATTTTGCAAGGTCAACATCCCGTAACGAAGCATTTCCATTGCCAAGAGAACATAGTTTCCCAAATCTTGAACCTGCTGCAGTTTCCATTGGATATCTGGCTGAACTACGGCACGATAAAAGTGAGATGGCAATTTCGGATGGCGCACTGTGATTTCCTGAACGTCAACAACAAGTTGAGCTCAAACAAGCGGAAAATGAAATGTGCAAATATACCGCTTTGGCAACGTTATCGCCAACAAGAGTGAACGAACATTTCAGACTTTCTCCGCTGCACACACGGAAGGTGTTAGCGAAAAGACAAACGGTAAACAGAAACCTCACGTCGAATCGGTCATGTTGAATTTTTCCGGCAACAGCGCGGATGCCGACTCGTTAAACCTGTTACGCGTGGGCAGTTTGGCGCAGCAACCCTAAAATGATATGGATGTAGCTGACGAAAAGCAAACAGCTCTCTGTCGGTTGCGAAATGCCGTATTTCCCAAAAAAACAACAATCGCATAACAACAACGGAATGATAAGACCTAAATTACCTGAAGTATTAATTCTAACTTTCTGAAATAGATAAGAGACTCTTTTCGTAAAAAGCTGCAATCGTCCTTGCCCTAAAAAATTACAAACGCAATCAGTTGAGACAAACGAGGCCATAACCAATATACCGCCATTGTAGAGATTCCTTTTTCGGGAAGACCAAGTGAATTGGGTTCCATGATCATACTTTTGCCCGTCCTTATCGTAGCAGATCATTAAAGCCGGTGAAGGGATTATATTTTGTCCACCCGAGCGGTGCACGAACGGCAAACAGGCGATTGAACTAGAAAACCATTCCTATCAATTTTCCATCCCATCACCCACCGTAGAACAGCTATATATCGGATTTGTGCTTAGCTTTCGTCCGACGTTTACGTACGACTTTTATCGACATTTGCTCATCGCATTACGCTGATGATTACTGCTGACGCATCGATGGAAGCTCAACTACTTAGCCAGCTAAATTTAATAACCTTCGTAAGTAATTTTCCTTGCAAACGAAACCTTACATGAGAATCCAAATATGCGCCATTGCTTACTGTATCGCAGCGAAGCGAACTGTTGTTTCAGTAGTTTAGATTTATCCTCATGAAGTCGTTCAGCGCGAAGGCGAAGCATTTTGTCGACTTGGTTGGCAAGAATCGCTTGGACGAAGCGGCGGAACTAATTAAGGTATGCAATTTGTTTTTTTATGCCTTCAAGTCCCGCCTACGCTTTAGGGGTTGGTGGATGTTGGCTTCGAATGCGCCAATAGCTTGATTATTAGCGACGGTACGCGATCTCGCCTAAATTGGTTTCTTTTTGCGCTAAAAAACTGCGTGGTGAAAATGAAGGAGAATTTGCATATTGCTCTTATCGTGAAGATATCCGATATATTGGAAGCGCTTTGCGAGAAGTGTGATCTCAGCGGCGAGAAGGACATAAGGGTCAGTGCCATAGATAGCATTTCGAAAATAAGCGCCGATATCTGGTTTAGGCGACTATATCCAAGCTTTACCAGCAACTATGCGTATATGCCAGTAGAGTGAATGAGCCTTGTTATTCGGTTTGCTTCAGCGCTCGGGCTGTCTTGGCTTCCGGTGGCCGGTGCCCATCCGCTTGGAAGTTGTGGATCAGTCGCAAACATTTGGCTGCAAAAATGGCTCCAGAGAAAGCCGAAACCAATCAGTGCGCTTTGAACTATTCCTCATTCCAGGTTTATGCTTTTTCCTATTTTAGGAATGTTTTCGAAAGTTGCTCAAAGTCGGTCTTATGCAAATGGAACCGAGTAGCCGAGTTGCTACTCTTCGAGGTGTTCTGGTTGGGAAAATTGAGGTAGCAGCCCGTTCGTCCGTTGCGCTTATCTCATTTTTGTACCTGAAGATCAAATTGTCCCTCGGTCGCTAACAGCTATGAATTCAAATTGCTCACAGACGTATTGAAATCTCAGCCGCTGCCGTTGGAACGCGCCGAAGCTTTGATTGCCTTATCGGAATTGGCCGCCCGTTCTCCATCGGTGTGCTCAGACGGGTTTGTTTAAATTTTTCTTTTGATTCGTAGCAGCGTAGTTTCCAAAGGCGATTTCAGGGCTTCGGAGTATCTTCACGAGGCGTTTCGCGTTTTGGGCGACGTTGACGAATGTCCGTCAAAGGTGCACTGCCTTTGCAAGGCCTCCTTGTTGAAGTTCCTGCAAAATCTGCGCACCTTGATAGCTTCGGTTCGATCTTGAGTTTCCATTTTCCGTCAACTCGTCTTTGTTGGTCTCTTAGGACTTTGCAACACCAAATCCTGTGGTCAGTTGTATGAAAACAAATTACGCCAATCGATTTTGCTCGTCCAGCAAATTTGACGTCATCAGCGGAGTGGACAAATTCGGGCCTTTGATGACGTTGCTGAAAGAGACGATCCAACTTTGTCAAAACTCCCTTATTCCGCGCTACGCTTCGGCAGCAGCAAACGAAAGAGAACGCATTACTGAACTTGTTCATAACCTCGCTGCCGTTTCCTTGCTTTATGGCAACGTAAGTTGTTGCTCACATTCGTTTTTGCATAATTAGCATTGTAGCTTACGGAAGCCATAAGAATGTTGTTTTGGTTGTTTACAACAGTTGAGTCCGTGGAAGTTTATCAGCAGTTGATTGTGGCGTTTCTTGTGGCTGACGCACCAGTATTCTGCAGCGCATTTATTGACAACTTTGAGGGCAAAGTGCGTACCGAGAGCAAACTGGAAGAATCGTACGTGCAACGTCTTCGTCTCTTCGGTGGCCTTTGCAGCAGAGACGTAAGTGCTTTCTTGCTTCTGTCGTCGATAGTTGCCAAATTAAAAGATTTTCAAGTCCTCCACTTATACGGTAATACAGTATTATTCTGTCTACAGTTAAACGATAATCAGGTGCCGTGCAACCTAGGACACAAAGAAAACTAAGCTGTCTACGCGAGTTTTGATCACCGAAAAGTAACTATTAATATTTTTAAAAAATGCGTCAAAAACGAGTTTGAATTTTTTAGCGGGCACTTAATTTAGTCTTGTTTGATTTTCAGGTTTCTTTGTTCAAAGAAGCACTAGATATGGTCTCGAAATGCAAATTGGAAGAGCCGACGGATTTGTTGAGCTTTCGTAATAAGGCGTTGTGCTATTTGTCTTTGCATTGTTGCGCTAGGCGTCAGTGCATGGCCGAGAATATAAAATTGTTGCGCTCATCTTCTCCGGGTATGACGTCAGTATTACTGTCGCTGAAGCATATGCGCTCGATTATGAAGCACCATTTGGGCGAAACGACAGATATACAGCATTTCAGTGGTATGTCTGCGCGCGCAGGTACTTGTGAGTTTCCGCTAATGTCAATACTTTTCAGCTAATTGTTGGATCGACATAGCATTGTATTTGTGGTTGAACAAGGAATTGGCGCGCGCCTACGAGCAAGCTGGCTTAATTCGTTTCAGCTTAGCCTATGCCGACGAAGGGCTGTCCCTTTCCTTACGTTTCAGCTCACCAAACTGGTACGTACGCTTGCGTGACAATGACTGCTTTTGAAAACTAATTTGCATAAGGTTGTGCGCGTTCTTGGGGCTTCTTTTTGAATTTGAATCGAGGCTGTATGAACCTGCGAATCTGCGCAGCTACCTGAGCCTCGGCTACGCGTTCTACCGTTTTCGGCCGAGACCCGTAGCCGCTCCGTTGGCTTGCAAGACTGTGAGAAAACTCGACTTCGATAATATGTCACTCGAAGACAGCTCGGAAGGGACAAACAACGAAAAGAAGAGCAATGCGTCCGACGACGATTCCGCCTCGTCGGATTCGTCCGATTTAGATGACTTTGGCGAATTTCGCTCTTTTTTGGAAAATCGCCATAAAGGGAACTGCAATTGTTGGGGATGCAGCAACGAGTCATTCCAGCTGGCTGAGGCTTACCTGATTGGCCGCTTGATCGAACTGTCATCTCAAAGGAGCGCCAGAAAGATATCCCTTTTGGAAAAGGTGTCTGAGCGGATTGCCGCGTTGCATCAGCGTTGCCTTAGCCGGCTTGGGCGGGCGTTGCAAGACCTTTGCAAAGAAGACTTTTTCACCAATTGTCCGTGGTCGCAAGAGCTCGACTTGAACGCCGCAATTCGCCTGTCCATTTTGAATATTTCCTTAGCAACCGAAAGTGTTTCCAAGTTGAAGCAGCGAATGCGCAAAATGGGATCTTGCGGGGACGCCTCCGTATATTATAGGCTGGAGATGAAAATGTTCAGTTTTACCTTAACGGGCGCTGCTGAACCTGGCGATCTTGTCTTTGCCACGCCGAGGACGCACGGAAATGGCCGTAACGATGCTATGACGCCGTCGGAGCGCAAGAAGAGGTTGGATATAGAAAACTGCATCGTTGAACAACTGAACATGCACGCATTGTCCCTGTACTCGCCCTGGTACGCGCGGGCGCACGAATGGCTTGCCCTAAACGGACACAAGTTCGACAATTGGACCATTGCTTATCATTTATGCGAAGCCATTGCGGTCTCCTCGCGTCACTTGGCTCTTTTGGAGCACTTAAGCGGCAAGTGCGTATCGTACTTATGATTCGCAGGTACCACGTATTTGAATATTTGTGATTTGCAGGTTTGACAGAACTCCAGAATTTCCTTTCATCTTCAAGGACGTTGACAGCGTCAAGAACTGCGTGTCCAACTTGGAAAAAAGTACTTGCAATTAAGCTTTCGTTGTTTCGCTATGAAAAAGGTAATTTTTAAGGTTGGACGGTGGTCACGCTTTACCTTACTGCCGACGAGCACGCTCCAGATTTGATTCTAATGAGAATGAGCTCGCGCTGCGACCCATTGATCGTCAATCTTGGATCTGCGTTTGAAGTGGTACGTACACCGGTCGGTTAAGCGCCCCACCGTTATACTGTAACTTTGCATGCCATCCTGTTCTGCCCTTCCGTAAGCCTATGCCTAAACGTAATGCTTATATTTGGGTTTAGGCTTAGATAAGGGCAGAACAGGATAGCCGGCATGCTCGCCAGTAAGGGAAGAACAGGATGGCGGCCTGATTTACATAAATGAACCTGCGTTCCTCAGACAGTAGGACGTATAACCGACAAGACCCAATTATGCTACATTAACAGTATGAGTTCAGCTTTCCAAGTGTTACGATTTTTGAAAAATTACCTACTTTAAAGCAGGCTTACCCGCAGACAAAGTTCCATCGCTCTGCAAACCTCAAAGACGATTGACTATTCACAGATATGTACTAAGATTCCTTAGTTAGGGTGACGTTTTAGTTAACGAACAATTAAGTAGCACTGTATACCAACAGCGAAGTAGGAGACGACACTTGAACGAAAGTGATTAGCAGGTTGTTTGAGATCGTAATTTTTTTTCAACTGCGATGCGCCGTGCTAATTCAGCCTAAAAAGATGCTTAACTTAGCGACTATAAAAATATGAATAAATCTCGTACGTGGTTACAATTATAAAATTTTCCTTCAGTATGACGCGCCAAGTGAACTTAACGAGTTGGACAAAAAGAATGTGCGCTCAATAAAGCTAAAAGACAAGCACAAGTTTTGGGCGGCAAGATTCTCTTGCGACACCCAAATGAAGGTATAGCACCGTTGACGCTGTGTCTCAGCATTCTCCAATTTGACCTTATTTGTTCAGAACTTTCTGGAACATCTCGAAAAGAAGTGGTTCAACGTGATGACACCGTTGCTACGTCACGTCAGCAGCGAAACGTTGCAGTGCGTCAAAGAGGAGCTCATCGCTCGCTTCAGTTTGGCTCCAAATATGGCCGAAGCGTTGGTCGACGGTTGGTTTCTTCTTAACGAAAAAAGCTTCAGAGCTTTTGCCAAGCAATTGGTCAGCGTAAAGTCGGCGCAAGCGGTTGTCAAATTCTTGAACGCAACAGCTAAGCCGGACGAATACGAACAAGTCACCAATGAACCCGTTATATTCATTCTGAGCAAGGCAAGCAACGACTAATACACCTCTATGTATAATAGGGGACGTCTTGTTGTTCATAGGATCTCTGCATGTTGCCCATTCACGCAATAGAGTCTCTCCGGCAAACGCCCGTAACAAGAGTTCCATCGTTGCATTTTCTCGCATTCCTAGTCAACAAGTGGAGCAAAATTCCGGCCGTCGTCAAAGACAATGCCTTTTACGTTCTCAATCCAACCCGTGATCTCGCGCAAACCCAGCAGCGATTCGAAACATTCTTCAAAAAGTACATCTAACGACATTTATGCAAATTTTAAATTTCTTTGAGCACTCTTTTTTCGTTCAGTTTACACTGGCAAGGTTGCGTGGGACGCGATCCAACAACCGACGAGATCAGAAGCGCCTTGAAGAAGGATCTCTTCGTGTAAGAACATATCATCACGCGTAGCCATTTTGCTGGATCGCTGCATAATGCGCGTTCACTTTTAAAGTTACTGCGGTCATGGTTCCGGCAGTCGCTACATAAAGATAGTGGAATCTCATGGTGATCGTTGTCACGCCATTGTTCTTCTGATGGGATGCAGCAGCGGACGTCTGCTACCGCCTGGAAGGTTGTACGAACCCATAGGTTCGGTTACTTATTATCAATTGGCTCAATGGTACGCTTACTGCTAGTCGGCTTACAGCGACCAACGCTTTACCACTTTGTAGTCCAAACGTGGTCGCTCTTCTTTGGGACGTCACCGATAAGGATACGGACAGAATGTTGCACGCGCTGTTGACCATATGGCTTCAAAATAGCTTGCCGCTGGACGACAACGAAAGCGGCGGTGAAATGTCAGCACACGAAACTAAGGAGTACACGAATAGCCTTTTATTGGCCCTCAATCACGCCAGAAAGCATTGTAAGCTGAAGTTTTTGACCGGTGCGTCAATTCTTTCATACGGTCTACCCGTTGTCGCCTCGCTTACCAATTAGCAGTGAACTTATTGAACAACTATTCAAAAATCAGCAGGCGGCCTTGCTGCTGCTACCTTACGGTTTTGGCGAACGGAAGTTGCCAAACAAACGACCTTCTTTCAGATCCTTCTGTTTGCCTATCTGAAAAACCAATAGAGGCGTCAGTTAGCTTGTCGTTGCTTCAACAGCAGCATCTTGCATTGTAGTCGTTGTCCGACGTTTGGTTGTAACCTTCGGAAGTCGCCTCGACCTCGTCGTCATCGTCGGCTGACTCATTGCCATCATCGGGCAGTAGTTGGGCTCGACTGCGATCCGTTCGACTTGTGCCAAGACTACGGTAGAGCGACGACGATAAGAAAAATTTGCATAAGTACAGCGCTTACATGCCAGCCGCGCCTTTGTGCTTCCTAAGGAACTTGTCGGCCAAGTTGACGAAACGTTGCTTCGACGCTGAAAGTAGGTCAATTGACCAATTAGGAAAAGCGAACCAAATAACGCTTTTTGAAACAGTGGCAACGCGCCTCGCCTAAAGGTAGGAACAACTTGAAAGCAATACAACAGTCTGCCAAAGCGAGTAGGGGATTCCCGCTTAAAAAGTCACTTCGACGTGCTCAACTTCCTGTCCACGTGCAAGACAACGCTTATTCAAGGCGTATCGTGTGCTGCCTCACATTTCAGCTGTTGCGCGAAGGCGCTTGCCTGCGCTTACCGTCAGCAGCGGAATGTTACAGATAGAAAAGCATATTAACTTTGCTAGGAAAACATTACGGCAGTTAGAACTTTTATAAAGAAAGTGTTTTCTCTCTCTCTCTCTCTGTCTCTTTATCTGTTAAAGAGACCCGATCTGCCAGATTAATGAATTGGAGAGCAAAGTTATTGTTCTACATAGTAGAGATCACGCTGTCTGTACCTTTTCCCATATGCCGCAGCTTCTCGTGAAAGTATGCTTCATTCTTATCTTCGCTTATAGTTTTTGTATAAGGAAAAGGGCCCATTCCGTCAGGTACATCGCCGTACGACCCTGTCGAAGCAGGTGATTCCGGCCCTAAGCAAAAGTTTGAAAGCCAAATTGTAATGAACGTATCCTTTTGGCTTACTGAAGTCAGCCGTAGGAGGACTGTTCACAGGCATAGGCTGAGTGGACGCTCTATCCGTCCTTTGCTTTGCGCCACGTTCGTTATCTATAATCGGACGTCGGCAAGATGCTTACAAGATAAGAGAAGCGATATACCCTTCTGCAGAGCGGACATAAAGTCGGCATCGCTTCGCAGCTCCCGAACGAACTCTTCGTTTTGCAGTATGATTGCAAAGCGTTCGTCGTCCAAACATCTGAAGACAAGTTGACCACCGTTGAAAAAAAGCGTTGACAGCAAACAAACAAAACGCTTGCTCATTCACCTACGCAATTGGGGATCGCACGTGCTCCTTCTGCGGTTGAAATTGTCGTCCATCAATTTCTGCAATTGTTGCACGCTCGGCAATTGGGCCTAAGAAAGAACAAAAAGAAGAGATGCGATAGTACAGCAACAGGGCGCGAATTAGAATATATAACGCCTATTAAAACAAGACAAACTGGCGACCAAAAGCAAAGCAAGCAAATGGCTGACAACGACGACGATGATCACTTTGCTATTCGCTGAAGGCGCAAAGACGTGCAACAACCGACTGTTGCCGCTACCGTCTCTGTTTGTAGGCTCGTTTCGAGCAGAGCCAAAAACGATGCACGCTTGATTGATTTAGATAGAGCCTATTTTAATGGCAAGTTTTTGCCACGCAACGTTAGGCATCACATTGCACGAGACGAGATAACGGTAGGAAGGATAAGAAAGAACGTATCAGATAGGAGATGGCCGATTAACATTTTCTTATCTCCCACTTAGCGCATACGTACAAAGCGGAAACGCGTTACGATCGCTATCCAAGCTTATTGCTGTTAAATTCAATTCTTTAATAAGCTACACATGTTCGCTGTCCTAATAGTGAGCGTATGCAAATTAGGATGTGAAAGAGCGAACCTGTTTGTTAAATTTGAACTTCTTACTGCCGGCATGAACTTCACGATGAACATGTCGCAGTTGCGAACTTTGAAATGGTCATTCAACCTAATGGCTGCTGGTGGACAAATGACAAATTAGCGATGCTAAGTAAGAGATAAAAGTTAACAATGACAATACGTTGAAACGTAGCAGACGTTTCGCGCGCGACCTGCGTCGATAAGACGCTTGTCATATTTTCCCAAAGGATGACAGGACAGACAAGCAAATGGAATTGTCAACAACGACCCTTAGCGATCAGATGACTACAGTCGTCCTGTTGAATTGTGGCGTACGATGATGGCAGCAAAAAAAGCTAAGCAAAGCAAGACAGCATCAATCGTCAATGTTTGCCAACAGTTTTCCAGAATTGAAACAATACTGCCCCCCGTCGTATTGTCTTATCGTACTAATAATGGGCGCACAACTTTTTGCAATGCGACTAAGTTGTAAGCCAAAACAGTTTTTGGTTTGTCACTATTCTTTTCGCGTTGCAGAAATGGAACGCAATTTGTGCAGCTCAATAATTACGTCGTTGATTAATAAACAACAAGCTCCTCAAAATGGAGCTCCCTGAAAATCATTTACGACTACAGTAGGAATTCGAATATTTGAATCGGCGAGAAAGAGAAAAAATTTAAATGAAACGCTCTGATTGGTGGACGCTGTTTTCTGGGGCTTTGGAAAGTATTGCTTAACAAAAAGCGCTAGCAGTAGCCAGTTATAAAAACGCTTCCAAGACTGAGCGCAAAATAAGACGATTGACCTTAAAAGGCTGCTTTGCTTTAAACTACAAGAAAACGCGCATAATATACCAATACAACTACCGACAGTCTGCCATGCCTGTCTCAGAAAAGCAGAATGTACTTCTGCTTCTCCTATTCGTTCCTGAGAATCGTAAAAGTTTTGAATTACGGTAGATATGGCTAACATAACGCTTCTACTGAGAACAAGCGCAACATTTTGCAAAAATGAAAAATAGTTCGCTCGCATTTGTGAAGCTCTATAACCACCTCTTACTAGGCTGAACGTAACGCAATGTTAAGTTTAAAAAAACTAAGAAAATCTGCTCCGTGCGTCAATGCTCAACAGTTAGTGACATTTTCTACTTTTGCTTCAAGTGTTATTAGTTATGCTTCGCAATGGAAGCTGAACAATGTTCTAAGGAAAACTTTTCGAAATATTTGAACATACGCGTAGCTCAGAAAAGGATAGTATTTGTTCATTCATATAAAGCGCATATAAGAATGTCAAACTCTAAAAGTATGCTTACGTTGGAATGTTCTAACATTGATGAATCAAGAAGTGTGGATACTTATCAAAAGAGACTTTTATAATAATCAAATTTTTAAAATCGTGCGTTCTAAGCAAATACCTTCGCTGAAGGAACTGTGTGTCTTTCGGCACTTCTGCAGGTCCCCGACGACGCCGCTTCAGCAGCGTCGCTTGTTAACGAAAGCCGTAGGAAGTCGTTTGGCAAAGGCTTGAGCATAGCCGCTGAATAGACTTTTTTCTTTCTTGGCAGTTTGCCAGCCGGTGAGACCGATTGATCGCCGTTTGCACAAGAGGCTTTCGTTCTGGGATGCTTTGTGGCAGGCTAAAATCCTAAACTTTTAAATACCTCTAAAAGGCTTCGTTCAAACGCGAAGAGAGACTAAAACCATAAAAGGACTGTGATGAAATCACTTAAAGTAATTGCAGCGCTACCGACAACTTGGTGTGCTTCAGTTTTGGAAGGTCCCGGAATTTAAATAATTGACGCAAACTTCTCGATTATACAAAGAAACGAAATTACGCAGCGACAGTTAAACGTCATTAGGAGGTATTTTAAAAATTTAAACGCATCAATTAGGGTTAATGGCAAACCCATTGATATAATCGTTCTGCTAACGAGAGACTGGTTACATCAATCATCACTCAGCGTGACACCATTGTTTGTTCACTTGTCCTAAAATCTTGTCAGCTCGTCCAGATTCAATAAAGTATCGTTACGTTCCTTCCGTATCTAATGCTGAAGTCGGCAAAATATTTAACCAGCAAAAGTCGATAAGTAACGACGCAAACAATTTAGACTTGTTGAGAATTTAAACAACTTTGTGGAGTTTGAAAAAATAGCGTCAAATCAAATCAGCGGACCGAGCGAAAGGACAGTTATTAGGCAAATTTTAAAAAAACGTCAAATAAACCTCGTTTCTTGCCAAAGGAGAGCACAAGACCAAAAGATCGTCAATTGTGTTCTCCACCAAACCGTTGTTCAAGCGCAAAGTTGCTTCGATGGTTTCCGGGCTAAGCGACGGAAACATTGCTTTGAAATCTTGCATTGCCTGAAAGAAAATAAACAAATTTTATTTCCCCTAAGCAGAGGACAGCCGTAGCCAATCGCTGCAAGCTATGCAAATAATTTAACATTTATCAAAGGTTGCATAAGGCAAAGTTTACTTGACAGCGACTTCCACCCGACTGCAGTGAATGAACAGAAGTAAGAAAAGGAAATAACACTATTAGCTTTTCAAACCCGAACCAATACAAACACCGAGCTAAGAAAGCAACCCGTTTAAATGCGGTTATCTGAGAAGAGCTACAAAATGGAAAACTGACTTGGTAACAGTGTATATAAAGCTAAAGGCGTTTTTACCATGTATGTATTTATAGAATGTAATATTTTCCCTATTGAGCACTTTGCGATTGCCTCTTTTATGCATGCGCTTCTCTACGAAACAAACTGGAAAGGGCCGTGAAGCAATAATTCACTACCTGCGCGAAATCCAGTTTATCGCCGCTGTCGTCCTCCATTCAGCACGAGACACATAAACAGGCACTTTGATTGGTTCCCCAACTCAACATATGCAAAAATAAATACAGCAAAGATTCCAAGACCCAATACCACTCCGTTATTCCATTAAGACGCAAATACTTGATGCGCAGGTTAGTGACGAAACGATGATTTTCACACTTACATCTCTAACGACAGCATTGGCGAAAAGTTGGGCGGACCCTGCTTTTGAGGAATTAAGCCCTTCGCTCGTGGTTGTACATTCGCTGAGAAATCAATTGGTTTTCGCCCGGAGAATATTTGCATTTACTTGGAAGCAGATGCGCCGGATGGTTTTGTGCAGTTTTGGAATTTTCATTATCGCAGTTTTTATAAAGCCCCTACCACCAAAAGTAGCAGGGAAATGGCAAGTAGGCAAACAACTAAGGAGCAACGACTTGAACAAGTGATAGATTTGGCGGAACACTTTGTACAAAGGCGATCGTCATCACTGAGGACAGGTCAAGTCACGTGAATGCAAGCGTTCATCAGTGTTTCAGTTAGCACAAAACAATGGAACTCTAAACATGGAACTAACGTAACGCGAACCAATTGGGCTGTTTGCCAACCGGTTAAGGAAATTTAAAAAAGTTGCATAATAACAAAAAGACAAAATCAATGCACCTAATTATTAGCAAGCAAGCCATCGCGTACTGCACTCAACAAACCAACCATTAACGCTGGCGCATCAACGTGACACAAGCAATCTTCTATATTGGCAGGAGTCGCTTCATCATGTAGCCGGGCGTGACGGATTTTGCCGAGAGCTGAGATTGGACAACACCTTGATCAAGTCGGCCGACTGGTGGCTGTTAAGCTGCTGGGCAACTTCAAGTACAGCATCCATAAGCAGATCTGGACTGTTTGACAGCGTACTAAAACGCAGCGCATATTTTGAAAAGGAGCAAGATCAAAGCGAAAGAGCTTCGGTAAAAAGTATACCTTCTAATTTTTCCGATAATCGAATCGCGCTTTAGGCATTTTAGATTTTCGGATATTATTGAGCCTTCTTGAGAAAGCTGATTCTCAAGCCACACGGCTACGCCTTGGTCATCGTTCCAATTGCCGCATTTCTAAAAAGCGACAGTAGCAGAGCAACGCAGTTTAACGGGGCACCAATGGCACAAACATCCCTCCTTGGCAGATGAAAAATTATTTCTGAGCGAAGTCAATCAATGAAGTAATGAATGACAGCTGGTACGTGCAAAAAAGGCAACTTCGACGCTGACATCGTTACGTCTGCAAAAAATATCTCTGGAAGGGCAGACCATTAAGGATTGCATTGTTAGAACAAGTGCCCAACTTAAAAACCCGGAAGGAGGAAACTGAAATTTAAAAAACATCTTAAAAGACTGTCTCAACGATAAAGCAACGCTAAGACAGTCTTTTGAAGTGTACTCATTAATCTTACCTGCATTTCTTTAATTATTTCAAAATGTACTGTAGTTCTACAATACATTTTGAAATAATTGAAGAAATGCAGGTAAAGATTCTACTGTAGTTCTAAGTACACTTCAAAAGACTGTCTTAGCGTTGCCTTATCGCTGTATCGCGGTAAGCTCTATTAATCTTACCTGCATTTCCTTTAATTATTTCAAAATGTACTGCAGCTCTACAGTACGTTTTGAAATAATTAAAGGAAATGCAGGTAAGATTGGGGCAGAAAGAAAAGCAAACGCGCTGCAGTTAACCTTGAAGACGGGAATACAAGCTTCACCGCTCACCTTGTTGGCAGGATCCAAGGCGTACCAGCGCGGAAGGAGGAAGCTCATCTCGCCAACGTCCATTGCGTGGCCGCAACAGTTGCCAGCAATTTGTTGCATGATCGTTTCCTCCGCTAACCGTCGTCTCAGACGCCAGTAGAACTTGCAGCGAGCCTTCTTCCACTCCACAATACCCTTTGAAGAACCCTATACAAACATTTAAAAGAAAGCAAGTTCAAAATACCGTAATGACGTTCTTCTCCTGCATTCTACCGGCACGATCATGCAGGTCGGCGAAATGGACGGCCACCGTGTGATAGAGCGGTAGCAGTGATTCAACTCGACTAGTCAAACTTTTTTGCAACTTCGCCTTTGCTTCCGAATCGCCGCTCTGTTCCAACTTGTGCAACTTCTTCAGAATTCGAAGGCATACCGGATCGCATCGGTTTATCGTGCTAATCAGGTCTCTCTCACGGTACTTTATTTCTACAGTACCTTCAGGCTCCAATACACCACCTCTGTAGAGAAGTTGAAATGCGCAAAGGGAAGAGAGAATTGCGTAAGATTACCTCGCATCTGGGTCAGCGTACATTTCCATATAACGAGAGTTGATGGCCGGATCGACGACTACCCAAGCGCCACCTCGCAGTTCGGCATTCGGTGGTATGTAAATGAAGACGGGCTGTCGATAACTTCGAAGACCATCGACTATGTAGGCGCCAAACTTTAACACTTGATCAAACATGTCTAAAGAAAAACAAAAAGCAACAATTCAAACGTGGTGAACTTCCGAGGTGGGCCACCTTTCATGCCACCGGAGAAGCCTCGCCAGTTGGCAAAAATAAATAAGGGCAATTGTTCGCGATTGAAGTCGTTTATTGCCTGAGCAGTTTTGTAGGCAGAGTCTGGAAACCATACTTGGCCAGCTTGCGAGATGACTTTGGATTCGGAATCCAACGTAGCCGGATCGGCGGGCACTTGCACTTCGACGGTACGCGTTTCGACGGCGATCACCGAGCAAGGAATGCCGCCCAGTCGAGCTCGACCGCAGACCACAGTTCTTGCCCAGCCTGACATGATTTCGCACCAGGAACCTCGGTCGAAGAAGCCACTTTCCCACTCTGTGGGACTGACAGGGTTTGGTCTTCCTTCGAACATCCATCTGGCGAAAGCAATATCATGATAGTCTAACCTTGCATAAATTAACAACAGGAGAAGCTAACCTTGGATCGTAAGGATTTTTGGTCGGATAGAAGGTTATCTCCCTTTCGACGGGATCTACGGGAGTGAGCACCGGCAGAGGGGCGCCCCGGAATGCAGGGATATACGACAGCCATTTTAGAATTAAATAGACACCCTCAAAATCGTTTTGAGCAATTGCGTGAGATACGCCGTTGTTGTGCATGATCTGCGTACCGCCAAGTTGGTTGTTCGAAGTGTACACTTCCCGACCGAGGAGTTTGTTCAACGCCGGCGCTCCGGTTAAAATGATGTGACTATTTTCCACTTGGATCGTCCGCTGGGCGAGGCGAACCAAATAGGCGCCAATACCGACGGTACGGCATGAGACCAGGCTGATTAGGCACACCTCGTCGTAGGCCAGAGAAGTTTCGCCTGCAATCAAGCCGGATCCTTTCAAATTTTCCACACCTATGCTGTCCTCTCGACCTATGATGTCTGTCAGCTTGTACCTAAATGAGAATTGGCACACCGTCGTCATCCATGGGCTGAAGAACTTAGATTTTAACTACGTACCGGATTTCTCCTTCGTCCTCAATTTTCTCCGCTCTCACGACTGTCATGCACGAGTTCAATCGTTTAAAATCTTCCTGCGTCAGGTAGAGATACTTGAATCCCTTATCCGGATTGAGCGCGTCGTTCCAAGCGATCTTGAAGCAACTGCGCACCTCCGTAGCCAAGCCGATGCGAGCACCGCTGTTGGCAGCTACGTAGATGCGAGGGATTTTCAATTTACGGCTCAGCTGAGATGCCTTCAGGAAAAGTTCATCCTCCTTCACCCCAAAGCTGCCGATGAAATAAGTCATGTCGTTGGCCACCACGATGATGTCACGACCGTCTACGTATTCCGGCGTTTTCAACGTAAGCCGCCAAACGACCATCCCTAAAGCGTATTCTCATTGAAACACATTGTACTATAACACTAAAAGAGCCATTTGGAACGTTTTTGTTAAGGTGTGGGTTCATGACTACTAAAAATACGTCACAGCAACTATAAATGCTACACGGCCATGAAAAGACAGCAGACTGAAGCCTTGTACAATTCTTTAAAACATACCGCAATCATTTTCACCGGGAAAGCGGTTTATCTCGACCAAATCGCCTTGGGGTCCCACTGCCAGTTCAACGCATTGCAGCAGTTCAACACTGTTTGTCTCCTCCTCAATACCAATTTCGGCGTTGTATTCCCGCCAGAGCTTAATCAAAGCCTGACGGAACATCTCCGGAAAGTCGTACACATAAGTGGTGCCCATTTTTTGAGCGAGGTAACGCTTCTGCTGCATATGGTCCTTTGTTTGGTACGGCGTGCTAACGGCAAGCCCGTTAAGAGGTCCTGGTTTGCTGGCATCCCAACTAGCGTAGCGAACTTGGCTAAAAAAAGATATACTTTGCCTTTCGACGTCTCTCAAAAGCTGGCATGCCTAAACTCGATTATAATTGTATTCGTAGCACCTATAAGAACATGGCTACAAACAGGAACCCTCTTTTGCAGTAAGGAAAAAGCGACGGAACAACTTGAATAAGGAATTAAACTAACCTAAACAAATTCCCCATTCCACACAACAACAAACCATTAACGATTATTAAGGAATACTCTGACAACCTCAATTTGGCCACAACGAATGCACTGCAGAGCAAAAAGGCATTAGATGTTTATACAATTGTGCAGAGGCCGAAGCGGGAATTGGTAACTATGTACGCAGTTCAGCAAGGATGCAATCAGGTAAATATATGATGCCCCCAAGGGCGCAAGTACGCACTACCGGCGATAAGAGGGAAGACGAAGTAATGCTACCTGCATTATTAGGGGGCCTTACTGTAGATTTTGAAAATTCAAAATCTACAGTAATCAAAATCGATGTCTATAAGAAGCAACGTTACCTGCATTATTGGAACTACGCGACCTACTGTAGATTTTGAAAATTCAAAATCTACAGCAGTCAAAATCGATATCTGATACGAAAGATAGTGGCTTAGCTAGCAAATAGCATGTCTCTTGTATACGCAATTCGCCCTTTTCCAAATGAAAAGCCCTTAATAGACGTGATAAAAACTGGTAGCATACCCGGTTGCTTTGTCCAGAACCTCCTGGTATAGCTGCAAGTCGAGATAATAGCCGCTTTCGTTGCATATAGTTAGCCGCATGTGTACGGGAGGGCCGTGAGGTATTAGACGTATCGAGTACTTCAATTCGGCTTGAAGCACGCGGAGCTTCCACAAACGGACTCCGTAGCGAACAATAATTTCGCTGACCGTATCAACCACCTTTTGAGGGTCCAACGTTACGCAGGGAACAAAGTTTAGAAATATATGATTGCAATCGCATCGTCTTGCGTCAGGATGTGAATTAAAAGCCACCTCCAGTTCGTCCAACGATTCGAGCAGCACCCGCTCGCCTTCGTTGCGTAGATAGTCGAAGGATGCCTCTTTAGAGATCAAATCCGAATGACGAATAATGTAGCGAAGGAAAAATCTGTAATCGGTCACCTAAAGAAGGAATAAAAGACTTAAGGTAACAAAAGCAGGCACATATGGGATCTACGTACCTGCTGCCCCTGATCTGACTTCGCTTTGGCAAGGTACAAATGCAACTTGCTGTTCGCAGTTGGCACCGTTTCCAGGTGAAAGTTCTTCATGCGATTTATTTCCAATTGAAAGGCCATTGCCGGCTCGAGATGCCGATAAATCTTGTCCTCAATATAATCGTCCTTTCCTCTGAATATGAAATACTTGGGCGCCCAGCGACGGCACAGCGCAATGAAACTGACGCGTCGAATTCCTCTCTCGGCTAGACTAACTTTGTTTTGTAAACAAAACTTTTGAAACATCTCCGCCAACTGGGCGTCATCACCGCCTGATTCGTCCTCAATACGGACCGCTATATTCAAAATATACAAAAATTCCACTTGCTCCTGCTCCTCGACCATTTTCGAACCTTGGATGCTGCGATAGCTGAATAAGAAGCATAAGCAATAACAATTTTAAAAGGATATAAGTTTTACCGAGCGGGATTTCGATTCGGGTTGGCTGGATGGGAAGAAGTGCCCAAAGAGAACATTCCCAATAGGTGGTTAAAGTTTTGCTTCGCTTCTTCGAAAGTGCCAAAAGCGACAAGAAGGCCAACGCTCTGACAATTAAACGACGTTGGCACTTCAAGTCCATTGAAGTCATCTTCCGTGTTGCAAAGACGGTTTACGTCGTTACGAAAGCTGGGGCAACTCTTCGGCATTTCTATTCTATCCGGATGACTGCTTGGCAAAGTGAATTGATATTCCACAATGGAAATCGAGTTGCCAAGCACATGATGCTTCAGGCAGTTCACCTCAAAAGCTATGTACGTACGACGCACGTAGACTTCAAGGGCAGCCATTCGAACTATCTCGTTTGAATGAAAGAAGAAGTCGTGCAATACGTCACAAATGGACGTCTCCGAGGTGATCAACTTGTACAAATTCTCTGGTTGAAAACTATGACCATACTTGTCCAAAGCGGACAAAAATATTGACTCAACTTGGTTGTGGCGAGAATCGTAGGAAGGCTGATGGGCCGCTATAAGCACTTGTCTGGCTCGCAAAGCTACCTTGCCGTGATCCGCTTTGCCAAAGTTGGTCAACTGGTTGAGCACCTCCTTCAGTTCGTCTGTCAATCCGGGCTCGTGCGAACTGATATGCTCAATAAGCGATATGATCACTTGGTTCTTCTTCGGCAATTGAAAATGGGAAAAGATGGCGTTGGTTACTCGTCGCATATCGCCGTCTTTTAGACTTTCTCGCAAAGCGTGAACCGACTTGTCGTATAGCTGCTGTTGGAAATGCTTTTCAACATTTAGGTAGCGCAGGAACAATTCCTGCAGAACCAGCTTCATGTGACCACGTATGCCGTCCCTGTACCTTAAAGTTGAAAAGTCAGCCCATCCTATCAAGAGTCAACTCTACTTGCTGTTCCCCTCTAAAATGACGCAATGAAACACTTGCGTCGACAATAGCCTTGTCAGAGAGAAAATTCAAATACCTTTGGACAAGCGACAGCAAACCGTGAGTAGACATGAAGAACATTTCACGACTCTGCTTCTTGGACAAGCTGCTCGCGTACTCGTCCAAAACCTGAGCAATCTGCTGGGACGGGAATCGGCAAAGAACGGAAGTAATATTGCCGGCGTAATTGGTCATCAAGTTGCGAATTCGCGTTTCAACTTCGGCCGGTATGCGGCCGCCTATGACCGACATGGCTTCCTTAAAAGTATGACAGAAACTGCTGGCGCAAAGCGTACAGCGCCCAATAGTACCTGCAGTTCAAACAACGGTAAGGCGGGATCTTTGAGCACCCGGAAGAAGTTGGCCACTTTCTCTCGCAAGTCGGGAGAAAAGTACGGCTCCGGCAACGTGTAGCCGTCCAGCACGTAGTTGAAATAGTTCAGCAACTCGCGGTAAGTTTGATAGAGCTTTTCCGCGTGCTGCGTCACCGGCGAGTGAATGGGAAATGTTCCCTCGTAGCGAACCGCCTATGAGAGGACAATTCAACAGAACGTAAACTCTTCCCAGCCCCAACATACGGTACGCATCCTGCTCGGATCGTCAAGGGACATCTTGGCTATCACGGAGCCTGGATTGAGCACCGTGCCGGGTCGTTTCAAGTAATGGACACTACGCAAGTTGGAGCATATTACGCATCGATGAATAAATTCAAATTTAGCGGCATACCATCCGCTTTCGGGAGTCGTCAGGGTCATGACCATTTTCATTACTTCAATTTCAGCGTACGGCGTAAGGGCAAAAACGTGAGCACCGTCGTCGACCAGATATTGGAGGAGTTTTCCCGCCGATGGACTTCTTAAGAATAAACAAAGTGTTTTGGCACTAATCGCTCCTATCTTTCGAATATTGACCTCAACTCAGTGGGATCGTAGTTCTTTTCGAAAACGATAGTCTTGTTGCCAATCTGAACGCGATAGCGGTTCACCTCCTCCTTCATGTAGCAAGTATAGGAGTCTGAGTTTAGGGACAAAAGCATTCCACCGTCAGACATCCGGTGGAATTCCACTTGCACGCCGCTACCATTCATCATCAAAAAGTACGACTGAGGACCCGATCGAGTTACCTGTAAGGCGGGAAATTTTGGCAGGACAAAATTTTGAGAAAAGACAGATTTCCTCATACCTCTACGGT
Organism: Trichuris suis; assembly: GCA_000797535.1. Classification (NCBI taxonomy): domain Eukaryota; kingdom Metazoa; phylum Nematoda; class Enoplea; order Trichinellida; family Trichuridae; genus Trichuris; species Trichuris suis. The sequence continues at coordinate 2,004,847 of KN538375.1, read as the reverse complement.
GTAGCTGATACCTTCGTGGGTCAGCTCAACGTCGACGGTTTCGATCAAAGATTTGGCCGGCAATACTTGACCCCTAAAGAAGTTGCTGACCAATTGAGTACATGTACGTCTCCGGGAACGCATACCTTTCCAAGGAGTTTTGGAAATTTTGAAACGCGTTCACTATGGCGACATCGGCTATCAAAACGCTTAGGCATACAACGCCTACAATGACGTCAGGCTTCTCAGTCTGCAAAATTCGAATTGGATCGAACTGCCTTCGTCCAAAATGGGCCAATATGGGCACAAACCTGCACTTTTTCCGCGATCAAAGTGTCCAACCATTCCGTGTCGAATTGATTGTTTATGAAGGCTTCCGTTTCCAGCAGAGTGATCAAATATTCTACGGTTGTCCTGAAGTCGCCGCGAATGGACAGCTCCTTCAGCGCAAGCACCATGTTTCTTAAAAAGAAATAAAGAAAAGCAATGTAGCACTTATGCAAATTCAAGGTGAGCGCCTACGCTATGGCGTCGTCTCTTGTTTCGCCCCAGGAAAAGCAGTGGCCAAACTGGGAGTCCGCAAATTCGTGCAAACCTCCCGATGCGGATACGCTAAAGTATCCCCATGCATTTTTGCTGCTGCGGAAGTTCAGCTCTTGAACGGTTCCGGAACTCGGCTGGAAACCTGACAGAGAAGAAACAATGAAACCAAAATTTGCATATTCACCCGGTTTGGCACTACCGTCGTCGGGATTTTCACTGGTAATGCGTGCAGCTATCACGTGACCACGAGGTATAGGTCTGACGGGAGGAGAATCAAAATCCAATGGCTTGTCGTCGAAGGCGGCAGCTCCGTAGAGCAAACGGATATCCTTTATCCTATGCAACGGTATACCCATGGCGACTTGCAACTGAGCTGCAGGAAGGTTGATGTTGGCTACCATTTCCGTACATGGGTGTTCCACCTAAAGCAAAACTACTACATTTAAAGCGCACCTCTTTTGCTTGCTTATGGAGGTATTGTTCATTAAGGATAATATTTGAATATCAATCAACTTGATAACGAAACCTGTAATCTTGGATTCAATTCCAAGAAATAGTACTGCTGCGACTCGGGGATGTACAGATATTCTACTGTACCAGCGCTGACGTAACAGACCATTTTCGCCAATTTAACAGCGTCCTTAAATTTGCATACAGATGAAAACAACGCCTGTTTGAATTACAAAATGAGAAAACTTGCTCGTTCCATTTGTTCGAACAATTCCGGTAGCGCAATGGTGGCCGGTGCCTCTTCGATGATTTTTTGATGCCTTCTTTGAATGGAGCAGTCGCGACCAAATAGGGATACGGCGTTGCCGTAGCAATCGGCGAGCACTTGGACTTCCAGGTGGCGAGCACCCTTGGCCAGTTTCATTATGAATATGGGTGAACCGGGCACTTCGGCTTGCACTTGCCGAAACTGCGTGGGAAAGTCGTCCAAATTCTCGCACTTGCGAATCCCCTTGCCACCGCCGCCCTCCGAAGCTTTGATCATTAAGGGTAAACCAATTTTCGATGCCGCCTGCAATAGGAGAGCCTTGTCAAATTAAGAATAAAGGCGGGAAAAGCATTTTCAACTTTTAAACCCTTTTCCAAGGTTGTCACCGTCGCCTTGACGTAGAGATCGTGAACGCTGCTGCTATTAACAAGATTCACTTCGCCGGCAGGTAGGGCCAGCTCGCTTCCGCTCCAAGGCAACGTCGGTATGTTGGCAGTCTGAGCTACAATACTACTTGCTATCTTGTCACCTAAAGCCCACATTGCCTTCGCCGGAGGCCCAATGAAAACAATGTTATGCTTTTCAAGGAGATCAGGCAAGTTTGGATTCTCGGAAGCATGGCCCCAACCAGCCCAAACGGCTTGCACTTCCATCTTTATGGCCATATCAAGAATGAGATGTATATTGGCGTAGTTGTTGTTGTTTGATCCGCCGGGTATGCAAACAAATTGATCCGCCATGCGAATATACTCTTGAAAGATGGGACAAACTTATGCAAATTGGTTTGTCGCCAAACCAGGCAAAACATTATACCAGCGTTGGCTTTCAAATCCTCCGGGGTTACCATGGCAACAAATTTTATAGCACGATCGTTGCGAAACATTTCGTAAGCCCAACGCCGGATGGAGCGCATGCACTTCACCGCTGCGATACCATTGTTTGCAATAAGCACCTGTTGAATTAGTCGGACAAAATAAATAAGCAGATAAATAGCGACACATTGGTACCTTTGTTATCACAGTTGTACCATCGAACTGCCGGACGAATTGATCTGGAGTAACGGCACCGCAACCGGAACTCTCGCGACGATCCCAAAAGACCTTCTTCAGGTTGGTTCCATGCGTAACGGGCGTAAAACAAGGTGACGACATTGTTGGCCTGGAATTCAAACGTAGCATTAAAATTTGGCGACCTATATTCATTCATTCCTACAGGTATCTAATAGAGAAGCAAACATGAGCAAACAACGTCCTTTTAAGATTGGATAATCGTTACGGATGAGCCATTGATAAATGCCCATAGCCTTTAACTATACAACTAAATCTATCGTACACGAAAAGAACTAAAAAAGATAGAGCGTGTAAATTAATACTTCGCTGCAACGAAGTAACCGCGCATAGCTTCCAGGAGCGTAAAGAACCACGTAGGCAAAAGACGAGGATGTGAAGCCCCAAATAAAGATAATTTGGGCAAGTCCAAGTTTTGACTTCAGCTAATCGGCCTCTAAGCGTTAGTACCGGAAAGTGACGTTGAAGAAAACTGAGAAATACGAAGCGCTACAGGGCAATGTTGCGTAACATTATTAGAAGACGAATGGAAAATCTCACCGGATTCCGAAAGGTGAATCAGAGCTTGACGTGGTAGAGAACTTTTGGCTTGACACAGACGATATGCCACTGTCTCTTTGTCCAACGTACGCTTCACTATTAGCACCCAAGTTGAACATAGTTTTGTTGGTAAACTCGGAACTATCGTCGACCGACTTTTCGGCAAAAACTGGAACGTCAACCGAATCTTGGGGGCCATCGTCGTTTGTACTACCATTCCAGCTGGCCAAACGACTGCCAGCTGCCGGCAAAGGAGACTCGCTTGTTTCCATCCAAAGTCCGACTGCAAAACAACAACATTACCACCTTCTATGGGATAACGACAAAGCGCTTAAGGATTAATAAGCTAAAAGGCAAGGATAGTACAAGACGAAAAGTTCATTTCAAGAAGGTGATGTAAACCACATAACCAGGGCCACAATACGAAATTCGAAATGCGAGTAGATAGTGAAAATATTAGATTAATGGGGATAACCATTAAGCGGCTGGCTTAACGAATAGTGTTTAAGAACAAAGAAAGACGAAATTGAAAAGATGGACGCAAAACCACTTAAACAGCGAGCACTTATCGCTAGCAGATAAACTGAATGAATGACAAGCGAGCATATCGCCAAATTCTATCAATGGGCAACGTGTAGTTATGGTAAACTGCTAAAATCGACGGAAAGTGGTAACAACACTCCCGCGTTAGGCTTAGCAAAAGAGTACTAGCGCGCTATGGGAGCTTGTAAACAATCCAAATAGACTGCGAAGGAAACGCCTGTGGCATAAGTGCCAAATGGCCGCAAATGATTTTCACGTGAAATTACCGTAGAGGGGATAAATATGAGTTTTCTAATGTCAATGGACTACGTTTTCAGCATTTCAAAGGTGCCATGTACCCGTCTCCTTAGTCGGGATGTACTGTTTGCATGATCCTAAGTATCGAACTCTAAACTAGCTTAAAACGGTCTGTTACTGCTGCTGGCCGTTAATGATTTTAAAAATAACATATATATCGTGGCAAGCTTTCAAAAATGATAAAGAACGCAAGATTATTTAAAAAGACCTCTGGGAATGAATGGGACGAAACCTTCCCCTCTATCGTTGCAACAGCGGGCAGATCAAGGTTACATTGTTACTTTTTAAAAGCCCCCGCGGTGGTAAACTATTTTCCTAATGCTATATTTTTTCTAAGGCCGGTGATAGCTTAGAATTTGTCATTTTTTGGGTTCGCCATCTTTTGCGTTATAGTATCCTTAAAATGATTTTCAGGTACGTTTCCTCACTCTCGCCAAATTGCGGTTTCGTTTCGTTAAATTTTCGCTAATGGTTTGCCAACGGTCGCCAGAACCAAATTTAGCGGAAGAAAAACTGCCCGCCGCATCCATGTTGACACCCATGGTAAGACTTTAGCGTTAGCTGCTCTGTACGTGCTTCCCCCGCTTGAAGAAGTCTGCGATCTTTTTGCTAGTTATTTTTCCTTACTTATAGGCAGATAAGGTTTTCTTGTTTCTTGTAAGCATTTTTCACTCCTCGTAAGGCAAGTTCTCCCAACGTTGCGCCCTTGACAAGCTCTGCTTTCTTGCTTCTGAAGGCGTGTAGTTTTGGTTCCTGAGTTTTTTTTTTATTATAGTCTTTGGTTGTATGTCATTGAAAGAGCGCATTAACTGTTATCTTATCTTTTCACACTGCTGTTTATTGGCAACGTAAATATCTCGTGACTTTTGTGTTTACACCTTCTTCCGTAGCTCTCTTTGTCGCCTTGGAGAAACATAAAGTGTTTGCTTGCCTATAGTTGCTAATAGAGGAAAGATATATCTGCAAGTGTTTCCCTTCTATGGCATTCTGTCGCTTGTTTTCAAGAAGCATTTTGTCGTTATCAGTCCTTTAACTTGCTTACAAAAACCGGTTGCTTAGGAATGCAATTACTTCTCTTCTTTTGTTGCACTTTAGCATTAATGATAGAGCATGGACAGATGGGTTATGAATTAATTCAGAGCTTATCATCATTCATTCATGTCGTGCATACATGGGCGCTGTTCTGCCATTTCCGGCAGCTGGTGAAATGAATGCTTTTAATTTCAATACCTTTCGGGGCTTCTCACGTTCTGCCTTCAGTGGACAGAGTGTTATGAAGAATGCAGACGAAATTGCATTATGAAAAAATTTGGAATCGAGGGTTTTTGTAACCGGATCATAGGGCACAAAGATTTGCTTCTGCGAGTATAGAATAAATGAAAAAATACTAACGCGTTGGAGCAGCAAACCTCCTAGTAATTAACTGCCCTTAATAGCTACAGAATATTAGCTCTGCGTGACCATTTTCGAAAGTGCCCCATCCCTACAGTACGCGTCTATGATCTTCAGGGTATAACATTCGAAATTCTTTCTTACAAGCATTTTTCAGTTTTCGCTTTTCTCTAAGTTGTTTCTTCGATTCAATACGAAATAATAGGCTGGTTAGCCGATGACATTAATGGTAGTATTTATTTGTTAGTCCACGATGACCCTGTTTTAGTTTTGATAAAATCAGCCAAAGCTTTCGGACCACTGGCGATGCATCATGAGCATGTCGTCATCAATATTTCATAATTACGCGCTTCAGCTGACCTTTCTTGACGAGGCTGTTAATCAGGGTCGATTGTTTCTTTTGTATGCAAAAGTAGGTTCCAACCTTGCCGAACGAAAGCGACTTGTCAATACCAAAAACGACGCCGCTGATTAGGTGGATCACCTTTGGTCAATCAATACGTCTGTCAGAGGTCCACTTTGATTAGGAGACCGCCAATCGCGATATTCCTTACCGGGTGCGCCGTTTTGACTTTTGTTCCTTTCTGCATTAACGCGAACGTAAGTTTTTCTTCCATTGAAAATGCAACCTATTAGTGCTTCAATTATGATCTCTGCTGACGTCACGTTTTCAAGTCACGAGAGCTTTCAAGGTGGCTAATTAGCGTGAAAATGAACAAAGAGGAAATACCTTCATTTTGCCCCTACGAAAAGGTGGTAGAATTAAATATGACGTAAGACGCAGTTTAGCCTGGAAAGGTAGGTAATTTTTTGGCTTGTCGAAGGTTTGTCTAAAAATAGCAACGCTCCGTAAAGGAAAATTTGACAAGGTGCATATTATCCACTGGCAGCAGGCACGCGCTTTCTGCTAATACAAAAAAGGCGGGAAAATCCCGTCAAGTCGATATCCTTTGGCGTTGGGCCTCTCGCGGGAGGCAAGCTTTGTGTAATCGTTTAAATAAGCCTACGAATACAAGAAAATCCAACACTGCTCCCGTTATCCAATAAATTACGTAATGGAGGGGCAGATAACGGCATCGCGCTTTATTTTTTAAATTTTTCCTTTGTTACTACGCACAACAGAAGAATGTCTGTGCCTCCATTCTACTGGCGAGTTAGAGCTTCATTTTTTCTGCATCAAAAGACAACCAAATGAATTTTGTGGGCGTGGCAGCAATTGTTGTTAGTTGGACGAAGTTAGCGCCATCTATGCCTGCACGATTTTGAATTTCTTTACAACTTTTGCCTACGATCTACGCGCGTTGAAAAGTGTCGTTGGGCAATCCAAATTAACGAATTTTCGTTTGCCGCTTTAGCATAGATAAGAGTGCTTTATCTATCCATGTTTCGTAAAGCGTTTTCACGCGCTTTTATGGTAATTCCAAGAAATCTGCGTACTCATAATGCATTTAGATTTTCATTAAACAAATTTTCATTCATTTTATGCTTTTACAAATTCAAAATACTTTTGAATGAGTCCGTAGCCGTTCATCGCATTTTTGTACAGATTGTTTATAGCCGCAATATAATAGCTGCCTCATAGTTCGCTTCGTTATCGTCATATTTCAAACTTGTTTGTCGGTTGCCTATGCTAACGTTATTAGTTCATCCATTAGCAACGGCGTAGTCGCTTTATGAAGGGGCGTAGTGAGCTCATTATCCAATGTTCCATTCAATTTCACAAGTCGCTTCATCACTGATCAAAGTTTCTATTGCTAGTTGGCAACGCTTTTCTGCGGCAGCAGTGCTTCAACAATAAGTCACTCGATTTCGCAGTTCAACCTCAAAAGCAGCTTTCAATGGAAAATGCCCTTACACACATATGCGTAGGCCTTTATACGTGGCTAACTTTCCAATATTGCATTGTGACTGAGTTGTACGCCTCCGGCGCCGCGTCTGCAATGACATCGTTCCGGTGATAAGAAGAATTCAAAATAAGGGAATGTAAATGATCAGCTCACGTTCGCTCGGTTGGACTTCCGTGCACCTTAACTAGTTTCGACAGCCAACAGTGCTGTTCTTCATTAGCTCTGTTTAAATTCATATTTCCTGCTATACATGTCCTTATATGGTGAGCTGCTGCATAGCGTATGCTTTGCATACTTCGCTTTTTAATAGTCTCTTCATCACGTTGATAGTGAATTAGCAAAAAACGGTGAGGAACCATTTTTGTCTGGAAATATGCAAATTTGCCTCGTCTTTATTGTATTTTGATTCGGCGCGGACCTTCGCAGCCCCATCCTTGTCTATTCGCAAAGGAATAAGGAATTTATGCAAATTTTCAAGTGTCGCCTAATTTAGTTCACGCAGACGCGGCGTCGCCTTGAAGCTAATGGGCGCTTTCATTTCTTTTCTTCTTCTACTCCTCCCGTTATATCGTCAAAGAGCTTAACCACTTTGTGATATCCTTTGCAAATGGCTTCACTCTGGCTGCCTTGAGTCACTGCGCGCTTCGACTCGTCATTACGGGTTAAGGAAGTCCAATTGAGTCGTAAATGGAACTTGGCGCCGCTTTTGCCCACGAGATTCCCCGACGATGGTACTTAACGTTTTTACTTAGTTGGCCAGTTTTCTATGCTCAGCCAATTGGCGGCTAACCTTAGTTGGACAATTGCAGTAAAGCAATTAGCATATGTCCGACTGCGATGGCACATTGTCGACTTTCCGAGATCGGAGGTTCGTCATGACACCGTATCGGCCCTCCGTTGAAACATTAACACGGCTGCTTTGTATATTAGCGACACGTGAGTTAGCAATGATGCACAAGTCATTGTCACTTCCTCTTCGCTGGAGGACAGCCATTGTCAAAGTGAAATAGGATGATAGGATTTATTGCCTATAGTTAGTACTCGCGTGCACACTTTTGTCTCGTCAAGTTGGCACTCGAACTACGCATTGATTTTTTTGTACCTTTTTTTCTATTTTCTCACTTGTTATCGTAACATTAGTGAACTCTCTGACGGAATGCGTTGGCGCATTTGCGTAGGCGTAGCAGCAGGTCCGCGGACGAGATTTTGGTCAGTTGACGGACTAAGCTGTACGCTAAGTAAAACATGACATTTGCTTTGACGCTCCTCCTTTGGGATGTAGTGTCTGCCTGCTTTCATGATTGATAAAGCCGATAGCTGGTAATCGCTTGCTTTCACTTTGCTCCATTTCAATTGGAAGTCGATTCCTGCGGTCGCCTACCGAAAAAGGCCCAACGGAAGCGTTTCGTTCTAAGCTTTGGGGCTTTTGACGCCCCGCGAATGGAACTGCCAAGTCGACGGTCGGCATTTTGGGTACTCTTTTTTGGTGCTACTCTAACCTAAGGTCGATTTGCTAATTTCGAATGTTGCGTCGGCCTGTCGAACGGCTTTCAACTAACTTTTCACGCCAATGCAATTGATTCTCCTCTTTGAAAGCTCGTATGTCAAATTAATTAAAATATGACGATCGATTGGATCACACACAGCTTTGCATATTCACGTTGTCGTTTGCCCATTTGCGGTAGGATAGCCTGCGCGCCGCCGTTGTTGTTTTCGCTTCCAAATAAGGTTGAAGTGGGGGTTATTTTTGCCATTTTTGGTATCCACCCGCTACATCGCAAGGCAATTGAAAAAGAAATTGTAGCGACGACTCCGCAATTCCATGACGCCACCATGGCAACACTTTCTCTTTTCTGAGCTAAGCATTTTAAAATTTGTTTAGACAATCAGACGGCTAATCAAGATGCTGTCGTCATTGTGGCCACCCAACTGTGTCGTAATTGCGTGAGCAAAGATTGCTGCCGTGCTATTTGCTGTTTCATTTATTCAATTGACTGTTGACATCAAATAAAGCAACTATAACTGGCAAAATAATCGACTGTGACCGCCGACCGACAGCTGAATCGATGTGCAGTTATGATGCATCTCTGACAGCCATGATACGGATGCCATTGCTTTCGAATTGAGCGTTGTGATCCCGTGGCGAACGCTGTGGAAAGCTTGAATTATTACTATGCCAGCGCTTTCTCCCGGAGATGGCGACCACTGCTCTCTGGACGAGCGTAAAGCTCGGGACACACTGTTGAAGAGGACGGAAAAGGCATTGAAGAATGGAGAGGATATTTTCGTGTTGAAGTTGATCGCTCGATTGAAGAATCAACAGGCTCGGCATGATTGGCAACACCAGGAATCTTTTGACGAAATTGGCACAAGCTTCATTGACTCCGGAAGTCAGCGGCGGCTGACCACCAAAAGTTTGCAGATATGCTTAGACTACTGCCTACGTCTTGCCATCGTATACCAGCGGAAGGAGGTTGTTGAGCTGTTGCTAAAATCAGGCCTTCACCCGGACCACTTGATTAATTGCGATTGCTTCGATGATTCCAAGGAGGGTGGCCATGGACGAGCCCTCGTTGATGCTTCCGTGCGACAAGAGGAGCAAGCGCAAGTACCTCTAAGGCAAAGTTCCTTGAACGGTCAGCTACCGCCAAGCTTGCTAGCAGCGTTGTCTTCTCCATCTTGCGTGGACTGCCGTCCGCTGATACTTGCCGTGGAAACGAAAAATGTCGACATCGTCTCGCTCCTTTGCCGGTACAACGCGTCCGTCGACCTTTCTGATTCGCAGGTACGTGATTTCAAATGTTCAAAATTCAAATTTCCCGCTGACATTTGCTGCCAAAATAGCGCGTCATCGCGTCGATGATTATTTTATGCGTAGGCTTAGCTTCAATCAGACATTTGTTCCATGACGAAGTAGCACGTGTTTTTCTAGCCGCCGTCGCGCTGTGTTGTTTATTCGCCTATCCAAACAAGATGTACTCACACAGGATCAGCGCGTCGTAGTAATCCATACGTTCGATTGCTCGCTTATTTTTTAACTGAACTCTGAGGTGTAACAATTATTTTCGCTTGTTTTGGACGCATAGGTTCCCGCTAGCCGCGCTTCATGTCCAGCTGACGAAGCACACGTCTAGCATTTGTCTATAGCAATAATCCTGGTCAGCTTATCGCGCACCTAAAGCACTTAGGGTAGGGTGAATAGTTGATGGATTTTCGCCAATAGTCAAAATTGGCAACCTGTTCTTAAGTTCAGTTCTTTTTCCCACCAATCGACGACAATGGCTGATTTATTGCTCTTTCAATGAGCGCTACAATGGTGTTCAATTTAAATTGATCCAAGTTTTTTCCCATCCTAAGACTTTGACGCGGTGATGAATATACCTTTTTCCGGAGTATAGCTGACTTAAAGCAGTTTGGGCATCGTTTTTCCAAGCCTCCTTTGAACAAGAAGGCGACTCGGCTGATGTTCATTCGCCTGAATTGTTTGCCGAAAGTTTTTCTTCCATACAAGTTGGCCTTTAACGAGCTTATCGACTTAGCGAACCGTTTGAGTCACTTTGCTAGTTGACTGTCGCCTCCAGAATCGGATGATGAGTGTTAGCGATGTCGCCATTTGACGATCGCTCGGTATATTTGCATTTTGACTACTCTGCGTCGCGCTTCTTTTAGTCTTTATCAAATTGTCGTCTCATACCTTTACTTAGATTGTTTGCAATGTAAACCTGTTGTTGGATTTTTGGCTCACTGCCAACACGCGCATGCGTACGCCTACTCGGTGAACGAAACATTCCTGTCACTTAAGATTGCGCGTAAGGATGGAATTGCTTCGCGCTTCGCAGAGTCGTCAGCTTTTGTCTACTTGTGCAACGAAATCGTTCATGCAGATCGAATTGTACTCTCGAATGTCCCTACTTTCGCTTCCTTCAATCTTTTCATTTCCACTCGAAACATCCGCATTTCCCGCAGGCGTTAATGTCCCCTCTGCTCACTGTATGATAAGAAAACTGTTATCTCAACTTTCAAGCAACGGTTAATTTGAAATGAAACGTGTCCTCGAGCGATTTGGGCGCCATCACTTTGCGCCGAATCTGAGCTTACAATGATCCAACTTCTCTTACATTCCCGTCTGCGAGGCGCGCAGTCGATTTAACTCTTTATGGCGCCTCCATAACGCAGCTGAACTGAGTTTGCTTTGCAACCTTGCCGGCAGTCCATTGTTTCATTAAGTCTGCAAGCTTTTTTCAGATGCGCATTTCTAACGTAATTGCGACTTGCAACAAGCGAAACATTGATTTTTCCTTAATCTCTAAGACGATGCTTTAACGCTTTGCTGTAGGTAAGTCTTGTTCGTCGTAAAGGCATAAAGTTGACAGGCGACGCGCATGCAAATTTTTTCAATTCCGCAAGCTGCAAATCAAATGCTGATTCGTCCTTTTTAAAAAGCTTATCGCTTTGGGCAGCGAGCTTATGCAAATTTTTGTTCGTTTGAATTTTTGAAAAGTTGGAGCGGTCGAAACAAGTTTTCCTACGAGCAGAGCTGCGTTGGCTTGGCAAGATTGGTTCCGGTACTTCCGGTTTGGAAGATGACGTGGAAATTTGAAAAATTGATTGAACTTGCGTCTAGCTGTCGCCGCGCGCGCAAGGTGTTTCGCCAGTTGCACTTTACGCGCGGCGCGTAAATATAATTTGTTTATTCCGCGCTGCGGAATAATTATCGACTTGCGCGCTTCGGCATTTTACGGTTTTATTAAGCTTGGCAGTGCCTTCTATGCAGTCTACCTAACTTACCGCACATGCCATCAAAGCTGACAATGCGTCTATAGTTTGCCTGAATACAACGCTACATTATTTACATGTGACGGTCACGCGTTTAATATTATTCTTATTCGCATTGATGAGCAGACGGCGTATGCCAAACAAATTCTATTCGCATAGATTATTTGAAACATGAAACTCGCTCAGAGCGTCTATCATTTAAGACAGTTGTCTATTAGATATGTAAATTGTTGTTCCAAACTTGCGGCATTCCACTTAACCTTCCTTCTTTACAATATCGTCCCAAAGGAGAGGCGTATAGGAGGAAATGCAAATTTTTAGCGCCCGTTCTGTCTAACAATTTGAATGTCCATAGGCGCTGTACCTGGGAACCTTTTGGCGACGTGGCTTCTTTCCATTCCATTGCCACTTTGCATCGTTTAATCGGAAAATGATTCTTCTTAGTACTTAGCGCATTCCTATGCAAAACAGATCTTGTTGTCATCCTCACTGACCAAAACATTCACTTATCAATTTAGACAGCAGTTGTCTTAGGCTTGAAGTTCCCTCCTTTTTTGTCGCTAAGCCTAACTCCTGATGGAGTGCGAGGTCTGTAGTTTGAGTATCCCATTCATAGAGCTTATAATGAACATAAAACACGTGAGCTAAATCTGGTGTGCGACCCACGACCTGAGTTTGCTTAATACAAGTGTTGTCTGCTTCCATGAAATCTTTGACGCGAGTTGTTTTTTCTCACCTTTGATTATTCTTCCATTTTTTAGTGGTTATCTACTTGCTGAGGCTAACAGCATAAACATTCTCAGACTTGTCTTCTTTTCTTGCCAGCAGAGTGCTCTGAGCTCCTTACGCTGTATCACCTGTGAAGAATATACGGCTGCTCTGAGGAAGCGTTTTGTTCGTTTGAGCGCCTTACTTTGATTATTTAAATTTTTGACATTCTTCAAAAGCGACTTTGCGTATGTAAACAAGTTTACTTACACTGGCAGCGATTGATTCAATTTTCTGTGATTGAGGCAATCTTACACGCCTTTGCGATGCGCGAGACGACAACTGTTCGCGGAAATCTTCAGTGTTCCGCCATTCGCGAGTTCTTGCAGTGGGCGTTGTCCTTCGTTTTTATAGCCGCGACGCGAAAGCGCAGGTGAGAAGCCGCGAATACTGATATACGCGAGCTTGTTAAACTTAGATGCTCTGCTGTCGCGGGTGACGAGATGATGAGGTATTTGGTAGCTTACTTTGTGCACTGGCTTCCCTTCATTCATTTTGATTGCGTCAAATGCTATTATCCTATCGTATTTAGCACTTGTCGCACTTTTATATGCCCAATATGCAATATAGGAAGATTACAAGCTTTTCTGCGATCCTTATTTAAATTTTGATTTATCTCTGTCATTGTAGTACTACATAGTCAAGTTGGGTAGCAATCACTGCTGACCACGTCGCTTGGTCGTAAAAGCTTTTCATATCCTTCTTTTTTAACTTTAAAGTTTTTCTATTAAACCGACGTTCATGTGTTTTCCCTAATTCTGTTCGTTGTTTCACATGTTGCCCAGTCAGCCATGACTGATGTACTTAAATCCGATTGGTCTAATCGTTGGAAGATAGTACGCTGCAGTTTAAAGATAACTTCCGCCTACAGGAAGATTTAGATTGTTGATGTAATTTTATTTGCATAGCTAATTGATGCATTCAAATTGTCTCAAGCAAAAGCTGTTCGCTTATCTTGAATGTATTATAATTTTCCCATGACATAGACTCTTCAATGTGCCTATCGCGTTTTCGCTTTCCTTGAAACGCTATTTTGGTCATGATACGTCTGCGACATGAGTGTTTGTATTTTGATGTTTAAAGAATGTGATTTGGCATCCGTGTGTACATGCAAAGCTCTTTTTGTTCGCCCCGCCAGGTTTTGTGCGCTACCTCTTTTGACAAGTCGATTTCGAGTAGTGCGTGCACAAAGCAGACTTGTCTGCATTGTCGGAAAAGAGCTGGTCGGTTTGTGCGGCTGTAAAAATAGTCGATAGCGCATTTCTCGGCATTTGCGTGTTCACTGTTGCCGTATAACATTGGCCGCGATTAACGCATCGCATGATTTGTACAATGACGGCATGTCGCAGTCATCCGTTTCCTTTCATTTCTAATTGATGACTATTGGAAATGTTGACTTCTAATGAATAAGCGAACATTGTGGCTTTCTCCACAACGCCATCACTTAGTTGAACGCCTAATTACTTAGCCTTAATCTGTTACCCTTTGTTAATTGACTTTGGCGGAAATTCATTTTTATTAAAGGCGGTTTACGATTATCCTTATTATCCCGTTGCTATATAGGTCGCATCTCAGGTAGTCCGTATTCTTGTAGGTAATATCCTGTCGCTTCATTATTCGAGTATTCTATGTATGCAAGTTTTCCCGCCAGCTATAGCTCGACAATTTTCCTAGCAACTTTCCGGATATGCTTGCGTATGCTAATGCATGGGCTGAACAGCATTGCGCCGCTTTTGTTTGCCTTAGCCCTATTATGTGTTTTCAAATCTGTTGTCGCGCCAGTGTGCTTGCAGTTCGGTAGTTACAAAATGAAAAAGTTAATATCGTATTTGGGAAAAGTCTGAACATTTATGAATTTTAAGTACAACACAGCCGATTGCTCTATTTTATTGAAAACTGTTTCTTCTTCCTTTGTAGAAATTGTGAAACTGAGGAACGCGCTTGTTATACATTAGTATGTGTCGTCCGCTTCCGCTTTCGTTTTAACGTCATTATAGGAAAAGTAGCAATCGTTGTGAGCTTAACATCCGCAATGCGTACCAGCGAATCGATCAAGTTGCTTCATTAGCAAAAGCTGCCAATTTGTCCTCTTTTCAAGCTGCTGCACAATACGTTTTATTCGTCTTACGAGACGCAGAGTTTATCAGCCGATATCCTTAACAGATTTTATGCCATATGCTGAAACGAAGTTAAAATGAAAGCGGTCGATTCGCGTTGATGGTTAATTACTAAGAATAGGCGTCGGATAACGTAGGTAAAGGTTCCGTATTATCATTTTTCAATGCCGCGTTAAATTGTTTACTCTGCGAATAGTAGTTCATTTGATATTAATTCGCTTTTTGTGAATGGCAACTAAAAATGGAAAGCGTCAATAGGCGCGAAAGCTTAACGGTACGACGAAGGATTCAAAAATCGAAATTCTAATGATTTCGGGTCATTTTGAATTTTTCCCCTTCGATAAATTATAAATTGGTGTAGCGCTTAAAGGCTAATCGACAAATGAGCCTCCAACATGACGTCCTATTTTTTCCACCTTTGTCAGCACATTATATTTTTATCAGTTGTTTGAAGTGACTTATTGAACCTTCACTTGCAGCAATGACACATCTGCATGTATTTTTTAAAACGTGTTCATGAAAAGTATATTCGTGCTGCGGTACGTTATCTTTATAGCTTTGTGGTACTGCTGTTCATAACTTTTTTGCATATCGCGTAATAGAGCTGCCGTTTAAAGTTGTCAGCATGCAGTGACCAATTTATGGGAATTCGTTTGCCCCTTTCTGACTTTGGCAAACTAATAAACTCCTTGGCAATGTTAGCGGGGCTTATGCATGACGATGTTGCGCTGCTTTGAAAGTTCACGCATTCTTAAATTCAATTTGGCAAGCAAATGCTGGTATTGCCCTTTCGTTGTAAACATATAGTTAACTACTTTGATTGCCCCGCAAAATAGCTGTGCATCAATTGATAAAGCGAAGTCTCGGCTAAGTGTTGATCCCAATGGTGTTAAGATGTGTTCACGATTTTTCGCTTGCGATACGTTTTATAGCAGTAATTAAATTTCTCGAACCATGACGCGACTAGTGCACGTTTTAAGTTTTGAAATATTTGCATTTTCAGGCAGCTCTTATCTTCGTAACGTATTTAGGTTGAAGCAGTTGTTTATTACAGCCACATACGACTAAGTCCATAGCGCGTCACCTAATCGTATCCCGTATCTATATGTTCAGGTTAATGCCTATCGCATGCTGTTCATCTTATGCTAACGAATACACTACAAGCTTGGCTTTGCATGACTATCCGTCGCGCCTAGTTTTGTCTTTGAATATTTCTGTAAAAATTCAAATTTTATGCTGCCGAACAATCAATAACTTTTGCGCACTCCTCTTTGCATGCTATCGTGCTTTAAGGTATGTACCTTCGGGCGTTTTCCCGTTGTTGTATTACTTATTGATTATTACGGTAAATTTGCCGCTTAAATGAAAGTGCCGCATTTCAGCTATTTCGATATGAATTTTCGTTTCACTAGTCCAGTGTTGCCTTGTATGGCGTGAGGTGGTGCAGCAGGTTGCGCGTGACAAAAAGCTTTAAGCTTTGTCATCTACAAAGTAGCGATATTAACACATAATCAAACAAAGTTGAAGAATAGCTTCGTGTACTTTACGTTGACGTCCCTTTCTTCCAATTGCGGTGGGCTCGTGAAAAGTGTTCATATCCGTAAGGTTGCTGCAGCATTTACATTCCCGTGGAAGAAGTTGGAAAGAAAAATTATGCTGCCGTAAAGCGTTGCCATCTTTGTCTCCCAAGTTAGGCGTACTTGTTGTTCCGCTTACCTGCTTATCAATTATAATTCATTTGCATATTCGTCCAATTTATTTTATCTGTAATAGGTCCCTCAGCCATTTGATCTGCTTTTTCACTTCCTTTTAAACAGAAGCGCTATTGTGAAGGCTTTCGGCTTATTAGGTGGGAATCAAATGAACTTACGAAAGATACGCCCTTTGACAAAGCTCGTTTTGTCTTAGCGACCTTTCGTTATCTGTAAATTTGAATTGCGCGCCAGTGGGTGTCTGCTCATTGATTGGTGGCAATAATGTAAACTTGTTTTTGCCATTACTTTTCAGACTGTCGCTTCAAGTATAGTTATTTGCATATGGTAATTTCCTATAAGGTCACATTGTTTTCCGGGAATAAACTCCGCTGAGCTTTACGTGCTTCCTAGAAGCTTGCCTTGTTTTTCTTTTCTTTGCAGTATAACGCGTGAAGTTGGCGCTATCCATTAAACATGCATTAAATCATTATTGGTTTCCCTCGTCCATTGTTGGTGTACTTTTTCTTGTGAGCCTCACGGAAATTCGTACTGAAATTTCTTTTGCCTACTTTCAGTCAATTTTGATCGATGCCACTTTTCTGCGAGCGGAAGGTTGGGATGTTTATGCTCAGGTTGCACGCCCCGCGCGATAGCCAATTTTATTCGCGCTATTAAGTAAACTATTGACAATATCGTTTTGCCGAACAGAAAGACGGAAGTTTGAGCAATGCGTTATTTCAGGATAGGACTGCATTGCTTGCAGCGGTTCAGTTGTCGCCGCTTCCTTTGGCCATCGTCGAGATACTGCTTGAACATGGAGCTCGTATTGGTCCGTCTCGTTGCAGTTCAGCGGCGCCGGTTGATCTGATGCCTGAACTTTTTCGAATGCAGAAAACGCTTATCAAAGATTTGGTGCACAAAGCGGTTTTACTGTGGAAGGTAAGACCTGCTGATCAGCAATATATCCATTTTTGATGAGCTGAAATATTCAACACATTCAGGCTAATGGTTTGGAAAGATCGCCGCCTGATCAGGACGAAAAGTCGCAGCCTGCAATGCGAATCAGTAATCGCTATTCGGAACCCGAAAGCGTCAAGCAGTCTCCGTCAAAGCAAAGTGGTCGTACGGGTCAAGCTTTATTCTACGTTACCTCTGGGTCACCCAAAACGTCTCGGCCAAGTGGCTTGCAAAGTCAAAGTAACAATTTTTTTTATTAATAAACTGACCTGTTAAGAAGTTGTTACTTAATAGCCCGTTTGTAGAATGAGTTCTCCCTAAGCTTACGGGACTCTGCTTGCCCCACCTTTAAAAATTATTTGACAGCTCCTTTTCTTGAAAGTCTATTCTCCGCTTACGTCTCATGCCTCACCTATTCAAGACACGTGAGTGGAAATGTAGTTTGCAACCTCATTGCTTTATAGCAAGCTTTGATAAGTCGCCCAAATCTTTCTCGCTCCCTGACTAGCATCCTTTCGGTTTTATGCTAATGAGTTTATGTTTTTCGTTAATCAACTTTTTGTTGGGATTGAGCTTCCTAACTGCTGCCTATCCTTCCAAAATGGCAACTCCTATACTGTCCTTTATTCCGTATGACGGAAAGTGCGGTTTTCTGCTTCATTTGCCTACTGGCAAAGAAATTACACTGATAGTTTGAGTAAGAGCGGTCAAAGTTCAATGATCGCCTTGTAAGGGACGCCAACCGTGTGTAACCTGTCTTTGACAGATTATATTATATATCTTTCAGGTCCATCCGGCTTTGCGTGTAAAGAAGAAAGCGATGGGATCATCAAGTCTTTAAAATGTCTGGTTAACAACCCAGAATGTTTGCAATACGTCACGGACGCTTTATTGCAAGAAGAAGGCAACATACTGTTGAAGAGCCACCACAATGTTGATAACTGCGAATTGGACGAGTGCATTAGCCAATTGCTGGAGGAAATATTGGTGGTAAGTAGTCTGTCTGTAAACTTGTTTTCACTTAAATCCCTTACATTAAGCCAATCCATTGATTTATGCCATACCTTCCCTAAAAGCGGACTAACCTCCCTTTATAATAAGCTCGTATGTTAACAGGTTGCCCTGAAGGAATACGAAGCTCCTTTCCTGCAGTCCGGCAGAAAGGAAGCAGCTTCGATTTCATCAAATCCAAAGTTGCACAACTTGTTCAAGTCGATTGTTCGATTTTGCCTTGAGCTTTTGACCAAAGGTGGAAGTTGTTCACGATTTACCGCCTTCCACGTATTGAATCAGGTGAGCGTCTCGTTTGATTACTTTCAGCTGCAGTCAATATATGAAAGCGTAACAATGTTGAAATGGCCAAAATTTTTTTTGCCGCCTTCGCTTCGATTCCTTCGACCAAAGGAGAAGCATATTTTAACAAATAAAATCCTAATCGCTAGGCGTGCTCGAGCCAATGTCAATTCTATAAGCTCAGGCTGAAACGTGCTTGAGTTCTAATATTTTTATGTTCCGTTTAGAGTACTGTACTTGTAAAGTGTAGTCAGGATGTTGGATACTCCTTTGGTTGAAGTTGCTTTTGTGTTAGGCCTTAAATCTCGTCTCTTAACTCCAGTTGAGAAGAGATGGAGATGCCTGCTGTGACAAATTGTGATTCTAAACATTGGACATCTTTGTTTTTCGTATTCGAGTTTGGAAAGCATTTGAAAATTTTCAGGTCATCGATATTTGTATATCTAAAGGTTTTCTTGTTTGGCCGCAAGTGAAATTTCTTTCGACCGAGTTGCTCTCCATGCAATGTCCGGTAGGCGTATCGCGGCCGCACGAAAGACGAAGCTTGGGAGAAAGCACGAAATCAAGAATAGCTCATCAGCCAAAGCGAAAAAATGATTCCGTGACGGTCGATCAAACGTCAAACTCGTGCAAGGAGGCGCTGTGCGACATATTGGAACCTTTAAGCGCTTTGGAACCGAATATCCGTAAGTCAGCCTTTTAACATTGTCTTCAAAAGGCCTTTGTTGCTTACAATAAGCGCAACAATCACAACGGTGTTCGTTGGGACCACTGTCTCAACGAACGCAATTACTGACAGCACAAAACGCACCCTCTTTCACTCGCTCTCTCTCTACAGTACGAATTTAAGTATAAGCAGGTATTGTGTCAGGATAACGCAAGCTGCAACAGCCTTCTACTATTTGTTAAAAGCTTCAGCTTTAGCATATTCATAAAATTGTTCACTTTTAAATTAAATGCATAAAAAATAGGCTGTACGTTCTTATGACAAGTTTTCCTTCGTACTTTAATAGTAGCAATCCGGCATCCGTAATTTTCCACACCATATTCAGTGACGTTATTCAAAGTAATACATACGTGGCTCCTTTCGTTAACTCCTAAATCGCCTTAGGTTATCTGTGTCAGCGGATTTAAATTTTTCATCATTTCTCTACATTGATCGACTTTACTAAGCTCTGCTCTAATCGATCTTATGTTGATAATTGAAATTTGCATTTCTAGTGGTCATGCTGCTCCACAATGCACTTACTATGGAAAAACGATCCGGCGACGTGAAGTACGGTTGTTTGCCAAGTCGTCGTTCACGTCGTTGTGCACACTGCAGCCTAATACTGTGTGCGCGAATACTTCTCTTTTTATGTCATCAGGAAGAAATACGAAAGCAGTTGGCTGATCCGCAGAATATTCGACTGTTAGTTCAAATGCTTGACGTTACTTTGGAGCCGGTAAGCCTATTCGCTTCACGCTACGTTTGAACGTACGCCTGTAAGGGTAACCTATGTAAGAGTAACGTATGCATCGTTATTCTGGTTAGAAGTCAGTGTACTAATCTATGAATAATACTATTCAATATACTGATACTATTCAACTATAACGCTATAATACTATAATACTATTCAACATTGCAAGGAACAAATACATAAGATGTTTAGAAATTCTCTATGAAGTAGCGCTACAGTATAATAAGGTTTTCAGGTATTATTATTTTATACAAAATTTGAATGAGATAGTGGCGCAGTACGCACTTTGCATATCACGTGTAACTGAAGTAGTGCATTGTTACTTGAAAAAGTGAACGTCAGACTAATAGAGATTGTCAGCTTTGACTTATGCTTTAATTTCAGCAATTTCTCTGCTACATGCTCCAAATTGTTGCTACATTGGCTCTTGACCGGAAAACTCGATCTGTTCTGCGGGATCTAAGGGCGGACGAGCTTTTGGTCCAAATGCTACTTCCGGGAGACGAATGGTACTACACCAATCAGACGATGATTTTTCCAAAAGTGGTTAAGCATCATGCTGCGCGAATTTTGATTTACATCGGTATGGGCCATATGGTTGGCAATCGCGTGAATTTGTTCAATTGTCCAAATGTGGCCAACCTGGCCGACTCGTCAACGAATTCAAGCGAATCTCCTTTGATCAAAGAGTTGCACAACGAAGTGGAGGATCGATACATCCTAAAAACGTGCCTTTCTCCTCAGTTCGTCGAAACGACCAGCGGAACAGTACTGTACTCTGTTGAAGGCTTATTGATGAAGCTGTTGAACACCGTTGGTGATATACCGGAGGATGGCAATTCAAAAATTTCACAGGTCGGCATACGGGCATGCGTGACGGTTTTTCTTGTTTTCCAAGCAGCCTTTTTAGTCCTATTTATCTTGGACCATAGCATTGGTCGATCCGTTGTTATTGCTGCGACTCCTACTGCATAAATTTTCATGGGATGTAGGGTTCCTACAGTATCGTGGCAGATCTTCTTCGGGTCATTCGTTTGGCGTTCCCGCCGGCCAAGTTCAGAAGAGCAAATCTTTCGATCGGCAGCTTCCCAAAGCCTTAGACAGCGAAACTGATAATGCGAACTCAATGCTTAGGAGTGGCTCAATGAGAACGGATAATGCCTTGAAGCAGACGCACCACGGACGGGGCAGTTTGACAGCGTCGGAAACTTGCAGCGAAGGCGTTCGAACGAAGAGTAATTTTTCCAAGTATATTCAAAATTTGTTTCGAACAAAACGCGCAAAGATGAACTCGATCGCTTCAACTCATTCAAATCAGAATTCGGACACGGAGTCGTTGTTGGAATTTCAAAAGAAGCTGCAAAACCTACCGCCCAGATGTTCAATGGACGAAGACAACGTCAACTACTTTAGTTCGCTGCCTTTGAAGGTTGTTGGCCAAAAGGATGGTCAGTCTATTTGTTTTTATCCCAACGACTCGGAGTGTTCCGTATGCGCTGAAAATTCGGCTCGGCAAACTCGAAACGACGGAAGTACAGAAAACGCGGGAAATGCATGCCAAAGTTTGGCGGTGCCTCAAATTCAAATTGAAATACGTCGCGCCAGCGTCCTGTCTCAGTTTAGCGTTGGTCAGGGTTTGTCCAGCTCTGCGGTTGAATGCTTACCATTGCTAACAGCTCCAACTAATATGAGCAGGCGCTCGTCGGGTACAACTACATCACCTTATTCTGGTACCAGCCAGCTGTCATCGCAGCGTTCTTCCGTAGTGTCTTCGTTGGTATTTTCAAATAGTTCCTCCCCGTTGCCAAGTTCAGATCACGTTCCCTTTGTTTTCAATGTGGCCACGCCAAACAGAAGAGCTTCGTCGGTTATCAGCATAATGCCAAGAATCAGCGTTCGGTCGCTGGCGGAGCGCCCCATACTTTCAGCTGATATGTCCACTTTGAAAATCATCCTCGAATGTATAATTAACATATTTGGGCGCGGCAATGACGGTATAAACGACGTACTTAAAGAGACGAGAAATCTATTTGGAAAAATTATGGCCGTTACGGAAGATATGCAAGTAAAGGAATGGTGTGCAGTCATGATGCAATTCATGACGATTAAGGTAGGCTTGCAATCAATATTTCAAATTTCCCTCCCAAACGCTCTATTAAAGGAAGTAATGGAGGAATCTGAGGTTTACAACCCGGATCGTCTTGGTGATGAATATTTCGAGGTTTGTTGCGTGCTTATTGCGTAGTTTTCGAAATGCTCTATTTTATAGCTGCAAGATCAAATAGCCAGCGGTTCGCTGCCCTGCAGCAAGGACGAAGCCGCTTTGTTGGCCAGCATTCAATCGTTGATCGAGGAAAAGTGGCCTTCAAGCAAGCGGCAGCTTTCCCGCCTTTTGTCCTATCGTCGTTTGAGGGAGATTAGTCAAAAGATAAGCACCCTCACGTGGGACTCGGAAAATGCCAATCCGCCATTGCTCATTCGGCCTTTGCTATTTTCCATGAACAAAGAGAAGACGAGAAACTCGTCCAAGGAGCAAAGCCAGAAAAATGTCTTTAATAGGCTATTGTGCAAAACGCTCAGCTTGTCAATTAATGCCGAAGCTCTTGAACACTGCCTACCTGCGAATTACAGAGAGAGCAAACAAATAATCAAGTTGATTCAGGTACAAACGCGTACGGTTATTTTTCAGCCGCTCTTTTTTGTACTACACCAATTTGAAGTCCAGTTTTCTTTTTGCGTTGACATAAAATGCTCATAAGCTTGTATTATGTTTATATTTACTATTACGCGTATACTATTCTGTTCGCGGTAAAAACTGTTGTGTACTTTTCAAAACGGCTCTCCACGTTCAGTGGTTTTCAGGTGTGGAAGCGGAAATTGTTTCATTCAAATTTTTACGACAGCGAAAATGGTCTGAAGCATTTGTACGTGCAGACGTGCAAGCGCTTGCCAGCTTTTGGGTGCAAACTGTTTCACGTCAAAGAGCTGTACCGCGGTAAACTTCTCAGAAAGGTAGGCGAACGCAGAGTTATGCAAATTGAGGCTTGGCGAATTTTTAAAATTAATTTCCCTCCTACGCGAGGCGTTTAGTTTCGTTATTAAGTCTTTTTTGAGGGGAATAACAAGGCTGCTTAAGCTTGGGGGAATCGTTTACCCTATTACAGTATGACGTCTTCGATTTTTATGGACTTCTTCAGTATCTCGCGTCTTTTTTACAAAACCTCATCTGAATATGTAAAGTAATGGATCGAAAATAAGAATGGCTTCTCCTTTTCTTGTTCAACTGCTCGTAGCGTTTCCTTGTGGTAGCGAATTAGCCGTTCGTGTTGTTATTGCGCGTTTTGGTTACATTATAAAAATTTTGACAGCTCATTTGCTCGGCCGCAGCTGCCCACGTCGGTTTCTCCGAAGGCTTTCGTCTTTCACTCATTTTCCTTCCTTTGAAAATGGTGCAAGCTCATTTTGATAACGAGCTTAGGCTATTTGAAAGTGAGGCAACGTGTCTGGTCAATATTAGGGCAAATGGTTTCTTTGGAAAAATTATCGAGTCTCTTCGTAAAGAACACAAAAAGAACTTTGGCCTGATTGAAGCCACAATTTGTCAGGGCTTCGTTGCCGAGCCAATCAGATCCGAAAGCAATGCGAAATTGGTAGAAAGCGAAGAATTAACTTTTCCATCTTTAATTCCGGCTTTTCGTAAAGGCTGTTGGCTAATACGCTTTTGAGCGAATATGATTGGCATCTTTTGACAAAGCATTGTAATCGTATCTCTTTTTCGTTAACTGAGCGAATGAACGATTTTTTAGTCCAGAAGAATCTTGTGCCTCGGAGCTGCCTACATATCGTTGCTTCGTCCCAGCACTAAGACGCTAATTCGCAAGCAGAAGACGGTCAGCCTGCTCAGGTGGCACGTAGGCAGCGGTTCGACCGACCGGAGCCTCACTCTGGATTTTGGTACCACCAAATGGTATTTCATGGGTAGCGTACATGCGATAAGT
Source organism: Trichuris suis (assembly GCA_000797535.1). Taxonomy (NCBI): domain Eukaryota; kingdom Metazoa; phylum Nematoda; class Enoplea; order Trichinellida; family Trichuridae; genus Trichuris; species Trichuris suis. Next base: position 1,980,858 of record KN538375.1, on the reverse strand, counting down.
GCCTTTTCACCATTTTCACCTTTCATATATCTTTAGTTCCCTCAGCGATGCTTAGAAAGACGATTGGCATGACGTTGTGGGAGCTGGTACAAATAAACACTCCAAAGACAGTACAAAAGGCGTTCTCCTCAAAACTGGAGGAAGCTGAGCCCCCATCAGCCGCATTTCATCTAACCGGTAGGTGTGCCTGCACATTTCTTTGCCTAATGTATCGATTTTGCTTCGTTTGCGGCTACAATGACATCCTGTCGTATTAACGTCTCGTCGTAATGATATTTGCATATAATATGTTAATAGCTTTGGTTTATCATATTTTTATTTCGCTTTTACCCGAAATAGCTGTCTTTCCAAGTTTGGTCAAAAGTAAGATCGTATTTCAAGTCGGCGGCGGTGCAAACGGTCAACATAAATTACTTTCATTACGCCTTCGTGAACATGTCAGTTCCGTTTGGGGAATTGTCAATATCTGTTTAGCGCACCAGATAAGGTTTGCCTAAGACCAAACTATTCAATGAATATATTTCACTGATCATCTTTGTGACGTCCAGCTCGCTTGACTGCTTATTTGGCTAATAGTCGACTTGGCTGCCGTCCAAAGCATAAGTTCCACACGTGACGTGTTAGAGCATAGCAAGTCTTTTTTTACTGACATATGCTAATAGTTTATTCGTTTTTCTAATTTTCAAATTTGAATTTTTTCAAAAACTACCCACTTGCGGATCAATATTGGCGCGTCGAGGTTTACGGTCATATTAAGTGATCATGCGGCTAAATTAAGTTTTTATTTTTGAAATTGTTAGCATTCATAAACTGTTTGTTACTTTGCAGGTGCAGACGGTTTGCCTGTAATGTTTCATGGTCTGTTTGTGTCCGAATCGCTCAATGGCTTTCTCGAAGAGTCGGCGACGTTGTATAGCCTCGAGCTGGAGCGACTGCAGTCCGTATTTTACTTTCCCGAAGAAGTCGCCTTCCAACTAAGCGCCATTGAGTACGATTTGGTCTACTCGATTTCTCCCATGGACTATGTTACGTACGTGATTTGCGACTTGAATCAAGTACGCCTTAATCTGAACCCGTCCCAAGTTCGTATGCTGATAAAACGTTTTGCGGAGGTACGCGAAGCGTGGCGACTTTTTGGCGCCCATTAGCTTTTTGTGATTTCAGGTGAGCTCATGGGTGACCCATCTCATTTTGAGCCAACCTTCCCACGAAGATCGCCGCAATATGCTTTGCTTCATCGTACGCGCTGCGGAAACGTGTTGGAACATTGGCAACTTCAATGGAGCTACAGAAATCCTCTACGGGCTATCGTAAGTTGAAATCGTCCCCTTCTTATGCATATGCAAATAAGATGAGACTGTTTTCGAGCTGTAGCTTTGCAAGCGCCTTTTAGGGGTGGTTGGAGAACAATATCTTTTCTCGGAAGAGCCCGCTGAAACATATTTTTTTGAAATTTTTAACTCGTAAATCTTAGTCGTATGCTTTGCTTTACCTCTTGGTATATTATGTAGTTTACTTCACGTTTGTTTGCTCATAAAGTCTCCATTGCACTAAGGGCGGTAACCAACTGTGGGTAGTCTATCGAAGCTTGCAGAAGCGGTATGTCAACCAGTAAATGACTCTTCCGTATGTTGGAATAAACATTGATGTAGTGAGTTGCATAGTAGTACAAAAGATTACTGCTTTTCATTATTTCCATTATCGCTTTGTATTACGGACGTATTATCCCGTAGCGCAATTCAAGCTTAGTATTGTATTCTATGAGTCCTTCCCAGTATACTTTAACTTTCGCTATTTTCTATCGCTGATGATGCAACCAGTGATAGACTTCTTTCTTGAATTGTTCGAACAGCAGAAGCAAAAGTCGTTAGGTCTATGTCAGCGACCCTCAAGAGGCTGTTGGAAGGCGTCAGGCGAAAGATGAGCAAGCTGATCGGTAGCCAGGGGGCAATTGAATAAGCCAAAGGGCAATGGAGGCCGTGAGAGCATCCCTAAGCTTTAACCAACGCTAGAGAAAGTCACGGCGGGAAACAAAGGACGCTGCGGTGTTACTTTCTACCTCCTCCTATGTAAGGTGGTCAGTTTCAACAAAATGGGATTCCCTTTTCATTATCTTTTTTGTCTGATGAGTGTGAATTCATGCTTTAATCAATACGGACCAATTGATCACTTTATGACAGTTGATCGATTAACGAGGCGCTGATTTCAGGAAGCAGTTTCCCCAAAGATCAATTGCTCAACATTGAGTCGAATATGATTGCTTTCGTAAATTTATGCGCTTCAACTATCTTTGCATATCTTAACGACTCTTCAATATGAATTTGCATGAATCCTGACAATCATACTCACCATGAATTGCTTAACTTGACGAAGAATATAGGCATTACATTAGGCAAAGGCCCATTTATTCACTGCGTTTGCGTTACTACCATATATGTCTTCTGTATAATACACAATTAACCTCCAAGTTTCGGTAATGTGTAATCAATTACGTGTTCAGAATTTAGCTATGACGTCGACTGCTTGACGATGGTTTTGCTTACGTCTTTAGCGAGGAATACAAGTCTAATGAATGCATTGCTTGTTGATAAAGGTTTGGATTCATGTTGACGTCTTTTTCGTCACCCTTCCGCTTTCAGCTTTTTACAGTAATGGAAGCGTGAGGGTCAACTTAATCTATTCATAAATTTTATCACCAAATCATCGACCGCTTTTCCGTATTCTGAGAAGCAGCCAGTTGGTCACCTTTTCCAAGTGACATTGCTCACGCGCCTATTCACTAATGACAATTTCATACTATGATGATATGAATGTCTAATGCTGGCTTATCTTCTGAGTCATTGCTTCTTTCCGTCATCCCTTCACGGATGGTTAAAGCTATTTATCCGTGATTGTCCAAGTGAAAGCAATCCAAGGTTGCATTGAGCGCTGACCTAAGCAAACTTGCGATAGTACGCTTCACAGATTCTTATTTCCGATCAATGTGTTTTACGCTTTACGATTGCGCGTGAATATCGCCCAATTCTTGAGCTTAAGTCGAGAAAATCACGTAGTAAGAGAAAAATTGAAAATATGCCACTTTTAATGGTTTTTCTTTAATTTCGTTATTATTTCGTTCGGATGTAACGGTATGTTGAAAGCACGAAAAATTTAATTGACCTTTTAGGACAACATTGCGTCTCGTCATCAAAGGTCAGCTAGTTTTTTCGTGATTTCAATAAGCAACCAATGCATTAGTCGCCGAGTGGACGTTGCCGCAATGGGTAGCATTAATAACGCGCACTAAGCGGCTGGTAACGTTCCACCATTTTGAATTGAGGTAATTATGATGCGCAGGTTCCTGATAACAGTTCATGACGTTATCTTGTTGTTAATAATAATTAACAATTACTCCAATGCCGAAAACTGACCAAGCTGTTGCTTAGGGCTCCAAGTAGTCCATAGCATCTAATTTTGCATATGATAAGCAGGGTATTGATCCGTTTATTGTTGTGTATTGCAATTTTGCCGAAATGCCTTGTATTCACTGATATGCGTAATATATCAGTACCAGAAATTTGCTTTCTTTATGCAATCTTTTACCATTACCTCTGGCAAATATTAATAATTACTTAGAATATGACATCAGACGATTTTAAAGTGACGTCATTCAATGTGACAGGTTCAGAAAATAGTTGGTATGTTATTGCTTAGAACTCGCAATTCTACTTCTCTTGAAACTGTCTAATGATACTGTTTAAACTTAAGCTTGTTTAAGGAATTCCTGCATTTTAAGCTAAACTTTGGAATTCGCTTGCATGTTTCGCCATGACGCCCGCTACTCTTT